>JADBJO010001152.1:333487-395987 GCA_016801955.1 Conus betulinus | reverse complement strand
GGCTTGTCACTCACACACCTGATTTTACCTGGAAAACACACCTACGTCAGTGAAATAGGCGACAGACAGGCAATACAACACCCATCAACTTTATAGTACCTACCTTTTGGTGGCAAGTGGTCAGGTTCACCATCTGAAAAGAACTGATGGGTGCTGTGAGGTGTTAGTAGTTACACAGGCAGCTAGGAATATACGTGAAATTTCTGTGACGCTTTCAAGTCACAAAATATTTACATAACAGAAAAAAAAAAAAAAAAAAAAAAAAGTTTAACAGGTCAAAATCTTACCATATTTACTGAAAATGTATTGGAGTGCATGCTTTTTGATCTGCATGAGTTAGTTTGTGTTTGTGAGAAAAAGAATTCCTATGACTGATAATATTTCTAACTATAGGCAGGTGTTAGTAGGAAGGAAGAAAGACAGGCATCACAACACAAAACAACACTCAAAAATATTTTTGTTGTACTCACCATATGGTTCCAGATGTCATGAATTATATAATCCAAATGTGCTCACACACACAGAACACAAATCACTGGAAATGTTCTTGCTTTTGAGCACTTTTGTCACACACACATCACTGACATGAATTTTTTTTTTTCCGTGGTGCACTTTTCTTACTTGCACGAACTCCAGGACTTTTGTATGTGACACTTTGTAATATTTAGTCAACCCCAAAACAGTCTGCACAAAACAAAAATGACAAAGTCCAGTCCTTGCTGTTGTGTCCAGTATCAGGTGTACTGCTAAGAATGAGTGTGTTGGAACCTACTCACTGCTGATGAAAAGAAAAAAAAGCACCCACGATCCTTGCAAAGTGCCACCTTACACATCACACACTCATGTGTTGACTGGATGGCATTGCCTGCTGGGGTTTTCCTGCCTTCCTTCTTGCACCAGACACAGTCCTTCTTGCCTCTGGCAGACTGGATTTTGGAAGGAGTGTGTTTGTGCTTGTCTGGATTGTCATGAACAACGGGACGGGCCGATCCGTTTTCGACCCTTGAAACCATTCACCATGCCCATGATAATATCAGTTTGAAAATCCACATGCAGTTTCAGTGGGGCAGCTGCAGAGTTTTTGTAGATGATATAGGCATTTACTGCAGCAGTGTCCAGGCAGAAGAAGAACACATATTTCCACCACTTCATGAATTTCTGCTTGGAACAATAATATGATCGCAATTGATCATGCTTGTCAACACCATTGTAGTTCTTGGTGTAATCAGCCACAGCCAGGGGCCTAGAATACCTGGCTTTTTCAACACCCCCTGCACCTTTTCTGACAAGCTCCCCATCAGATCCATCATGGGCAGAAGTAAGAAGGGTGACCTTGCGACGGTCAAACCAAGCAACAGCCTGAAGCTTGCCCTTCAAATCATCATAGGCAATCTCACGAAACCAGCGCTTTGTGTCCCCAGATTTTTTGACACATTTTGCTGGCTTCATATCCTGTGGCAGACCCTTCCTGTTGTTTCGCACAGTCCCACACGCCAGGGTTTTCTTCTGAAACAGATGCTGAATGGGGGGGACTGACGTGAAATAATTATCAAAGTAGATGGTGTGCCACTTGAAATAATGGGGTTTTGCCAAGTGTTTGACGACACGATCCCCCCAGGGGCATCACCTGTCCCAGCAGGCACATCATTGGTCTTCCCAGTATATACTGAATAATTCAGCATATAAAAAGAATCAGCATCACACAAAAAGCCCACACTTTGAGGCCCCACTTTGTTGGTTTTGCAGGCATGTACTGCAGAAAACCACAACGACCCCTTGAACTTGATCATTGCCTCATCTACTGTCATGTTTTGACAGGCAGAAATGCATAGCAAAACATTCTTGAGTCATAGAAATGAAAGGTCTGACTTTGTACAGGGGGTCATACCCAGCCTGACCTCTGGGAACAAACTGAGTAGTATCAGCAAGGTGAAAATACTGATTCAGCTGTTCAAACCTGTTCTTTGACATGACACCTGACACACCAAAGATTGAAGAAAGGAGATGACTCTTTCCAATAAAAATCACGATGAGGAAGTGGGGCCATGTTCATAAACATGAGAAGACCAACAAAAGCTCTGATTTCATCCACAGTGGTTGGCTCAAATTTATCCTCTGGAAGCCCAGCAGCCGTGAGCGTTTGTCTTGCATACAGGTTGGTTTCCCTGACCATGAGATGGAATGCATCCAAAGGAAAAACAAGTGAAAAATAATCAAAAGGTGTTCGAAGATTCACTTGTGGACGTGGGGGGCCCTGTATGCATCAAACACACGAATTTCAGTTCGAAAATCGTCGTTCGACCACTGCGATGACTGTGCACATCCACGACGTCAGTAGCACCTGCGTCACCTGCGTCACCTATGTCCATGTCACTGTCACTACTCGCATTCACTTCAGGTTCATAGTCACTGTCACTGTCACTGTCAACAGCGTCGAGATCAATGTCTGACTGATTCCAGTCTTCGTTTTCAGTCGTATTCACATTGTAGTCGAACATTTGCTCAAAAGTCAAGCTCATGTCACTGTCACTGTCAGAGTGCGACATTTCGATTTAGTCGGAAGTCGTTTGGATGACTAAAAAAATCAATAAAAAAAAAAAAAAGCTACCAACTGCTGTCAGAAATGGCGCTCAGCAAAGGCAGGAAAGACCCGGATAACGACCGGTTTGTCTTATTACTGTGGGCAACCCAAATAAGGGAGGCACACCAAGACAATTAGTCAACTGAGCTACGGGCGGTATAGGGCGGATCAGGAGCCTGAGGGGTCGGGCGGAACAGGGTTATAAAGGTTAAAATGTCAAATTGCATCACTTTGTTAATATGTCAAAATGCGTCACTTTGTTAACATGTCAAAATGCGTCACTTTGTTAACATGTCAAATGCTACACTTTGTTGTTAAAACGTCAAAATGCTACACATTGTTATGATGTCAAAATGCTCCACTTTGTGCTTATTAGACCTTGGCAGCACTGCAGCCTGTAAGTCTGTGATGTTTTTTCCCTGTGACTTGAGAAACTTTGTTTTGATAGTGACAGTACTCAAAAGGCCTGTGCGGTGATCAGGTGGGCGGTATATTTGAACTGAAACTTGGACAGCTTCTGCCACCGCTACCACTCTCATCATTCCTATGATCATCTCTCCCCCACCCCATCCCATCCCTCCTCCCTCCCTCTTTTGTCTGTCAGTCTGTCAGTCAGGCCTATGAGATTTCAGTCTCTTTATAGCAATGATTCAGCTATTTTGAAATATCTTCAGCATAGAATGATTATGGAATGAATTTTACTTAAGGTAGACCAGCTGCTGTGGCGAAGTGGTTAGCGTCGCGGACTCCCGGCTGGGAGGTCGTTGGTTCGAATCCCATCAGAGTCATGTGGATTTTTTTACCCCGACCAGCTCCTACCAGAGTTGAGTTTGCTGCGGACTCAGTTGGGAAAGACTGAGACCACACAGTCGAGTTTCATCCACTTAATGGATGCGTTTCTGAGAGTGTTGCTCAAATTTTCCTGACCAACACTGCAGGTGCCTGTATCTCTCAGGCCTGGTTGACGCTGGGATATATTATGAAAGGAAGCGTAGAGTACAGCCCTGTCATGTAGTCTCAGACTGAAATGGAAATCCGTAGCATCATCTTAATCATCCTCATTCCCATCAATCAGCATAAAAAAAGAATGTCTCAGGTTCTGTGGCCCATCATGCCCTGCTCTTGGGGGGGGCTGTCGTTGGATGGACGAGGTGGCGCCCTCCAGAGGGAGAGCTCACTCACACTGGCTCGGCGACTAAAGCAATTATTGTCGTCATTAGGGGGCTTAGTAGATGGTGTCCTGCGTATGTTAGATCAGAACAGGCACCACTGAACACCACCAAAGTGACTCGGCAGCAGTGCAGTGTCTCCTCCGGTGGGTTGCCTCTTGACGACTTGACACTGACTGCTCCATGTGGATTGCCGGTGCCAGGGCTGTGGCAGGGTCGACCAGGCTGTGGCTGTGGACGGGGTGTCAGAATGAGTGGCGTGGGTGCACTGCCTCTGAGGTGGGCGCAGAGGCTGGGACAGAAAAAAAAAAAAAAAAAAAAAATTTTACTGCAGGTTTACCTGTACCGCAGTTAGTCCATTTTATTTAACCTATGTTGTTTGTTGTTCTTCTTCTTTTGCGTACGCAGGCTGATACTCCTGCGAACGCTTCCTGTATAGACAGGCAAGGATTAATTCCATTTATCCAACAAAGGGAGTGGAGTTTTGTGTGTGTATGACTTTTTTTTTTAATCCCGCCATTAAGGCAGCCATACTCCAGCTTTGGGGAAAGGTGCATGTTATGTAACGTGTCATCCATACCAACGGCCAAACTGGCCTTCTCTTCCAAAAGTTGATGATGGGATTTTATATGTGTGCAAGATGTTATGCGTGTGTTCACACTCGGAACCTCAGTTTATAGTCTCATTCAAAGGACTGTATGGAAAAAGGAGTCAGAACCAATGTTAACTCCGAGGGAAAAATCCCCCTGTACTGAAACGGCGCGATGGAGATTCGAACCGGCAACCCCAGCATCACCAAGATTACGAGTCCAGCACTCTGCCACTGAGCTATTCTGGCGCCAAACTATGTTGTACATCCTAGGAAATGCTAAATCAGAGCTTGTAACTCACAACACAACAACAAAAACTCTAAAGCATCAGGTTCCCTTATAACCACAAGGCCGCTGCCCTTTGACCCCTGAAACCCCGAGTAAGAAATTTTTCAGTGTTTTTGGCTCACCACTAGTTTTTGCATTCTGATCAGCGATGTTCTGTGGGGGGTCTCTTTCAGTTTATCACTGGCCGGCTGGAGCTGCTGAACGAAGGCAAAGGATTCCATGATGTGTTTGAAACAGGAGTCCATCAAGTACGCAGACCACCTCAACACTCAGTCCAAGTACAAAGAGTGGCTGGCGGTGAGTCATGGGATTGTATTGTAATGGTGTATTGCACAGGGCATTTTCCTGTGTGAAAGTTAGGGTCAAGTGTGTGTGATATACCGGGGTTCATACAGTCCTTAAAAGTCCTTAATTAATTTGGGGGGGGGGGGGGACTTTTCAAGACCCGGAAAGTCCTTAAAAACCAGGCTTTTGCTCATAGGTCCTTAAAAAATGCTTAAATTTTGTTACTGCCTATGATTTTGAATAAAGTCTGTGTAAAATCTTGAGTCTATTAAAAAGAAGAAAAAAAAAAAAAAGCTGAAATTCAGTTTGAAAAGAAAAAAGAAAGTATGAGAGCAAAGGAAGTCCAAGTCGGAGTTGACCGACGATCTCGCCGATAAGTGGTCTGCTGCAGGTAAGAACACCAGAGTTACTGGCCTTCATGGAGCCTGTGCACATGATAGAATGATCTGCCATGTTGAAATGAGATGCCAACATGCTGGGGAAGTTTTCATTTAAACATGGTTTGGTTGGAAAAAGAAGAGTCCAAAGAATGGTTGCAGGCAGACCCAGGGGGAGGCAAAAGCAAGGCCTTTTGTTGCACACACAAAGAAGTTCTTGACAGTGAATAACTTAATTTGTGTCAGTATTTCATGATTGTTTTTCTTAAAATTATCTTTGAAATAAGTCCTTTATTTTTGTTAAGTGCTTGAAAAGTCCTTAAAAAAAAAGTCCTTGAATGTGTTGTCAGGAACTCTGTGTAAACCCTGTGAAGCACATGCACAATACATGAAATCATAGTATTATCCTCAGTGGAGAATGTTTAATCTTGAGCTGAAGGCGCTGAGGTTTTGTCAAGGGGTTAGCCAACTTTTGGGGTTAAAGGTAGTTGACTGTGTCGTTCCATGAACTGTTGATTTTTTTCTTATTTGCTGCACATGTGTGTTTATGCTGCACTCATCATTTACCAACAAAACTATTTTGGATAATAAGGTCTTCAAATGACTAGCTTAGTTTTCAACAGCACTAGACAAGTTGAGGTACTGTTTTAAGTATGAAGGGAAAAAAAAAAAAAAAAGACAAAAATTTAATCTGCCTGTCCGAATTGCACACTTGTTATCAGTTCTAGAAGTAGATATACTTTGATGCATGTTAGTGTCTGTTCTGGTGATGTTTGTGGTTGATGATGTAAGTGTGTGTGTTCTGATGATGTTTGTGGTTGATGATGTAAGTGTGTGTGTTCTGGTGATGTTTGTGGTTGATGATATAAGTGTTTGTGTTCTGTGATGTTTGTGGTTGATGATGTAAGTGTGTGTATTCTGGCGATGTTTGTGGTTGATGATGTAAGTGTGTGTTCTGGTGATGTTTGTGGTTGATGATGTAAGTGAGTGTGTTTTGGTGATGTTCATGGTTGATTATGTAAGTGTTTGTGTACTGGTGATGTTTGTGGTTAATTATGTAAGTGTGTGTGTTCTGGTGATGTTTGTGGTTGATTATGTAAGTGTGTGTTCTGGTGATGTTTGTGGTTGATTACGTAAGTGTGTGTTCTGGTGATGTTTGTGGTTGATTAACTAAGTGTGTGTTCTGGTGATGTTTGTGGTTGATTATGTAAGTGTGTGTTCTGGTGATGTTTGTGGTGATTATTGTGTTGTAATGGCCAGGCATAAACAGGTCATCAAATCAGAATGATTATCGGCCTCATTGGCATCAGTCGTAGTCACAAAGGTGGGGGAAGGAGAGGAGGGGGGGGGGGGGGGGGGGGGGGGGGGGGGGGGGGGGGGGGGGGCATAAAACAAAAAAAAAAAAAAAAAACTAAGAAAAAAAAACCAAAGAATCCTCAACATATGCATGGAAAGCAATTTTATCCCTGAACCATTACATCCTCAAATGGTACACTGCTCGTAGCATCATGTCAGCATTTAAGGAACAACAAGTTTGAAGAACAGAATGACAGCAGTGAGGCAGGACATATGGTTAGCACTGGAAAACTTTTGAGGACAAAGAAGAAAAAAAAAAGTCTTGGAGATGGGATTTGACAGAGAAGGATTTTGAGAAGAGACCTTCAGTCCTGAAGAAAAAACAAAAAAAAGAAATTCTGGGTCTTGCCGTCTCTGTTGTCTGGAAATTAACGACACAAGCAGATGAAAAGTTGCAGTAGAACTGGCAGAAGACCATTTGTAGTCATTGAAACATTCCACATTGGTGAAATGTATAGCAAAGAAAGAAAGCGGTAAAAGTTCATAGAATTATCAGTCGATTGTAATCATAGAATTACTGATCAATTGTAATCATAGAATTACAGCACTGTGCACATTTTGATGTCTTAACATGGGCCACATTGCAGGGCAATCCTTTCAGATTTTAAACTGTTCTCCGACTAGTAGAGCATGCCTTCAGAATCATCCCCAAAGATTTTCCTCTTTGGTTTTTTTGCCCCACATGGCTTGGTGCCATCCGTGTAAATGCCATGTCATTGTCACCTGTTGTGGATTTTACTTTCGCTGCTTTAGCTGGACATTGCTGCTGCACGGATAGAGGCTGTCATGAAAGTGGTGCATCTAAACACTCAGTTCTGCCCAAATGACTTGTGCAGTGAAGTCCATTGACTCGACGGGCTGGTGGAGCGGTAGGGTATCTTTGGGGAGAGAAGAGGGGGAAAAACGTATTCATTGTAGCCTTCGACTGTGGAATTTTCTTTGTAAGTGCAAGTACTGGGGAAGCCAAAGTTATGCAAGAATATAGATTGATAAGACCCTCCCTGACAGTTGTATTGTCGCCTATCATAAATTTATGTGTGCATGTGTGTTTGTTTCAGAAGAAGACCAGGAAACTGAAGATCACTGATTTGAAAGACAAGGTAAGTAACTGAACGTTGGCAAGGATTGTCTAGAATGTTGTCAATAAAGGGAAATAGCAAGTTGGTAAAATGTTCAAAGAGATGAAAACAAGAAGTGTAGAAATCCCAGCGGTCAGTTTCTGTGTAGTGCTGCCCTGATGAAACAGAAACTAAAACTGGTGTATGAGGAGGAAACAGAAACACGTTTGTAAAAATACCTTAAAAAAAAAAAAAAAAAAAAGAAAAAAATTACATATATGTGAAGATTCAATTTTTCATGTGCTTTGTTTGTCGGAATTCAAGATGGATAAGAGAACATTTCTAGAATATTTTACAAGTCTGAATCCTATGTAACAGTTATAAGGTTGAAATAGATGTCAGCAGCTGCTAAAATCTAAAATACAAATAGACAAATGGAACAGAACAGAACTGTGTGGATGATGAAAGGTAAGGACAATGTGTAGAAAGTAAGAATGCCAAGAGTACAAAACAAAGGGGGGATGAAGTTTTCATGTCAGCAAACAGGACAAGACAAAACATGCATGCATTTGAAAAAAAAAGAAAAAAGAGAGGGGGAGAGAGAGAAGAGGCGATAAGTATGAAAGAACTGCATTGTGTAATTATTTGTATCTTGGCATAGAAGAGTTCTGTTGAAGTTTCATTTGCAGAGAAAGGGAAACTGTGTATCCCTGGAGATACAAGAAACAGACATTTAAAAAAAAAAAAAAATGAAGTTCTAATTCATGTATGTGTATCAGGCAGCGCGGCCGTCAGCACTGCCGTACAGTCTGTAAGTTGATTGGTCTGCTTGAAGAAGGCCCTCACAAGCACCCTATATATATATATATATGTAATGTACCCTGAAGTGGGGGGAAGTCCAAATGTACTTTCACACAGTTCCCCTGCTTATGTCAGCACTGCACTTTACCTCCCTGGACCTGAGGGCTTGGAGGTGTTAAGTACTGAGTTCAGTGAAGTTAGAACTAAAAAAAGGAAGGTCTGTGAAATATGTTGATGTTCATTCAGTTAAGGGGCTTAGTTATGTCCAGGTTTATGTTTAGAAATGCACCACCTAAATTTTTTCTGTCAAAAACTTCTGCTTTTCAAAGGTTGCATTTGTTCTTATCTCAGGGCTCCCTCTTTTATGCAAACTTGTGGATTTCAGAGAAATGGAAAAAAAACAAGGAACTGAAAAGTAAATAAAAAAAAAAAAGAAAGAAATTCTAAGGGAGGAAGAATAAATCTGCAGTGGACTCTGAGACACGCTGCCTGCATGGTCTCTATGCTGGCGGATGACACCGGCATCAGGGAGTCTCTGGTAAATCTTTCCATGAGACCCGGCAGCCTCCATTCTATCTGTCAGCCTGAAGGCAAAACCAGGTCACCTTCTGACCTCCTGCTTCAGTGAGAGACCCTGCCAAAGTGAAAGAGATGGACAACAGCTGCACAAAGAAGTGGTCCTGGTCACATGTGGACCAAAATAAAAAAAGGGGGGGATGATACTCCACTCGATGCTTAGATGTGTGTCAGATTGCACCATTTTGAATATGAGTCTCAGAATTTTTGTTGGGGAAGGGAAATAAGGAGGTGGATGATAGGGTGATGCTTCTAGACACCCCCACGCCCTCTCCTCCCTCCCCCCACCCATTAGAATTTCAGGGATTCCTGCATCTCCTTTGTGGGAGCCCCAAATGTTCGCTGTCATCGTTGCGACTGACCCCGTGTTGACCCCTTTGCTTGCTCACTCCTCTCCACCCTCTTCACCTCCCATCCCTGTGTCATTCACCACCTTCCCACACTTCCCTCCCCATGCTGTCCCCTCACTATCCACCATTTTTTTTTTTCTTTTTTGATTTAAAGTTATATTTTGTATGTTCTGGTGTTGTTTCTTTCTTTCTTTCTTTCTTTTTTTACCATCTCATCATCCAAGTCCTGTCACTGGCGTTGCTCACATGCCACTCACTGCGGCCACACTACACACAGCCACACCAAGACTTGTCCTGTCATCACACTCGGCAATGGCACTCAGCAGGGAGCAGTTAGTGATGGAGTGTCCTATGGTTATTTGGCGTGCCTAGACAAAGCGACACAGCGCTCAGGTCAGGTCACTCCAGTGGTGTCCAGCTGTGTCTGTTCTGACTGACCACATTGGAACCAAAGTCATGACAAGAGAGCGGATATGAAGGTCACAGAATTTGACCTTTGTTTTTTTCTTTTTTTTTTCTTTTTTTTTTTCAAATGATGATCAGTGAGGATGGGGGATGCCATGCTATGAAATTTCATTCTGGTCTGAATCTGACAATGGGATGAGGTTTTTTTTCATGATGCATCCAGCTACCAGCCAGGTCCAGGAGATACAGCACTCTGCAGTGCTGGTTAGGAAGTTTAAAATCATTATTGTCAGAGGTTCATCCATCAAGTGGAAACTGGACAGTTTGGTTCTAGTCTCCCCATATCGAACCTGTGCTCCTGTGTGGTACAGAGCCCATCAGGTCTGAAAAAATTTCACAGGTGGATTTCTTTGATGGGACTTTAAGCCATAACCTCTCAGCCCTTTGATAGTGGGCGATGGGTAGGGTTTGGGTGCAGCTGTTGTTTTACAAAGGGGTCGAAGACACCAAAGGAAAACTCCTATATGCAGATGTAGAGTAAATTTCAGCAAACTGGGGAATCTGTATGGACTGGACCACATTGTATCGGAACCCAATGTTGAGCAGGACTATGCCAAAACGATTTTGATTCACATGCAGATTTTTTGATCTGATTCAGTACCCTCCACCCCCCCCCCCCCCCCCCTCCTTTCCTTTTTGGCAAAGCCAGTTCATGTTCCCCCACTGTAGTAATTTTCCCTTTGCAAAAGGTGTTGACCAGGCTTCCCCAAATTGCTTCTGGTGTTTCTGTTTCCCCCCCCCCCTTCCCCTTCTTCCCTGTCTTCTCCTATTCCCCCTTGCCTCTTCTCCCGTTCTGCCCCGTTTCCTTTTTTGCTTTTTCCCTCTCCTCCTTTTCCCTTGTTTCTCCCTTCACCCCTCCCTTTCTTTTCTTTTTTCCAGCTTCCTTTCCTTCTTCTTCCTTCCTCCCTCCTCTTCTCTCTTTCCCTTTTTCTTCCTTTTCTGATGTTCTTTTTTCCTCCCTGTTTTTTATCTCCCAAATGAAACAAATTTGTTGAAAATTTTGTTTTTTGGGGGATTTATCAGCCAGCATGGTTATCGATGGATTTATATGTATGGAGGAACGGACAGTTTGGTTTTTTTGATAAAGCCCACATGAAAGTTTCACAGGTGGTCCCTTGCCAACACTTTCTTTGACAGACTTTGAATCAATTTTTGATATCATCGTGGTGCAGGTGTTGTTTTTTGATGTCATGGTATGTTTGTTCCTTTCTTTCAACCAAGGGAAAACAGTCTCTATATGCAGATGTTTTAGAGGTAAAATTTCAGCAAACTGGGGAATCTTTCCCCTGGACTGTAAGGATGAATACAGTGATTATTTTGATTTGTTTTTTCCTATCTCAAAATGAAACAAATTTTGTTTGAAAAGGTTTTTGGGCAAAGCCAAGTTCTGAATGTACAGAAGTGTTTTTTCTGATTGAAAAGAAGAAAGTGGAAGACAGAATTTGAATCATCTTTTTTATCATCGGTGTTCTGTTTCGATGGTATCTTTGTCTTTCTATGCCCAGGTCTGTCCCCTGTACTGGTGTGCCATTTTGATTTGTTTTTTCCACTCTAACCTATCCCAGCACTTCCTTGACCAACACTTTTTGTCTACGTATCTTTGTTTGATGATCTGTGAAGTCTGTAGGATTTTCTTTTTTTTTTTTTCCTATCTTCCACTCTCCTGTTTGCCATTACCCCATGCCAAGCATACTGGCTTCCCCTTGCATAGCTGTATCCGGACTTATTCTATCATAGTGGACAGGGTGCTGTTGGTATATCCAGACTTATTGTATTACAGTGGACAGGGTGCTGTTGGTATATCCAGACTTACTGTATCACAGTGGACAGGGTGCTGTTGGTATATCCAGACTTACTGTATCACAGTGGACAGGGTGCTGTTGGTATATCCAGTGAAAAGGGTGCTGTTGGTATAGGGTCTTCATGAGGAAACCCATCAGAGAAGACACTGCACTGCTTCACAGTTACCACGGTGA
Organism: Conus betulinus; assembly: GCA_016801955.1. Taxonomy (NCBI): domain Eukaryota; kingdom Metazoa; phylum Mollusca; class Gastropoda; order Neogastropoda; family Conidae; genus Conus; species Conus betulinus. Next base: position 384,115 of record JADBJO010001152.1, on the reverse strand, counting down.
TGTGCATCAGTGCCTGTTCTTATCCCACCAAGCCCAGGACACTTCCAACTACCGCCCCAGTAGCTGACACTACTTGCTTAGTCATGCAGCTGTCTTGAACAAGTGTTTCCCATTGGAGATAGATCTCCATCACATCCATTAGATGATGGTCTTTTTGAACATTGTCAATCCTGAAGCCTGTGACAAGGAATCATCATGGGTAATCCAGACTGATTTTCTGTGGAATCTTTCATTCTTTAGCTATATTTACATTGACATAAGAGGGTATATGAGTGAATTTGAATGAATGTGTGCACCTGTTGTGTGTGTATATGTGTGGAAGGATGGGGGGGGGGGGGTCCTTAGTTGATGTGTATGTGTAAGAGTGGTAGGCTGGATAATGAGAACATATGCGTGTGGACAAGAATGCAATATGTCTAAATATGTTTCTGTATCTATATATTCACTTGCAAGTGTTTACATCAGTGTTCACACAAAATCTTGGGTGTAAAGATCGAATTCTGTGTGAAACTGCCTTTTTTTTTTAATTATCTTTATCACAGGAACCACATACAAAAAGCAAATTAAATTTAATCATACTCAGAATGTGACACAACACAGCGATGTAAAGTTACTGCTACAGACTAACAGCTGTCTACACAGAGAGATATTTTCATAGAATATTAAAACTTTGCAGTGATAACAGTTACCATTTCCGTTTTTGCATGTCCTATTTGAAAAAATGAAAGAAAGAAAGAAAGAAAGTAAACAGGAATCACCTCCTTCAGTCCCTACAGGCTATCACTTCGCCTGACAGAAAAAAAAAAAAAAAAAACCTTACTGTTGTTTCCACCCATGAACTGATTCATAGGTCTGATCCGAGATCTGTTCAACCGTGGTGGAGGTCTGGATTCTTCCAAGTGCCCTTCCAGTTTTGTATGAAATAATAAGATGTGACATCATCTTATTGTGTGGTGGATGGTTTCAACTGTTCATACCTTGGCATCCAAGAAAAAGGGAACAGGCTCTGCGTCGCTGTACACACTCACTTAGAGGTGCAGCATGCACACACACACGCCGTGCATTGTGTATGCTGCATGCATGTTTGCTCATGCATATATAAAGCACAGAGGCATTTTTTGCATGTACATGCGCATTTGCATGAACACATCACCAGCCATGTGTGTTCATGTATGCCTTGGCCTCTCTATCTCTGCCTCTGTCTCTGTCTGTCTGTCTCTTTCTTTGTCTCTTTCTCTCTCTTTCTCTGTCTTTGTCTCTGTCTGTCTGTCACTCTCTCTCTCTCTCTCTCTGCTCAGACCTGTTTACCCTCCCGATTTGAGCGGGAGACTCCCGATTTTCAGTGGTATATCCTGATCTCCCGCCGGCTGCGTTGAATCTCCCGGGTTTTTGACTCTCGCATCAAGCCATTTCGCAAAAAGCCCCATTTTCGCTAGTTTTCGGTATTTAACATGAAAGAAAGAGACCAACTTCGAGGTTTTATAATGGCGCGTCTGGTTGGCTGATGGAATAGCAGCATCCAATGAGGCTGTCTTTGGTTATATGCGAGCACTTGACAGTAGCCATTTTCCTTTCACTTGCTTCGACGAATTAGTTGGTTTGTTCAACACAATGGCTTCAAAAAGCCGCGCTCATGAGACTGATGATGAAGGATCATCAAAGTCGACAAAGGATGTGCCACCCGTGAAGAAAAAGAAGTACCTATCTCACTGGAGATCTGATTTCAGCAAGACATTTCCCAAGTTGAGGCCTTCTCGCGTGGGAACAACTTCAGCCCATTGCACCATTTGCAATTCTGACTTTCAAATCAAGTTTGGTGGCTTTAATGACTGCAAAAAACAATAATGGTACTAAACAGAGTAATATCAAAATACTATTTGGATGCACTGGAATGGGGCATACCCAATCCTGAGCTTAGGGGCCCAGTGGCTGTTGCTCATTGTCCACCGCTTCTAGTTTGTCTTTTTTTCCCTTCGTTGTTTTGGGGAGATGATAAAATCCACCTTAATACTTATCCTTTCTATCCTGTTTGTTTTGTTTCTAAAGGTATGAAGTGCTGCCGAAATAAAGCACCTGCCATGGTGAAAGAAATGTCTGCACTCAGCATGCATGACCTTGCCAGACGGATGCAGAGACAGCCTTTCAGCATTGCAACTGATGGAAGTAATGAGAAGGACAAAAAAACAGTTTCCTCTGGTTGTCACCATTGAAGGAGCAACTGGTTTGGTGTCTCCAGAATTGCTGGCTCTCCCTGATCTCCATGAATCCTCGACTGGTGAGAACATTTTAAAAACTGACGCATCATGAGCTTCAGGCCCAGGGTGTTTCCTGGAGGAATTTGGTTGCATTTGGTTGCGACAATGCCAGTGTAATGACTGGTGTTCACAAGGGCGTGTTCCATTTTGTCCAAGCTGAGCAGAGCGAAGTTCACCTGGCCAGATGCTGTCTGCACCTGGTGCATATTGGGACACAGAAAGGGGCTGGCTGTCTCCCTCCTGTGGGCGACATACTGGTGGATATTCATCATTACTTCCAAAAGAGTGTGAATAGGCAACAGGAGCTAAAGAACGTTCAAGTTTTGTATAGTAAGGACCCAACGAAAAATGCTCAGGCATGTGAGCACCAGATGGCTGAGCATTGGACGGTGCGACTGCTACAGAACTGGGAACCACTGCTTCATTTCTTCTGAGAAGAAAAAAGAAAGCTTGAAGAAGCAAAGAAAAAGAAAGAAGAGGGAAAAAACAGAGAAAAGAGGAGGCAGTAAAAGAGAAAGAGGCCAGTTCTACATCAACTGAAGTTTCTGAAGAGTCAACCACATACTCCATCAAGAGGGTGGAGTTGATTTATACCTTTTTGCGATCACCAACCAACAGGCTATCCATGTGTTTTTTGTCATACACTGTCAAGGTGTATGACAAGATTCTGCTTCACCTGCAGTCAGACGAAGATTTCTCCTTCCTGCAGCAGTTGTAGACAAACCACTGAAAGAGGTCCAATACAAACTGAGGGAGAAGCAGAAAGATGATTCAGACCTGCTATTGGATCCAGTGCGTTCTTTTTTTTTATTTCTTTTTCTTTTATTGGTTTGATTTCCCCTGTCACATCAGTCCGTGAGAAGCAACCGTACATTGATCTTAATCCGCCTCGTTGGTCCTCACCCCTCTTGATTGCCACTCGCCCACTACTCATCCCAGAACTGGTACATGCCCCCGCGTAGTCCCCCCTATTCCAGCACGGATTATCTATCGCTCGTCCCTTAAGACCCCCCCCCCCCCTATCGGGACAGACCGGTTCTGCGACTTTCTTCCGAGTCCTCCTCTTTTATATCCTTTTTTGCATACGACGAAGTTGACTCTTCGGAGGGAGGTGGTTAGTTCGTATACATGGAAATTTGTATTTGTTTCTTTTACTTGTTATCCCTTTCCCCCTTATACCTTTCTTTTTCGGAGAGGAAATTTTTTATGTCCCCTCCAGTTCTTCGCTTTCCCTCCTTCCCTTTTTTCCCCCCCCCCCTTGCCGCTTTGCTCCCTTTCTTTTTTTTTTCTTTCCCTAATCTTTCTCTTCCTCACACTGCACTGACCAAAAAGGTCCTCTCTTCCTTTTTTGAATCAATAGTGCATAGTTGATTAGTTTCAGTTCTTCTTGTAGGTTTTTTTTGTGTTCCCATTTTTGATTTTTCTTTTGGTTTATTAATCTTTTTTTCGTTTCTGTTTAGGCTTTCTACCCTTGTGTGAACTTTCTCTGACTAAGTATCTGTATTACAGTAGTTCTCTCTTTTCGTTCTAGTCATCCTTTCATCTCTTTATATATCTGCTTGCCTCTGTATTTGTGGACCCCTCAAAGACTACGTAGTACATCTTTCTATGCCAGAACGTATCTTTCCCTTTTCCCTATCTCCACTCTTGTTTTCTACTTTCCCCCGCTTGGCCTTTCCTTCATGAAGTTCGTCCTTTTTTTTTTTTAATGTGTGGGTTTTTTTTTTTGTCCTTATTCTTTTTGTTTGTTTTTTTAGTTCCTTTTTTCCCCCTTTCCCCCGTTTTTTTATTTTTTCCTTTTTCCTCCCCCATCGTCCTTCCTTCGTTCACTGATCCTTTCTGTTTTTCGCTTGTACACATTTGGCTTTTTTTGATTTTTTTTTTTCTGTGGGTTTTATTATTGTTTTTTTTTTTTGTGTATTTGTCTCGTTTCTCTCCTCTATGACAGTCTTGTCGTCTCTTAACAGTAAGAAGGTATCCATGAGATTCGGTAAGTCTTATTGCCTACGGTTCCTGCAGCATTGTGTATACTATCTGGCACATTTATCTTTAGAGCTGCTCCGTTTTACATGAATTACGAAAAAAACTTAACGATTGGGATATCCCTACTGGACAACACAATCTAATCCTTGATCTTTTTTTGGACCCAAACGCTCTCCTACTGACCTTGTATAGAGGGTAAGAGAGGACGCTTCTCAGAGTACAGCCCTCTGTTTCAAGACTTTCATTTTGTTTCCTCTTCCCCTAGCTCATCATTGAGGAAATCTCTACCTGGCTTCCATCGTGGTAGAAACCCGGTTGGCTGTTTCGTTTGTTTTCTCTTGATATCTATCTCTTTTCCCACGTTCACGGTATATTCCCCTTTTGATTCCCCCCTTTTTCCTTCCCCGTCCCATTCCCTCTGTTGGCCCTTTTTTTTTTATCTGTTTTCCAACTTTTATCCTTTGTACATAACTGTTTTCCCCACCCGCCCCACCCTTGCGCTGAACTTTCTTCCCCACCATAAACATACTTTCTCTTTTATTTTCCTTTTCCTCCCTCCCCTTGTCAGTTTACTCACAGTTTCGTTGCTTAGTAGAATCCTCATGCATAAGTACTCTTTTTTGTTTTCACAAATTTAGTTCTGTGTTCCCGTCCCCCATCTGGGTCACGAGATCCCCCAACCACTCTTTGTTCTTTTCTCCCGTCCATACATCTTTACCTTCCAGCCCTTCCTCCTTATCTGTTCTACTCACTACCCACCACCTTAGGTTCACACTCTTTTTTTACAAAACACATTTCCTCACTTCATTTTCTCTCCCCTCACAACTTCCTCATTCACTTTTTTCCTTTATGATTTACTTGTGGTCATTTAAGTCTTTTTTGTTTTTCAGTGACGCCACCCACCGTCACCTCCATCGCGCCGGCCCCGCTCCCTGCCCCCCCTCCGTCGTTACAGGCCATCCAACGCCGATCAGCATGGCTCAGCACACAGTATACCCGAACTGGACTTAGAGAAGGATCGCCAGATCTCCTTTTGTACCTTGTCGTTTGTCCCGTCTACTGCGATACTTCCCCCTAAAGTTGGTCAGTGCCTGAGAATAATGAGGCATTTTAGCACACAAAAGTTCATCAGTCCCTCCCAACTCGATCTAGGTAAGTATGCTACACTCTTGGGGGATCTGGATGCAATGAGGAAAAAGTGAGCTACACATTTTTTTCTTTTGCACCCCTTCCCCCCCCCCGCCCTCCCTTTGTTCCTTTCGTCCCTCTTTCTTCCTCCCCCTTCCCTTTTTCTGGCCCCCTCCGCCCCTCCTATCCTTCGTTGTTCCTCTCCCTCCTCCCCCCTCCCTCCAAGCGGTCGCAAAGTATTCCTCTCCCTGTGTCACCGTCCCCATTTCTCGTCCACGTGCGCGTCCCTTTTCTCCCTGAAAAAGCCACACCGACAGTTGGCGCGGTCAGCCAGCAGACTGCGTGGTGCCCCTTGTTCTGGGGAGGTTGGGTGCCACAATCGACAAATTGTTGTTTTCAGGTTGGGGAGCAGTGTGTGTATGAGCCACTGGTCCCTCTCGGGGGGCATAGAGGCCACTGGTCCCCGGGGAGATAAGCGGGCTGTGGCGGCCCCAGAGTTACTGTGCAGGGACTCGCCGGGGACGGGGGGTAACCTTGGGCAGCAGGGGGGGAAATAGTAATCGACCTGGTATGTGGTTTCCCCCCGGGAGCGTGCCGGGTCCAGTGGAATGGGACGGTTACCGTGGTCCGTGGTTAGCTCCTCCCCCGGAGGAAGGGACAGAGGACAGTTGCCCAAATGGGGGCCGAGTAGGTCGGACCCCGAACGTCCTGAACCCCTAGGGGAACCTGCGGACGGGCGAGCGGGGTTGGTCGGCCGTCTTTGTATGTTGTCACAACCGGTGGATGCCCCTTTCTTTTCCTTTCCCCCCTTTATTTCCTTTTTTCTGGTCGTGCACTCCTTTCCCCCCTTTTCCCTTTCTACCTGGACGATCCTCTTTTTTTTTTTACTGCAACGCTTCCCTCTTTCTACTCTCGCGTGAGGACAGTTTCGGAGTTTTTCCCTATCCATTTTGGACCCGAGCTAGTTCCCATAATTGCGAGTACTGACTTTGGGGGTTCGCCCAAGGCCGCACCCGTGCCTGTCGCGTCCCTCTCACCCGTTTACCTTTTCCCCTTGGGGTCGCGTGAACTCGGGCATGTAAGTGGATGTTGACTATGCGCAGGAACCCTAGAAGGCAGTGGTGGATGGGGGGATAGTGGAGATCCCGCCGGGTTTTTTTGCTATTACGATTTTCCTTTTTTGGGGGGCCTTTGCCCTTAGATTTCCAGTTTCTTGAACGAACTTTACGTAGCACTCGCAGCCTTTTCCTTCTTTTCTTGCGAACGCAAATGGTCGTAATCGTCCGTGCGGTCGGGTAGAGGAGGGAGGGGACGTCGCGTTTTCTCCGCGGGAGGGACGTCTCAGTCTACCGCGGGCGGACGCTTCTCCCAAGGAGAGGACCGGTTCGCATCGGGGTTGGATCCCAACATGCGGGGTCCTCCGGGAATGTGATTTCGAAACTCTGAACGTCACGTTTTATTGGCCTCGTCCAGTTGCCCGCTCCTTTCCCCTATTTTCTGCTTGTTTTCTCTCCACTTTATGCCCCCCTTTTTCCCCTTCCCTCCACCGATCTGCCCTTTCTTTCTGACGGTCTACAGTAGGGAGATTTCCAAGTCCCTTATCGATCGTGCGTACAAAATAAAATAAAAATTTTATTGTGCTGCGCTTATCCAGTATACTGTAACCAAGGCGGTTTCCTTTTATGGGGCGCTGAAGCTGAATTATCTCCCATTGTGTTCTAGAAGCGACCGTGGCGTGGGCCCGTTTCTCCTGGCTCCCTCCACTTGTCCCTCCCCCTCTTCCCCGCTTCTTTCCTATCGGTTAGCAGTCTTGCGACGAGCGCGACATTGTAATTCTGCCGTACTACGCGGCACCCTATGTGAGGAAGTTCCTTTCAGTGCCCCTGTCTCCCCCCCTTTTTCCCCTCCCTCTTTTCTAGAATTTCCTCTGGTGCTTTCTACAAGAGAGGAGACCTCCGCAAAACAAGCTGGCTGACTATGAGACAGGCTACCGATCGTCGCGGCGGGAGGTTTGTGAAAAACCGGAGCACCACGATCGTAACACGACGGTCGATCGAGGGGGTATACAGGTCGATCGACCGTGCGCACAAATAGCAATTAAACAATGGAAAACTAGAAAGTAAACAAGCTCGCACGTGACAGAAACGAGAGCTAGCGATGAACGAAAACCGGTGCGATCATGCAACGACAGTGGCGTTGAACCCCTTCAGTGATGAGTAACGCCACGTGTAACAGCAATCGAAGGGCGATGCGATCGCCATGCACACGCCGCCGATAGAAAATGTGGCAATGAATGGGAGGGTGTAAACAAATGTAGGAGCAATTTCCGAACGACAAAACACGTGTAATTGCGTGGGCTGGAAGGCTGGTGCACAAGGAATGGCGACTGGCTGCCAAACACGATGGCGACGAAACGACCCGCGATCGTCTCGCAGATGAGATAGGTGGAATCGATGATACAAGTAACGGCGAGATTAGAAAATGGAATTTCGGGGCAAAAAGCCGTTTAAAGCGCGGTGTGAGAATGCAAGGCCGAGGGACAAAGGGGGTGCAGAGAAAACGCGAGTAGGGACGTGGCGCAGTGGAAAATGCCGATCAACCTCGAACCGGTACGCAAATAGACAAGATACTCGGGAGCACCACGATAGCGAGGAAAATTTCAGCGAATAGGGTAGAATGCACTGCCGGTGCGATAACACTCACACGTCAAGATTAAAGGTCGAAGCCACAGATAAATGAGTGACAGAGTGGCAAACACCGCATCTTACACAAAGGTTTCAGTAGAGGCGAGACAGAGTTATCAAGACTTATCTTGCTTGAGGCGACAGCCGAAGTAGGAATGAGGGGACAGTACACGATCTTCGGCCATCTTCCGTAACGGCATAGGGTGGGGAGTCCGGGACTATCTTATGCCTGCATTTGCCACAAAACGGCCCCTCCTGACAGACGCTGACTGCAGCCGGTAATGCTATGGTCTGAATGGTATAGTATACCGACGGACCATTATCATCAAGGTACTGCAGAGTGGATTTCAGCCGGTCTGGGCCAAAAATATGCAGGATAAAAACCAACCATGCCCCTAACCTATAACATGCAAGGGCCAGCGACCAGCTGTGTCCACCAACTTGTCTGCGATTCAGGTGGCCTCAACATGAGCTTCACAAGAGCCTTGATTGTGACGGTGTCATGGAAATCAAAGCGACTGTCATGTATGACCGCAGTTTGTGAATGGCTCGCAGAATTTCTAAGACATTATTTAGATGCAGTGAATGCTAGATATGGATCCATCCTTTTTACTTGTAAAGAGCCTTTAAAAATGGTTTGGCAATACTGTGCTACGCTTAAAAATCAATAAACTCTACAGTTACAACTGCAGTTAGTATTCTTTTCACCAACGAAGACTTTAATGGTTGTTGTGTGAAACATCGCACATGAGAGGTGATTGTCGAAGTTAACAACTAAGCAATATGAATGTCAAAAGTATAAAGCTTTCCTTATGCAGATACAGAAAGAATTACTATGCAGTGCCTTATAAAGATATCAACGGAACATCTTTACAATTTCAAATTGTAATTCTTGACACACACAAGCTCACAAATCGGATCAATATAAATTCCATCAAATTTAAGATTGAATAGGACAGTGGTGCTACCCTCGAGAACACTTAGAGAGGAAAATTCTGATAAGTGAAGTGTGAAATAAATCCCAGGCTAGAAGAGAATCGTCCGTGCATAACAAACCGTAGACAACACATTACCAATTTCCTGCATTGGTGAAACCAATGCCTTTGCAAGGAAGTTTCACCAGTAATTAATTCAACACACTGTTTACAGACTTTTTACTGTTCTTTTTTCCTCCATGTTTGTAAACGCGTGCGCATCTGAACTCACAAACAATCAATTTCTTAAGTTCTTGCTGTTAACATGCTCTAAAATTCAAACAATTCCTAAAAATAAACACTGTCCGATGAGACTGAATTTACTTCTTGCACTCTGAAAAATTTCATTTAAGTTCAAAATAAACAGATTCCAACCTAAAAAAAAAAAAAAAAAGAGAGAAACGAACAGATGTGGAAAAAAATTATGGACTGTTGGGGGGGGGGGGGGGGGGGGGAGGAGGAGAGAGAGAGAGAGACAGAGAATTTAATTGAGACGAAGGGTAGATTGTGATGTTAGCTTGACCATTATTAAGATTGTGTGAGTGATCTGAGAAAAGAGCTGCAATGACTCAATCATGAAAGCATCACTTTGTGATAGTCTGCAGCACTCGCAGAAGATGTTGCCAAACAAAATCTGTGCAAAACACCCATGTTTCTGTTTATTTCAAAGTCAATCAAGTCCCAGAGCACCAAAACTAGTATCAAAGCAGACCTCACAAAAATTTAGGCTCACTTTCCTTTACATGAAGACTATCAACTGAGTTTTCGTTTTTTTCAATTTATTTAACTTCCGTTATAATCAAAGTAATTGCGTTAGCTCCACAAACGCTCATGCCAGCTCACGATGAAGCAAACAGCCACTTCTGAATGCCCTTGTTCATTGGCATGTCACCAGCTGCATCCCAGCTCCACTGCAGATTGTAACTGGGATATGCAGTAAAGCATTCAGAACTCTAACGAGGCTAGACCCACCAGAAACCCAGCCAGGTACAGCATTTCTACCGTACCTGGACCGTAAGACTTCAGTGGGTGGAATCCGTGATGCCAGGGCTGACTGTCTAAAGGGATCTTAAATAGGACGCGACACGTCTATCGAGTTCCGCTCTATAATCCCTCCCTCAAACATTGCCATTAGGACTTAGCATCTGAGGGCTCATCGGTGCCATGCTGCAGGAATAGTACCAGTCTCATCCGCTCCACAAAGGAGAGTGGTACATTCTCCCTGGGGCATGTTTACCTCTACAACACACACTGGCAATGCATGGAATATCCCCTCATTAGACGGCAGTCCACCCACCTCGAGCAGGAATAAGGGCTACAGGAAGTGGACCACCGTGCTTTCATCCTGATGATATGATGACTGATGGCGTCACGTGGACTGTTTATTTCTCCAAATATCCACTCTGGACTCGGGACCCAAAGGTCTCGTAATGCCGTTGAAGCAGCTACATGCTCCATTAAGTACAGCTGTCACTGGTGTCAAGACGAGTTGTGGTTCAATTGCCCATGTGATTGGTCAATTTGTCTATGATTTGCTTAACCCTGTCAATGTTTGTCACAACAACTTTTGATACGACTTCTGGATGCAACCTTTGATTAAATATAAAACAAAGAACAATGTGTGTTTAGACAGCATACTGCCACTCCGTTTTCTTGAATTGAGAATTTAGATAGGCTGGGGAGAAGGGGAGGTTTTTTGGCAAAAGCAATTGCTAAGACGTTAATTTTGACCGATGCTTTGTTTCACTGAGGGGACCTAGTAGGTTGGATTCACGGCTTAGTCATATCAGCATGATGACGCGGCTTTGTCATGGACCTGTGCCCTTTCTAGGTGACGAATCGCTCTCTGGTAAGTACTTATTTTCTATACAGATTTGCACAAAGAATAGAATAAGGAAATCAATCAGCATCACAACCTGTTCCTTTCCAATCATCACCCAGCATTCACCCAACAGGCGTAAGGGTCACACACTTCGTATCCCTTAAAGGCACCTGAGAGTCAAAGGGTGACTTCCTCATACTCCCACCCTTGTCCTCCTTGGAATCCTGGGGCAGCCATAGCCAGTTTGGAAAACTCCTTCTAAGCCCCTGGGATAACCGGTATGACCAGGGACTTTGTTGACTCTTGGAGCGCTTACAGGTATACCATGTCAGACCATAGCATTAAAACGGCTGTCAGTCAGCTCTGTCAGGCCGAAGTTTTGTGGCAATGCAGTCATAAGATAGTCACGTGACGCCCACCCTACTTCCGATTACGGAAGTGTGAGGTTATCGGATGGGCTAGCATTCTAACCTTATTCGCTGAAATTTTCTCGCGATCGTGGTGCTCCCGGTTCTTGTCTATTTGCGTAACCGGTTCGAGGTTGATCGGCATTTTCCATCGCCACGTCCCTCGCGTTTTCTCGGCCTCCCTTGTCCATCGGCCTTGCATTCTCACTCGCCTTTACGGCCTTTTGCCCCAAAATTCCGATTTCTAATCTCGCCGTTACTTGTATCACGATTCCACTATCTCATCTGCGACGATCGCGGGTCGGTTTCGTCGCCATCTTGTTTTGCGCCAGTCTCCATTCCTTGTCGCACCAGCTTTCTAGCCCACGCAATTACACGTGGTTTGTCGTTCGGAAATTGCTTCCTACATTTGTTTACACCCCTCCATTCATTGCCACATTTTTCGATCGGCGTCGTGTGCGTGGCGATCGCATCGCCCTTCGGCATTGCTGTTACACGTGGCGTTACTCAGCACTTTTGGTTCACGCCACTGTCGTTGCCCACGCACGGTTTCGTTCATCGCTACTGCGTTTCTGTCACTGTGCGAGCTTGTTTACTTTTATATTTCCATTGTGTTATATTGCTATTGTGTGTGCGCACGGTCGATCGACCTGTATACCCTCCTCGATCGACCGTCGTGTTACGATCGTGTGCTCCGGTTTTCACAACCTCCCGCGCGACGATCGTGAGCCGGTCTCGTCGCCATCTTGTTTTGCGCCGGTCTCCCTCTCTTGTGCACCAACTTCTAACCCTCGGTATTTTACGTGGTTTTTCGCCCTGAATTTGCTTCCTCAATTGGTTTGCACCCCTTTCTTTCAGTTGTCACAATTCTCGCTCGCCTTCGTGTCCTTAACGATCGCGATCGACCGGCGTCATTGTATTTACACGTGGCGTTACTCAGCACTTTGGGCCCACGCCACGGTCGCTTCTCACGCACTGTTTCGCTCATTTCTGCTGCGCTTTGTGTCCCTGTACGGACTGTTTTACCTGTATATTCCATTGTGTGCGTTGTTTACATTTTTATTTTATTGTGTGCGCACGATCGATCGATCGGTCGACTTGGTTATCCTCCTCGATCGACCGTCGTGTCTCCCGTTTACGATCGTGTGCTCCGGTTTCGCTCGGCGCCATCGCCCAATATGGTGAAGGACTCGGCTGGGTCGAGCAATAACTCTGACGTTCAGAGTTCGCTCACATTCCCGGAGGACCCACGAGTTGGTTCCAACCCCGAGCGAAACCGTCCTCTCCTTGGGAGAACGGCCGGCCGCGGTAGACGGAGACGTCCCTCCCGCGGAGGGGACGCGGGAGTCTCCCTCCTCTACCCGACCGACGGGACGCACGACCGTTGCGTTCGAAAGCTAGAAGGCAACCGGCTGCGATTTCTAAGTGCCTTTCGTTCAACCTGCCCAGGAAATCTAAGGGCAAGGCCCCCCTTAAGGGACCCCGTCTAGCCAAGAAATCCGAGCGGGATTCCGCTTCTCCCCCAGCCACCCTGCCTTCTAGCTTTCCTGCGCATAGTCAGACATCCACTTACTATGCCGAGTCACGCGACCCCCGGCCCCCGGGGACCTTGCCGGGCCGCGGACAGGCACGGGTGACGGCCTTGGGCTGGAACCCCCACCCGTCACTCGCACTTATGGGACGCGCGGGTCCACTTCTTCCCCCCCCATCCGGACTCGCCGTCTCACGACGCTCTCCCCCACCGTGCACAGGTGCAGCCAACACCCCTGCACGAGGAGCGTCCAGTTTATCTCCGGACGCAGTTTTATGGCCACGTCTTGGCACGACCATGCACATGTCCATAACTCTGGGCGTATGGGAACACCGAGTGCATCCACCGGTGTGAACATACACAAGACGGCCGACCACCAACCGCTCGCCCGTCGCAGGTTCCCCTAGGGGTTCAGGACGTTCGGGGTCCGACCTACTCGGCCCCCATTTGGGCAACGTCCTCGGTCCCGTTCCTCCGGGGGGAGGATCTACCAGCGGGACCACGGGTAACCTGTCCCATTCCACTGGGACCCGGCACGCTCCCGGGGGGGAAACCACATACCAGGGTCGATTACTATTCCCCCCCTGCTGCCCAAGGTTACCCCGGTCCCCGGCGAGTCCCTGCACAGTACTCTGGGCCGCCACAGCCCGCTTATCTCCCCGGGGACCAGTGGCTCTATGCCCCCGAGAGGGACCAGTGCCTCAATACACACACCCAACCTGAACAACAATTTGGTCGATTGTGGCACCCAACCTCGCAGACTTGGGTCGACCTGGGTCTCCCACCTCGGGCGCTGTCCGATCGGCAGTCCGGGCTCTCCCACCCCAGCCCGTCTGCCGAGCATAGAGCCACGAGGGTCCCGCCATCCCCCCCCCCCCCCGCCACCACCCTACCAGGGCGGGACCCTCGCGCACCCGCGCGCAGTGCCCCCTGAGGAAGACCTCCCTTCCCAGGAACTTGACTCCCCACAGCCTGAGGACGACTACGATGAGGACTTCTTCTCATCCCTTTATGACATCCACACCATTGAACGGTTTCGACCGGACTTCGTGTCGAGGGACGCCCCTCCCTCTGCCGATCTTGGCCTTCCCTGACATCGTTGGGCTGCCCCCAGCCCAATACTCCAGACTCAGAATTGTCGCACCTCAGTCACTCACTCGCTGTGGGAGAGTCCGGCAAAACGCGCCAGGGGTGCAGACGCCGTCCCGTCCCCCCGGCCCGGGTCAAGACTTGCCCCCGGCACCCATGCGGCGGCCCCTTCGGCGCCCTACTTGGGACCCACAGGAAGCACCCAGTTGCCTCCCTCTTTGCCGACAATCCGGTTACCAGGGAGTGGGCCATCTCCCAATCAGATTGTCGCCTGATGGGCATCTTACACACCACTGCAGGGCATGCCTACCTTAGCATGCTCTTGCAGAGGGCGGAGGTACTCTGGCCTGGGGATGACGGCGCCGTCCCAGTGCCTTCGGATACAAACTCCGAACCACACCAGGACGAACCTCGCTTATTCAGCGACCCCTTATGCGCGACACCTAGTTAACAGGATATCGCATCACTTGGCGGCTGCGGCGGACAGCGCAGCAACAAGCCATTTTAATTGTCTGCTAGTGGCTAGAGACGCGGTGCTTGCACGCTCCTCACTCTCCCCGGCACTCAGGGCATCCCTACGATGTGTCCCGGGCCAGGATCACTCGCTCTTTGGCGAGCACTCCACCTAGGGCTATGTCTCTCTCGCTCGAGGAACGCAAGCAGGCGGCGTCCTTTGCCCCCCGGCCTCAGCCACGCCTTTCCAGGCCCCCCAAGCGGCCACTTAACTCACAGAGGCCTAAACCTAAACCTCGCCAAAATTTTTGGTTTGGCCAGCAAGCACGGCCCCGCCGGTGACTGGAGGACACTCCCGTAGTGCGCATGGAGCTGGCCCCAACCTGCCCAGCAAGGCACCGGCCCACTCTTCCCCTTCCCCCCATCTGGACCATCGGCTCCCCTGGCGGGCAACCTCTCCCGGCCGCCTGCCAGTGGGACGTATGGGCCTCAGCCCCTGGGTAGTGTCGGTTCTTCAGGACGGGTTTCGCCTACCGTGGGCTCACCGTCGTCCTCCCCTCATGCGCTCTCCTCCTCCGTCCCCCAGCGACCCCCCCACCTGCCCAGGCGGACGCCCTTCGCCTGGAAGTCCTCGAACTCCTCAGAAAGGGGCCATCACCGAAGTTTTCCAGCCCAACCCCGGGTTTTACTCCCACCTGTTCGTGATCCCCAAACCTTCGGTGGGATGGAGGCCCATCCTTGACCTTTCTCCCCTCAACAAGTTCCTCAGACATACCTAGTTCAAGATGGACACGCCCTCCCAGATCAGAGACTCCATCCATCACGTAGATTGGGCTACCTCCATAGATCTGAAAGATGCGTACTTCCAGATCCTATTTCACCGGCGCACAGACGTTACCTCCGGTTTGTCTGGCAAGCTCGAGTGTTCCCAGTTCAAAGCTCTCCCCTTTGGCCTCTCCCTGGCACCCTTCCTCTTCACGAAGGCGTTCCGATCTCTCTCCCAACACAGTCCCTCGAACTATACACACAGACGCCTCCAACTCGGGCTGGGGGGCCCACTTGGGGGACAGTCATGCCTCGGGGATGTGGGACGCACAGATGGCTCGCCTCCACATCAACATACTAGAATTGGAAGCGGTCAGGCTGGCCCTCCTCCACTTCCAACATCTATCTCTCACCGACTGGTTCTCCTCCTCACGGACAACACGTCGGTAGCCCATTACATCAACAAAGGGGGGGGGGGGGGGGGCTCACTCCATCGGCCTCTCTCTACGGACAGAGGCCCTCCTTCGCTGGTGCCACGCACGGGGAGCCACCCTCCGTGCGAGACACATAGCGGGGACACGCAACATCCTGGCAGACACACTCTCAGCCGGTCAGGGACCCTTCTGCACACACAGTGGACCCTGAACAAGCTGACACTAACCACCGTCTGGGAACACTGGTTCAAGCCCATGGTCGACCTATTTGCGACCCGGTACAACCATCGACTCCCCATGTATGTCTCTCCACTCCCGGACCCCCGAGCGTACGCGGTCGATGCGCTCTCCCTCCCCTGGACGGGACTCCTCGCCTACGCCTTTCCCCCCCCTTCCCCATACTTCACAAAGTGATCAGGAAGGCCAGGCTGGAGAGACCCAAACTCATCCTCATAACCCCGTGGTGGCCGACTCAGTTGTGGTTCCCGGACCTCAGGTCCCTCACTCACGTTCCCCCTCTCCAGCTAGCCCCTTGGTGGGACTTACTCAGACAACCTCGCTCGGGCCTCCCTCACTCCAATCCCCAGATGCTTCGCCTACACGCTTGGCTTCTATGCCAGCCAAATTGCGACCACCGCGATGAGAGAGATGGGTCACGTGGTGCTCGGCTAACTCGGTCCCCTACCTCCTCCCCTCCAACATCCACATAGGCAAGTTCCTATCCCACCAGATAGGCAATTTCCTATCCCACCCTTTCATCGTCTCGAAAGCTCTCTGCTAGTTCCATTCGGGGCTACAGATCGGCCGTAGGCACCACCATCTGACAGCTGGGCGGCCCATCATTCGACAATAACTTTCTCCTTAGAGAACTATCTCGGGGGGGGTGGCCCTACGGGAAGCTCAGTCCCCTAGGCGCGCTCCCATGTGGGACCTCTTTCTGGTTCTTGACTCCCTCAGAAACCCCCCTTTCGAGCCCCTCCGTGCTATTCCCTTGTCATTCTCCCCTTCAAGACCACCTTCCTTCTCTCCCTGGCCTCAGCCAGGAGGCGAAGTGGGATTCAGGTCCTCAGTTGTGACCCTCGGGACATCGCCTTTCTCAGAGACGGATCGGTCTCTCTTAAGTTCCTGCCTGAGTTCTTAGCGAAGAACCAGGAACCGGGCACGACCTCTCCTTCCCTGGTTATCCGCTCCCTAGCGGATATCTTAGGCAGCGAAGGCAGCGGGGACATGGACCTATACCCTCTATGTGTCTCAGATACTACTGGGAGCGTTCCCACCCCAGGCGTTCCTCTCAGAGAAGCCTCCTTATTTCCATCAACCCCAACAACAAGAAAGACATCTCGGCGGGCTCGATTTCTAGGTGGCTATTCTATACTATCAAATCTGCCTATGCCCAGGCCCACAAAGACCTCCCAGCCCTTTCCCCTCGAGCCCACGAGGTCAGAGCGTTGGCCACGTCCACAGCGTTCCAGCACTCTGTCCCCGTGTGCCATCTCCTGGAGGCAGCCTACTGGCGTTCGGAGAACCCTTTCATAAACTTTATCTAAGGGACATCCGCATGACCAGGGCTGATGGTTCTAAGGGGTTTTCATTTGTGGCGGCCAATGCAGCCATAACAGTTAACCCAGGAACCATTAGGGCGCTCGGCCCCTCCTCCTATTCCTTTAAATTCTGCTATGGTCTGACATGGTATAGTATACGACGCCAAAAATGGGGGAGTTTGTATTATACTCCCTGTTTGGCTAAGTATACTTACCATGTCAGACTCTAATGCCCGCCCTACCTTCCCCGCTAGCGCCAAGGTTCCCTGGGGTTGCCTTGCGCGCAGGCCTCGTTGAATGACGGACAGTACACGATCTTCGGCATCTTCCGTAATCGGAAGTAGGGTGGGCGTCACGTGACTATCTTATGACTGCATTGCCACAAAACTTCGGCCTGACAGAGCTGACTGACAGCCGTTTAATGCTATGGTCTGACATGGTAAGTATACTTAGCCAAACAGGGAGTATAATACAAACTCCCCATATCTACCGGTGGGTTCAGATATACTTTGGCTCTCACGTATGTGTAGGAGACTTGTTTTATTGTACTGTTTATTTATTTGTTTCGATTATGTTGCAGTTTAACGAGAACAGGATGAGTACTCAGAAGGGAAAAGGAGAGGAGATAAACCGTCGTGCTACTCTCTCTACTTCCAAATTTATGGAAACGGGTGGGCTGTGTATCTTGGATAATTTTTTTTTTTCCTTTCTCGTTCATCTTCCATGGCTGCTCATTCTGGCTTCTCAAGCACACAGCCGTATCCAGCCTTATCCTGTCACAGCTCCAGTGCTCCAACAGTCCTTGGAGAGCAGTTAGTATCAGGCTGTCATTTGACAACCCACCGGAGGAGACACTGCACTGCTACTGAGTGGCTTTGGTGGCGTTTGTTGTGTCTGCTCCCATCTATTATAATGTTATTATCATTATTGTTATTTTTACTATTATTATTGTAATTTATTATTGTTGTTGTTATATTATTATTATTATTAAAATGTTGCTGTTATTATTGTTATTATTGTTATCATTATTAATGTTATTGTTATTATTATTATCAATATTATTGGTATCATTATCATTAATTTGGTATTATTATCGTTATCATTATTTTATTATTAATATAATTTTGTTTTAAAGAATATTATGTTTGTTATCAGTTTATTGTTGCTGGCATTTACAGTCAACAAGTACTCACATCAACCTACAAAATGAAGAAACAAAAAACAACCAGCAATAGACAAAATGCGTAGCACAATCCAGAGATACTTGCACCACATCCAGAAATTCTATCACCCACCTGGCCCTCTCACTCTGTCTCTGTCTGTCTGTCTGTCTGTCTGTCTGTCTCTCTCTCTCTCTCTCTCTCTCTCTCTCTCTCTTTTAACACTCATTCCCCCAATTATCAAACAAAAAATGATGACCAAGAGAGTAATGATCACTGGCATCCAATGAGGCTGTCAGCAGATTGCTTTGTATGTCATCGGAAGGAAAAAGGAAAGTTTTTTTTTTCTTAAGTTTGATTCAAAAGAGTATGTGAGCTGATCTGAGAGTTGATTCATGCTATATTGGCAAGTATGTGATCACCTTTAGTTTTGCATCTTTCCTGTGGTTAATGTTGGACAAGAAAACAAAAAGGTGTTGGTGCTGAGTGAGTTGTATGTGGGGGCAGGAAAAGAAGAGAGAGAGAGTGTGTGTGTGTGTGTGTGTATTTGTGTGTGTGTTTGTGTGTGTGTGTGTGTGTATGCGTGTGTGTAAAATGTGTATGTTTGGTGTATTGGTGTGTGTGTGTGTGTGTTTTATGCATATGTGTATGTGTGTCTAATGTGTGTGTTTTGTGTATTGGTGTCAGTGTGTGTGTGTATGCATATGTGTGTGTGAAATGTTTGTGTTTTTGTGTATCGGTGTGTTGTGTGTGTGTGTGTGTGTTTATATGCATATGTGTGTGTTTTGTATAATAGTGTATGTGTGTGTGTGTGTGTGTGTGTGTGTGTGTGTGTGTGTGTGTGTATGCAAAGAGAAAGGGGGGTATATGTTAATGTGTGTGTGCACATGTAAATATGTGAGTCTGTGTGTGTGTGTTGTGTGTGTGTGTCGTGTGGATCTTTTTATGTGTATGTCCTCTGCGTGTGTGTGTGTATGTGTGTGTGTCTGTACACGTGCGCATATGTGTATGTTGTCAGTTGAACATATGTGAAAGATACACAAAAGGCAGATTTACACTTCAGCAGCAATAAATGATGATTTTTTTAATGGGATAGAGAAAGAACACACGAGAACATGTGCATGAATGATGGAGGCAAATCCATCAGTAGATAACACACAAAGAAAAGGTCCCAAGATAATGTTACAGCTGTTGATGAGTGAAGTTACAGCTACTGATGAATGAAGTTACAGCTGTTGATGAGTGAAATTACAGCTGTTGATGAGTGAAGTTGAAGTCTGTTGTTGACAGCCCCCCTCAAGGCCACCGCCACCATCGGTGTCAGCGTTTCTGGACCGCTCCATAAGAATGTCCCCAGGTAAAAAAAATGTTACTGCTTTCCTTCAGCTCTGTCTGTCTGGATGTATGTGCAGGTCTCTCTCTGTCCATCGCTCACTTTCTGTCTGCCTCTGTTGGTCTGTCTCATAGTCCCATCGTCTGTGTGTCTTGTCTGTTGGCCTGTATCTGACCGGCTGCAATCATCTCTCCTTGACCTTTTCCTTCCCATCTTTGCATCCCTTCTCTCACTCTCATTTTCATCCCTCTTTCCACATCTGTGTAAGTTTTAAAAAATGAAAAAGATGGAAGGTTTCATCGCCTTATGGCCACAGGGGGCAGTGAATTTGTTGGAGATTCTGCATGTTTAGAGCAAGGCATAGGAGACCAATGAAAGACTAGGCATGAAAGGCCTGTTTTTGCCATCTCATTAACAGAAAACTCCTCATAGGCGTTTCCCTGAGTTTCTTTTGAGACTGAGTCTTGGCATGCTGGGATTCGGCAGCCTTTGTTACGGCAGTTGTTCCATATAAGATTTAGGGAGAGAGTGGGGTCAGCACTTAAGTTTTTGAAAAAAGCAAACAGGAGAGAACTGCTTGAAAGTGTCATGTCGGAGGTGGTCTTGCTATACAAAACTATTCAGCATATAGCAGTGTGCGGATGAGGCTGCGCATAAGAAGAGATGTAGTCCGTCCCTGAGTTCAGTCTGGTTTCACCTTCTTTGAAAACAAATTGAGCTCGCTTTGTGTTAATATGGGCTGTTCCGCATGCAAAAACTAGCAGCTTCTTTGACACGTGTCAGCGGGAAGAATTTAGGAGTGTGCTTGCTTTTCTGTCTGTGTACGCAGACAGCCAATGAAATCCATCCCTCTCCTTCCCCTGCCTTAAATACCCCCTGGACTGAATCAGGTAAGCAGTTACTCTTGGTGGACTGAGATGTGTCTCAGTCCATAAAAACGTTTAACCCATGAGTGGTTGAAAATGATTGCCATCTGCTATGTACTAGCTGTTTGACTGCGGGCCTTACTGTCTGCCTGTCTGTCTAAAATTCTCATACAATATAATAGCGATGCTGTTTCAATCCCAGGAGCATAGTGTACAAGACAGTGACAGTGGAGGACAAGGAGGAGAGCAACAGCCATGGCCATGACCCTTGTCACCAGCCCTTCAGCCTGGTTGACGTCACCATGGCAACGGATGACAGCTTGAAGATGACCTTGACCCGGTCAAGCCAGTGTTGATGACCTGTTCACCAAAGTGGGTTCACTTCCTCCTGCTGTAGTAGTTTGGTGATGGTAACATTTGTTTCATCAGTAAAAAGAAAAAAAAAAAAATCACTTTTTGTTCTTCATCAGTTGAATTGTGCTGTATTGTTGTACACCAACAAATGACAACATATGCTTATCAAGCACAATTGATAGCATGAAAGCTGAATTATTAAAATCCTTTGGCTGTAGGAATCTAGGCCATGCTTGGGTAGTGTACCATTCCTCTCAGTTTGTTGGGTTTTTTTTTTTTTTATTGAAGTGGAGAAAAAAGTGTAATGAAAAAACACAACCATGCCACATTAAAGGTCTTACTGACAAACAGACTCTGCAAAACAGATCAAGTCATGTCTGCATTTGACAGTGTTAACACTCTTACTAGCTAGTCAAACAGGTCACACGTCATATTCATTGCCCAGCCAACCACTCATCAGGGCAGATAACTGGCAAGCAACTGAATGCATGCGTCTCTGAGAGTGTTGCACAAATTTCCTGACCAACACTGCAGGTGTCTGTATCTCTCGGGCCAGGTTGACGGCGGGATATATCATGAAAGTAAATGACGAGTGTAGCCCTGTCATGCAGTCTCAGACCAGAATGGAAATCTGTAGCATCATCTTCATCATCCTCATCCTCATCGATCAGCATTATTAAAAGAAGTCCCAAGTTCTGTGGCCCTTCATGCCCTGCTCTCACAGTGACCACACTTGCGATGTCCTTTCCACATCTATGGCCCTGGTTCGATTCTGTCGGAGTCACAGGTATCGGCAAGTTCATGGGGGCTATCGTTGGATGGACGTTGTGGTGTACGACTAAGCAATTATTGTCATCAGTAGGGGGCTAGTAGGCGGTGTCCTGTGTACGTTGGATCAGAACAGGTACCACTGAACACCACGAAGTGACTTTGCAGCAGTGCAGTGTCTCCTTCGCTGGGTTGCCTCCTGACGGCTTGACATTGTCAGCTTCCTGTGGATTACCCCAGGGCTGCAGCGGGCCGGGCTGGGTTGGCTGCGGACAGGGAGGGTCAGAATCAGCAGCTTCGGTGCAGTGGCACAGAAATGGGACAGTAAAAGAAAAACAAAAAAACCTAGCAAGCAACTAAGACAGATGAAGGGCCACAATGGTGGAACAAGCACAGAGGACAACAGTAAAGGATGTTGTTGTTTAAATCATAACAGTGAAAAAAAAAAAACATAAATAAGAGGAAATTACCAGCAGAGAACTATAAAAAAAAATTTTTAAGTGTGGATAAGCAGAGATGATAAGACCTCTCTGGTATCCCATCAGAGGGGAAGAGGGGGGCTAGGGGTGGTGGGGGAACAGAAAATAGAAGTGTTAATGAGATGTAACAGACCCAACCAAAGAAGGGAAAATGAAATCAATGAAAAAGAAGCATGAAAGAAGCGCATGAAAAATATTGCTATTAAGCAAAACTGGATAGAATGTGATACATGCTTTATTTTGTGTCTTTAGAAATAAACTGTATAGATGATAAAGTCAGACACAGACTTAAGAGATGGTCGCAATTATCTTTTTTTAAATTAGATCAAAGAATGATATTACATAGGATCAGGAAATCAAGCGATGGTTTTCATGGTGGTCCAGAGTCCATGGATTGTCTCCTGTCTCACATGCAGTGTCTTTGGTTCGATTCCAGACCACAGGGGAGGGAGACAACTCATCCATTTCCTCCAGTGAGTTCCAGGCTCCACTACCCAAAGACGTCATGGGTGGCAGCGACATCGCTAGGTCTGCTGTCCCTCAGAATGGTAATGTTGTTTTTTGTTTGTTTGTTTTCTGTGTGTGTATGTGCAAGACTTCTGGGATGGCAGTGACATTGCTGTCTGCTGCCCCTCGGAATGGCAATGCTTTTTTTTTGGTTGGTTGGTTTGTGGGTGTCCCTGGGGGAAGGGGAGGGGAGTTGTTGTTGTAATGTTTTATATTCTGTTCTTTTTTTGTTTGCTTGTTTGTTTTCTCTGTGTGTTGTGTGAAGTGGGGGGACAGGGGGGTTGTTGTTTGTTGTTGTCCTTGTTTAAAAGCTGGAAGTTAAGTAACAGCAAGCAGAAGTTTAAGCAACAAGAACAAAAATTTGGTTCCTCTGCTCTCTTCCACAGTTCTGTCTCTTCTTCCCCCCCCCCCCCCCCCCCCCCTTTCTCTTGCTCTCTTCTCTCAACACTGAGTCTCTCTCTCTCTCTCTCTCTCTCTCTCTCTCTCTCTCTGGTGAATGTGCAGATGTAAATAAACGTTTGAATGTTGTATTCATTTTGCGACAGCACATTGCGCTTGCATCTCTATATTTATCCATTCATTGTTTGTACATAGATAGATCCACAAAGTAACAAACATACTATAAGAGCGCAACATGCCCTCTGCATATCCACGGTAACATGTTCCTTGACAGTCGCACATCCTGCAGTGTCAGATGATAAAGCAATTCTCCTTGTGTGTTCTTGGAGTCTGTATCAGTGTTTTAGTTTATTCAAAAACTACAATCAGAATGATGGTATGACCACAGGACGCCCACAGCAGAAGAGAGAGGGTGGAAATCCCTGACCGACTGATCCTCACAGACGACCCTCAGGATGATGCCCATGTCACACCATCCCGTCTGTCCTTCAAAGAAAACCACTTCACCGACAAACTGATCTCCACAGACCGACTAATTGCAGGCAGCGGGTCTCGCACCCAGTCGACGGAAGCGCCCCCTGTCCCAACGAGAAGAAGCGGGGGAGGGCAGAGTGGAGACACCGCGCCACCCCAGTCCTCCATGTCCCAGCCTCCGCCGGTTCCCAGACCTCGCAAAACCTCCATCAAGAGAGATCAGGTCAGCCGTGACGAGTCTCCACCTCCGCCCCCTCTACCATCCCGAAAACCTCATCGGCCTGAGCAGCCGTTGATTCGGTTTGAGTCGACTGAAGCGGATACGGAGTTTGACCCCTTGATGTCGCAGAAGTCTGTCCCAGTGAAGGTCACGGTGATGGCCCTGAGAGTGGTGAAACAGCTTCCTTGATATCTTTAGATGTAAGGCCTGCAGCTTCAGCAGCATTTCAACGTTCGGCAACCTACCGTCGGGCATTGGAAAAACAGACCAGTTTATCCTGATGAACCTGAAGATGCCTCCACAAAGTCGTCACTGGTGGAATTTGATGGCCCTGCTGCTGGGTCATCCAACATTGATCCATTGGTTGAGGCTTTCACGACCACAGCAACACCAGGAGAAAAGCAGAACAGCAGCAGTGGCCATGGTCAGGGCAAAGCGGTGAAGGTCGAAGGCAGAGCAGACGATCCTATGGCAGCATTGTGTGATCTGGATCCTCTGGCCAATGTGTTGAAAGCGTCATGTCTAAACCCAGTCACGCCAAGGAGCATGGCGACATCAAGGGGTGTGCCTAGTCCGACAGTTGCAGAACAAAGTCCTTCCAGTCGGCGTGACCTCCCACCCACAGACCACTCTGCCGCAGGGAGCGGCGCTACCAACATCTCTAGCAGCAACCCCTTCTCCTGTCCCTCCACAGTCTCCACCCACCCTTCTGTCGCGAGATCCGCCCCTCTCCGCCCTCCTCCCCCTCTCCCTCGCCCACGCCCACGGCAGAGTGCCACTGCAACAAAGTCTCCGCCATCAACTGCCTCGTCGGTTTCATCCAGTCAGAAGCCCTTGTCAGCTCTGCCTCAGCGGCCATCAGTTTTTCCCAAACCCCTCACCGTCCATCTTCCAGCAGCAGGAAGCTAACTCTGGGAAAGACAGGACAGGACAGCAGAGCGGCAGTCATGGTGGATCAGGAGCTCTGGAAGATTTGATTGGTCTGGAGACCAGCACCTCCTCAAACAACTCAGCCCTGGGACGAAGCGATGCATCCACAGCTGCATCGACTCAAGGAGGGGAGAGGACGCCTCCTAAGCCCATGCAGAGAGCCAGTGTGGCCCTGACGAAGCAGTTTGACACTTCGAGAGAGAGACGGCGGGGGTCCTGCATTCTCCCTCTTCCTTTCACTGCTGGTCACACCCACCTGAGAGCCAGCCTCAGCAGCCAGGGAAACAGTGGGAAACATTTGACTGACAGCACTGTGGAACATTCAGTCTGGCCAGAACTGGCCATGCAGTGGCCACTCTGGTCATCCTGGCCAAGCTGTTTGACTGTTTAACCACGTATGGTGGCTGTTCAGGGTTTTCCTTCTTCACCGTTTCCCTCACTCATGTCAGGGTGGAAACCATTTCAATACATCAGAGCCACAACAACCTGTCTGTGAATTACACAACATTCAGAGGTACATGGATGTGGCTTGTATTTTCATGACGAGTGTCTGTGGGTGGGTTTGTCCATCAGCAGGATTACGCAATAACAACGGAACCGACTGTGATGGAATTGGGTAGAAAGATGAAATGTGTCTCAAGGATGAAGCTGTTCAGTTTTGTGCAGATCCAGATCCCTGGTCCATCCATTGGATCCTGATAGATCTTTGCACTTTCAGAGCGCCGTTGCAGTGAATTGCCGTCACCTTCCCTCACTCATCCTTCTCCCAGTCCACCTCCTGCTCCTAAATACTGTGTGAACATGTCTTTTTCTTCATGTGAGTGTGTGTGTTTTTCTTAAAAATTTATTGTAAAACTTCCTTTTTTTTTCTTGTAACAAGAAAAGACAAATTTGGTTAGTATGAGAAACTTCATCCATCTCCATCTTTATGGGCAAAACATTTAAGCCTGGTTGGATTCAGTTTTCTTCAAAGCAAAAGAACAGATCTTCCCTTTGCTAGCCAGACACAGTATGTGCAGCTGCTTGGTAGAGTGAAGTCCCTCTATTCAGGAGGCTAGTGTTGTCTCACAGAAGAGCACAACTTTTGCAGGGGTCGCAAGTTTCAGGCTGTTCAGCTATATAACGTTTTGATGGGACGTCGGACTCCCAGACATGAGACTTTCCAGGTTTTAGCCTGAATTCAGGCTTTTCAAAGGTCATCATGGCTATTTGTGAGATTTGCATGGATCTGCTGAGAAAATTTATGGGAATATGTAAGGTAGAGACCATCAGGTTTCCAGTTCAAAGTCTAATCCATATTTCATGGCAACTGGAATTGTAAAAACTTTTGCCAACGCCTCCAAACTAATTTGATTAAAAACAAAAATCTGTGAGTCAAAATGTTTCAAAGGCTGAGAGAAGAACTGCCAAGAGACACTGACATGACTACAGGCATTAAGAACTGTTTGCATGTAGAGTGGCTCGAGCATACCGTTAAATTGGCAATAGTTTTCAGATCTGGAGGAAAAACGAAATAGTGTCAGGGGTCTTGGCCCTGTGACCTTGAGGCCTTTGCCCCATGAACCCATCTGGGGAGGGGGGGTGGGGCGGTGCAGAGCTTGCCCCAGGACCCCCGACAATGTTCAGGCTTTTTTTCACTTGCTCAGGTCTCATGTCTGACTCCTATGTCTGTTCTTACACCTGCCTCATCGTTGTGTGTTCTGGATCTTTACAGCGGAGCTTCTGGACCTTTCCGACCACGGTTGATGTGACGTCTGCAGCATCTTTAACGACGTTTGTCTGTGATATCTGTCCTGCCCTCCAGGACCGGCATGACATGTCACTGTGGTATGCTTGCAGAACAACGCCAGTGGCAACTTGAGGTCAATTAACTGAATGTACTCAGTGTAGATAATCCACAGTAAAAGGAAAAAAAAAAAAACATGTGAAATGAAAATGTAAAAATTGTATGTATAGTCTTCTGGTCCAGCATCAACCAGGTAATACCCACCACTTTTCCTTGTGCTACACATGCATGACACAACTGCTGTTCAGGCATTCACACACACACACACACATACACACACACACACACACACACACACACACACACACACACACACACACACACATACACACACACACAAACACACACACACACACACACACACACACACACACACACACACACACACACACACACACACACAGTAACACACTGTGATTCCAAAGGAAGTCAGTGTCAGCAGAAGAATGCTAGTCTGATGTGTACACCATCTGTTCCTTGATACATCATGATTGTAATGGTAGTCTGATGTGTACACCATCTGTTCCTTGATACATCATGATTGTGATGGTAGTCTGATGTACACCAGCTGTTCCTTGATACATCATGATTGTGATGGTAGTCTGATGTGTACACCATCTGTTCCTTGATACATCATGATTGTAATGGTTGTCTGATGTGTACACCATCTGTTCCTTGATACATCATGATTGTAATGGTTGTCTGATGTGTACACCATCTGTTCTTTGATACATCATGATTGTAGTGGTAGTCTGATGTGTACACCATCTGTTCCTTGATACATCATGATTTTAATGGTTGTCTGATGTGTACACCATCTGTTTCTTTGATACATCATGATTGTAGTGGTAGTCTGATGTGTACACCATCTGTTCCTTGATACATCATGATTTAATGGTTGTCTGATGTGTACACCATCTGTTCCTTGATACATCATGATTGTAATGGTAGTCTGATGTGTGTACACCATCTGTTCCTTGATACATCATGATTGTAATGTGTACGCCATCTGTTCTTTGATACATCATGATTGTAATGCTAGTCTGATGTGTACACCATCTGTTCTTTGATACATCATGATTGTAGTGGTTGATAAAAGGCAGCCCAGCAACGATCACATCACTCCAGTCTGCTCCCTCACTGTGCATACTCTGATGGTCCATGCCATGATTCACTGTGTGTTATGTCTGCAGACACAACTTGAATAATAATCACTGTGTGTTATGTCTGCAGACACAATATGAATAATATTCACTGTGTGTTATGTCTGCTGACACAATCTAAATAATATTCACTGTGTGTATGTCTGCTGACACAATATGAATAATATTCACTGTGTGTCTGTCTGCAGACACAATCTAAATAATATTCACTGTGTGTCTGTCTGCTGACACAATCTAAATAATATTCAGTGTGTGTATGTCTGCTCGCACTGTGTCAGACATGTGCCTCCGCCAAATGTTCTAGAGGTGCATCTGAAATCATAGTTTGCCAAAAACTTAAGCACCAAAGATTCCACAAGAGGAAGAGATGACTTGTGCTGATATCTCGGATAGTAATCATGAGAATGTTCCAGTTTGTATGTTAATCACCAGTAGTTTTCTAATGATAATGGATCACTGGTGTTGTGATGGTGATAAATGTACCCAGCTTTTTGGGGGGGAAGGACAGAGTTCCCCCACTCCAAGTATTCCTCTAGCCTACACCCCCTCCCCTTCCATCATCCTATGTTCCACCAGTCCTGCCCCTCGGTTTCAAACGTGATACATGTGTTTCCTTTTCTCCATCTGCAGTCCCCACCCCCTCACCTCACGTCTGTTACCCATACCTGACCTAAAGGTGAAAAAAAAAAAAAAAATGCACCCAAACATGATTCCTGATCCTCTATCACTTGCACCTCACATTGGCATTTCTGGAGCGAAAGACATGCATACACTTTTTTTCAGTTTTTTGCTGTGGAAGATGAACCCTTCTGTATCAAAACACAAACAGACCAGAAAAAGAATAGAAAATACAAAACAGAACACATGGAAGCCATTAATTGTACTCATAGATAGTATATATGTCCCTCATACATTGTTCTGTGGCTGTCATCAATCACACTATCAAGTGAATTGAGATTGTGGTAATAGCGCACTTGCTGGTCACATAGTATGTTTATATTTTGATATCTTTTTCCCCTCTCTTTTGTTGCATTTTATGTGCAGTTTGTTGTGACATCACGCATATCAGTTTATCACCCGCTTCCAGCCCTCTCGTCACTGTTTGTGTGGCATGTCATATCCTCACCAGGGAGAAATGCTGTGCTACTGATTACTTCTTTTCATCAGTGTTTTGTTTTCTACAGTTGTTACTGTTGGTCTTTTTTTTTTTCCTTGTTGACTGCAGATTACTCTTTTTTCATGAATGTTTTGTTTTCTGCTCTTTTTTGTTGTTGTTTTCCTTGTTGACTGCGAATTCCCTCTTTTCATCAATGTTTTGTTTTCTGCTCTTTTTTTGTCATTGTTCTTGTTGACTCTGTTTCTGTCTTTCTAGTCGATTGACAGTTATTTAGTACCTCCATTTTAATACTGGATATATATGCTCACTGTAAGTTCTGGACTACTAAGCGATACGATTTTGTTCTCCAATTCTGTCCAGGGTACATTATTTTCTCTTAAACACTGTCTGTATAGCAAAATCAAATTTATTACCAAGCTATGAAGAAGAGTTTGGTACCTGACCTAAAAGCTCATACAATGTCTGTGTGCACAGAGCTCAAATCATGGATCATTCAGTGTGCTGCTCAGTTCAGCTCTCACACTACAGCATGTTGCACCTCTGTGTGGTCTGGTGTGGTCAGTCTGTGTATCACACATACAACTGCAAGAGCTCTGCTATTTCACTGGCAGCTGAATTAACATGTCTTATGATATTCTACAGATGAAACAGATGATCTATGAATGAAATGGAGTATCTATGAATGAAATAGATTATCTATGAATGAAATGGATTATCAATGAATTAAATGGATTATCTATGAATGAAATGGAGTATCTATGAATGAAATAGATTATCTATGAATGAAATGGATTATCAATGAATGAAATGGATTATCTATGAATGAAATGGAGTATCTATGAATGAAATAGATTATCTATGAATGAAATGGATTATCTATGAATGAAATAGATTGTGAATGAAATAGAATTTGATTTTGTCCAGACCAGGGAATAGGCGGCTTTAAAATCCAAAGCACTTGGCTGTTAGAAAATATATGGTTACTAGCAGCTGTACTCTGACAACTAGGAAATTATCAGAATACCCCAAGCTGAGCATTTCTCTCTGAAGGACGTCAAAGTTGTTATCAAACTGCACAGAAATCTTGGGTTTTCATCTTGAGATGAAGTGTGGTTGAAGTTATAAATTCATTTAAGTACTTATTGTTACATTGAGGTTTTAAAGATGAAGGTTGAATGCCAAGGGCATACATCCATAGGGGCAGTGACCATTAGAGATGTTCTCCATGTCTCCATTACGGAAAGGAGACCCTGACTCTATCCTTCCTCCATGTTAACCTTCCCTCACCTGTATTGAGTTTCCCATTGTTTGTCCTTTGCAGGCAAAGATGATCACGACTTCTGATATCACTGGGTGGTGGTGGTGTGTGTGTACCAAGATGGTTATCAGGCCAGTCCTCGCATTGAATTATCTGTTGCAGTGTGGACAGGGCAAACTTGGAGGTGAGCCAGGTTGAAAAGTGGTGCTTGCTCTGTTTTTACAAAACTGACATTGTTGTTCCTGTGCCTCCACTTGCCTTGTTTCAAAGTCTGTCACTCTCCGGATTTGACCATGGTGCGCCAGGTTGAGCGATCTTGTGCAGCTTCTTCCCAGGACGCAGAGGTGATGGTACAGTGCTTCAGTGAGGCCTGCAGTGTGTCTTTTTGTAGTGCTTCTTTTGTCCTCCATGGGAACGCTTGCCTTCCAGCAGCTCGTCATAGAACAGTCTCTTTGAGAGACGATTTTCATCCATACTGTGTGCATGTACTGCCCACCTGAGTTGAGAGCGTATCAGCATTGCATGAATGCTTTCCCTGTGGACCTTCTGAAGCACCTCTGCATGTGGTACTTCGTCCTGCCATGTGATGTGCAGCAAGGTTCTGAGGCATCTCCTGTGGAAAGAGTTCAGCTGCCTGGCTCTTTAACCTTCACGGACCTGAACCAGATATCCCTGTACTGCATGCATGCTCGGTGGACAGAAGTTTTCAAGCTGTAAGAACTTGACCCAAAAAGTGGTTCAAACTCATGACTGTCGGCTCTGCAGACAAACGCTTCAACCATTTGACCACTGCAGTTAGGAGAAAATTATGTTCAAAGGGAAAAAAAAAATTGGCAGTGAGCTGTGGTAGTATGTCAACACTGGGATGGGATTAGAGGCAAGGAAAGTAAGGAGTATGAGTCAGGGTTAAAAAAAAAAAAAATGTATATATATATATATGTTTATTGCGCATGATTTTTTTTTTTTTTGTTGACATTATGCTGCAAGTTCCAGGAAATACCAGTTCAGACCTCATAAATGGTCAGAAATCAAAAACTTGCTGCCATCTCCATTCCAATTCCACAGGTGTGCTGCCCCTTGAACCCTCCAAGGAGGCCTGTACACCCCCCGTGTGTTGCCCTCATCAAGTTTTTCAGCCGTTGGGATAAGCTCCTGTCTTCAGCATCATTATTTTATCTCCTTTTCATTCTTCTTCTTCTTCTCTTCCTCTTTCAATTTTCCTTCTTTTTCTTCTTCTTTTTCTCCTCCTTCTTTTTCTCCTCTAACCCCTCCTGCTCCTTCTCCTCCTCCTTTTGATTCTCCATCCTCCTCCTCTTCTTATTTCTATTTTCATAATCAGTTTTTACTCGTGTGCCATTGCCAACATTCCATCAAATGCTGCTTTTGCCATCATCACTGCCTGTTACTCAGAGGCAGTTACTTCTCTGTGTGTGTTTCCTGATCCTTTGTGCAGAAAGTTAGCTTTTGAGACTGTTGTGTAGGTTAGTGGTAAGTGTGATGTTACTTCATTGTTTTTTTCTTTCTTTCTTCTTCTTCTTCTTCTTCTTCTTCTTCTTCTTCTTCCTCCTCCTCCTCCTCTTCTTCTCTTTTCTTTTTTTTTTTTCCCCCAATTCCCCATCATCATCAGCAAGAGCAGCAGCATTATCACAAGCTAAATGACAAAAACTTACCGTTGCTCCTCTGTTGTAATCGTATGTACTGTGATATTACCGTGGGTAGTGGCACAGGGTGTATAGGTTCTCATCTGTTGCTGTTGTGTTTGTTGTTGTTGTGGTTCGTGTGTTTTTTTTTGCTGTCTTGTCATCTATTCTGTCCTGTCCACCACCGTGCCCTGCTTCTTGGCATTACTCCCACCCTGCTAATCCTGGCCGGTATACACACAGCTGCAACAAACAGTATTGTAGGACCTTCTCAGTGCCGGCAGTACAGTGAGTGTACACCATGCGCTGTCAGGAGGCAACCTACCAGAGGAACCCTGCACTGTCAGCAAGGCGTGGGGGGGTGTTCCACAGTGCCTGTTCTGATCCAACTTACATAGGACACCTCACATGAAGCTACCCGACGATGACCGTAATTTGCGTTGGGTCTTTCTCACTATGACATTACTTTGTATGCCAGGCAGACTGATCACATAAATATCTAAAAAAAAAAAAAAAAAAAGAAAATGTGATTGTAGTCTCAGCTTTCATTTCAACAGATTAAAACGGACCTCTCAGTCTGAATGATGACTTATATTTTCGAGTGATTCATGGAACAGCAAAGCTTCCCTGTTGGCTGTTAAATCCATGATGACATGAACCTTGAACCAAGTTTTGGCACCACCATACATCAGTCATGGGGGGCACAGTGTCGCATTCACTCTGATTGGATGATGACCGGTGTTCTTCAGAGTGTCCCACCTCAATGGAAAACAGGAGAGTGTTCATTCCAAAAAGACTTTGAGTATGGTGCTGTTGTGATATTCTGCCCCTTGTGTGCCTATCTCCTGATTTCTTTTCTTTTTCTTTTTGTTGTGCTGTTGTTTTCATTTTTTAAAGAATTATTAGTAACTCCGCCAAACAACAGGGACAAACAGATTACAAGACAAAACATGATGTGAAAACGAAGAACAGGCAGATTGTTCATTCTTCATTTTCATTGTCCTGAATGTCATTTATTCTGCTTGAGGAAGACCTAAGAGGTTGAAACGCATCATGTTTTGTCTTGTCATTTGTTTGTCCTTGTTGTTTGGTGAACTTGCTTGTAATTCTTTTTAAGATTTGTTTCAGTTTCTGCCTGCAGTCACCTCACGTTAAAACCAATCCTGATTTCTTTGTCAAGATTAACAAACTTTCCATATCGTAATCCAGAATGTCAGCCCATATCCTCACACGCATACTCGCATGTCTTGATATTGCAGATTGGTTGTTCACGTATCTTATCACATTATACTTTTGATGATGTAAGCAAACTTGTTGTTCATGTATCTTATCACATCATACTCGTGATGTTGTAAGCAAATTTACCTTCCTTCTGCCCTCTCCATCCCGTCTGGCCAGCGTGGAGCTGATCTTAGGCAGAGGGTCTTTTTGACAAATGTGATGAAATGTCTTCAGTATGGTTTCCTCATGATTCAGTATGTGGTTAATATTATGAAAAATGTGTGCCTATGTCAGTGTGGGTGTGTGTGAGAGAGAGAGAGAGAGAGGGGGTTAAGGTAGTGGAGTCTGTGTGTGCTTATATATGACGATTTGTGTGCACGTGTGTGAGTGAGAGAGGGAAAGAAAAGGTAACAGCAGGGGCAGGGGAGTCTGTATATATTTATTTATGACAGTTTGTGTATTGATATAGATGGCAGAATATTTTTTTTTTTTTGTCTCTTTGTTTTCTCTGTTAGAAGTGCGGTGTTTTCCCCCACCTCTAGTCTAGTCCTGTCACATGTAATGTGTTTGCTCACTAACCTGCAAATACTGAAGGGTGCTGGATTTGTGCAGTGTTCCTATGTAGCTGCCCACAGCAACTGTTCCTGTAGACAGCGTTCCTGTTTCCTCAATATTCTTGCTGGAATATGCTGAGAGCCATGTTTGCCTGCTTGAGATGCCAGACCCATGATAGATGGCTTTTTCAATCTGTGGTGTATAAGTAATCTGTAGTGTACATTCTGATGGCACTGTCAATGCATAGTGACTGTATGGGCATCTGTCTGTGTTGTTCTGTGTCCGTCTTGTCTCTCAGTAACAACTTTCCATCCTAACCTTTCCACGCTGTAATCCCTCATTTGCATCTCTTTTTTTTTTTTTTTTTTGCATCCCTCACCTGTTCATCCCCCCCCCCCCCCCCCCCCCCCTCAGCCCCCTCCCTCCACCCTCGCCACCTTCCTTCTCCTGAAGCGGTCCCCCCCCCTCCCACCTCCCTCACCCAGCATGGCCTAGTTTAATCCGCCTGAAGGTTGTGTGTACATCGGAGAATAGCATAGTAACCTAAATGATTGACATACACAGTGTTGCTAAATTAGCTGCAATATTCGGAGATGCCAACTGTCCTGTTTCCATTGTATTTTGTTACTTTTGGTCACACCATGCTATGTCAAATTCTTCCATTGAGTTTATTTTCGAGTAGGTGTGTCATTCGTCAGCTTTTTTCTTTTTTTAGATAAGCTGCTGAGCAGTTTTGCAACACATATGTACTGAGCACAGACTGGGAGAGTGAAGTATGATAATTCAATAAATTCAGATGTCAAAACTGAGCAAAAGTGCGTGGTGCACACAGCCACACCAAGCCTGCACCAAGCGTTGAGTGTATCACTCTGCTAATTTGTTTTCCCAAACAGAACGTGGTGTGACTGTATTCTCTGTCAAGTTACCTCTGGTGTCTGCCTCACTGCATTATGCAGTGGGATGGAAGGGGGGGGGGGGGGGGTGAGGGGGTTCTGCTTTTTGTTTAAGCGTCAAGCAGTGCGAGAAGCAGCAGCAGGTCAGACGTTTTGGCCCCAGTTACACTGAAGAATGCCCTTGCACAGTGTTGCCATCTACCCACAGAAACTTGCCCAAAGGGGGCACCTGTACTAGAATTTGACTGTGACGCAGGTAGAACACTGAACTTACGCCATGTAGGTAAACACTGTATGGGCACCAATGCAAGTGAGTGTCCGAGTGTTCCTTGAAAAAAAATCAAAATGTTCCTTTGAAATTTGTTAATTGTTCCTATATAAATGGTTCAGAGGGGTTGGCATCCCTGGGCGTTTTGAACCGATGTACAAATCAAGATGCTGTCTGTTGTCATTCTTTATCCAGGTGGGACTTGGTTTTCCCCACACCATGGTGAAGCCCTCAAAAAGACTCAGTGGAGTCGGGGAGCAGAGGGGGAGGGGTGTGTGTGTGCGGATTATCATGTTGACAGCAATGATCATGAAACTGAAATGAATTAAACAACCCTACACCCTGTCCTCCCTCCCTCCCACCCCCACACTCTTTCTATAATCCTCCTTTCCCCAGCGTTTGAAATAACAGTTCTTGCAAGCTGTTTATTGTTTTGAATCTGCATCGGTTGTCATTTGGAAGTGCTGTGGTTGTGAAATAATTTTCTTTTTTTTTTTTTCAAATGGTGAGCAGATGCAGCTGTACTGCATGGTGAGATGTTGGTGATGACATGCACCGTTTGATTTGTTATAAATACATCGCAGGAAACCTGGACTGTTCTGGATCACGACGCTGGTTTAAATCACTACGCAATGTGTGTGAATATTTTTTCTGAGAAAAAAACGTATATCAATGTGCGGGTTTTCATACAAACTTTTTGGGAAAGATGGGCTTGTTTGGGATCACTGTGCAGTATGTATTAAAATGTCTTTTTTCAAAAAAGATTGATGTCAGGTGCATGGTTTAGGTATTTGTTGACTTTGCCGCATTTTGTTTGAGTCTGTCTGCAACATAAACTGATAAAGTGTTCAGACTGTCATTAGCTGTCATTATTTATGGAGACATTTTCTGCAGGAAATGGTTTTCTGCCACCACCATCTCCATCCCCACCTCCCGCCCCCACTCTACCCCCCCCCCCCCCCCCCTTTAGAAAGCTGACCCATCGGCCCCTTTCATTGACTGTTGTCCCCCATGTTTGATTTTTTTTTTTCATTGTTCAAATATTAAGGTTGTTGGTTCAACTATACTACTCCCAATTCGTGTTGTTTCTATGTTATTCTTATTGCATTAATTAGTAAACATGTAATGTCTGATGGAAAGGTGTCATTAGTAAACATGTAATGTCTGATGGAAAGGTGTCATTAGTAAACATGTAATGTCTGATGGAAAGGTGTCATTAGTAAAACATGTAATGTCTGATGGAAAGGTGTCATTAGTAAACATGTAATGTCTGATGGAAAGGTGTCTGCATATGGAGTGACAGTGTACTTAAGGAGACGGAGGGGATGGGAGATGGTGGTGAGGAGGAGGGGAGAAGTGCGCGTGGGGGGGGGGGGGGGGGGGGGGGGGGGGGGGAGCTATCAGAGAAAGGTCTTTCCTTTCAGATTCTGAAGAATAAGATCAACATGAATTTGTGACACAAAACAAACAGCAAATCAAAAAGTGAATGCTGATGCAACAACATTTCAGGCTTTAAATGTCTGGTTTTATCTTCATGAACAAGTGGCACCGCTCACCAAAATGTGCATCTGTACAGATACAACCCTTTTCTGGCTGTACTTGATTGACCTGGTTGCGTTGTGATTGTTATATGATCCTGTTCGTATTCCAATGCCTTTGGGTGTCTTGTATACCTTGTGGTGGAACACTTTGCATTGCCATTAAGAGGTATTCTCTCTGTCTTCATCTTCCTCACCCTGGTGAATTCTGTGTTTTGATGTGTTGGGGTTTTTTTTTTATGCCTATTCCTGCAAATCCTGAAAACAAAATGTCTGCTTTTTGTTTGAAAGAAATGGATGTGAATTTTTTTTTTTAGACACATGATGAAAACCTTTCTGAAAAGTGTCGATTCAGGAACAGATGTGTTCTTAGTTGGATGAAGCTGAAAGGAAAAGGAGAGGTGGAGTTTTTTTCAGAATAGAAATCAGTCAAATAGAATGCAGAATTGGTACTTTCTTATCTTGAAACACTTCCCTCCTGCTCTCATTCTCAGGATATTTAAGAATGAGTGTAAAACCCTTAAAAAAGATTACATGCAAAAGCCCATTACGGTATGAGGAAAAAAATACAGTTTCCATGTCTTCCATATATAGATCTGGGCTGTCCCTTTGTCATACCCAAGTTGCTGAACTGTAAAAGCACAGGGAGCTCTCAGTGCCTGCATGCCACTCAAAACTGGAGGCCCAGCATTTCCGCCAAGTGCCTTAAGTGGTGTCTTTATATAACTCGTTCTCCACACGAAGACAGCAGCCTAATACTACAGGCCCTGTATGCATTCATAGCCATGACTGCCTGGCATCGGAGTGAAGACAGCTGCTGTGTGAACATTCATGCACTCAGGCTGCCTAGAGAAGAACAAACTGTCGAAAAGACGTTTGTTGATATTCATGTATTTTGAATCGCATCTCTGAAAATACTGCCAGCCTTGCCGGGAAAACCTTAGGGAGAGGGTTTCGACCTCATGCACGGCCCACCGGGTAGAATTGGAAAGCTCTGGAGGTCATCACGTCCATGTTAAAGATTCAAGTGTTTTTTTTTGTTTTTAACTTTTTATTTATTTGCTGTGTAAATGTTTTGTCTGTACAACATGAACTTGATATTTATTGCTGCTTTTTTTATTATTATTTTTTTTGTTTTTTGAAAATGTGGGGGAGTATGTGGATGGGGAGTGATTTCTTAAAAAAAAAGAGAGAAAATCTGGGAGATGTAATAGGTTTTGCTGTTGTACTTTGAGTCGTAGGATAATGTCTTTGATCTCTCTGTGTGTGTGTGTGTGTGTGTGTGTGTGTGTGTGTGTGTGTGCAAGGAAGGGATGTCGGGGGGGGAGACCTTGCATTTTCTTTGTAACAGTCATGTCACGTAGGATGACAGTTGAGGGCCTAGAGATGTCAATTTGCATGCGAGGTTCCATGCGTTGTGTTTCACTGTCAACGTTTCAGCCAAGAAACTTAGCCTGCATTTAACAGGAACACTCTGCACTTCAGTACGGAAAGCATGCTTCTATTCCAATTCACAACCTGTTGGTTTTCATCCAGAAACATGATCACTGTTATAAGAAAAATATTCATCCGAAGGTGCGGGTAGGACCCAGAGAAGTGTTTCCTCAACAGCCGACACAAACCAGCTGGGAGCAATCCTGCACTGATCGAAACATGATCATCCAACATGTTTTTTTTTTAACTCATATTTTGTTCGATGGTGCCTTGTACTTAACAGCGCTAGTTGTTTCTTGATTAGTGGGGGATGATGATGAATGATGAGGTCATTGTTTTTGTCAACATTTTGCTCTTATCTTACTCAGGGATGTTAGCTGTTCAGTGGGAGGTTTTAACTCTTTAAGTAGCCTCTGTGGGGATGCTGGCAGCTGTTTGCAGTATAGATTGCATCCCCCCTTTCTGCGAGTTCTCTGCCAGTAATGTGTGTGTGTGTGTGTGTGTTTCTGTTTTTTTTTTTTTCTTGTTTGGTTTGGGTGGGGTTTTTTTTGTTTTTGTTTTTTTTTTTTGTTTTTTTTTGGGGGGCGGGGGGGTCGTCACTCTCTTTTGACTCGGCTTATTTGATTCACAGATATGAACAAAATTTTTCTTGGTCTAATCACCCCGGTTTCAGTTGCCCTTGCACGTTGCATTTGTGTGTGTGTGTGTCCATGGTAAAACTGTTAGCATCAGCATTTTCGGAGCAAGTACCGGCAGTAGCATGATCAAACTTGAATATAGTAAAACACAACTAAGGAACATACAAAATTTTAAAAAAATAAAAAAGTAAAAAAAAAAATTTTTTAAAAAAACAGACACAACAGGTTTCGTCGTATGGGGGCTTTTTCAAGCAGCACAAACAATACTGAAAACAATGGAAGAAAGGACAAACAAACAGTCATTTATCTCTTCGACCTGGTTGCAAAATATTGCACAGGCAGAAAAACTAAAGTACAGGAATGGAACGGAAGAAAAGAGGTTGGAGGGGAGAAGATACAGCTTAGAGTGATTAGAATAAGATAATGATAATAATAATAACAGATAAATATGAATGATGTTATAACATGATAATAGCAATAGTACTAAAAGAAATGGTGATCATAATGATGATAGGAAGAAGGGAATGAGAAAGAGAGAAGAACTGTAACAATAAACAACAAACAACAATAATAAAATATAGAAAATGGAAATATGGGTAAGGAAAAAAATCTTAGAAATCTATAATTAGTTGTAATCATGCTTACAATAATAATAATGATAAAGAAATTGATGATAATTGTAATGATACAGGAAATGGTAAAGATAGTAATGTCAAATCTCTGAGATATACACACGCATAATAACTTAGAAAATTCGACAGAAACCAAGTTTATCATAAAATACATATTATTATTATTTTAATAATGATTATACTACTACTACTATTCATACTAGAATTAATAATGACAATAGTAATGATAATAACAATTGTAATAATGATAATGGTAATGATAATAATGATAATAATAAACTTTGTTAGAAAATTTGGATCACTTCATTGCTTTACAAACAAGCAGCAGAAATATTTAACTATGTACAATATACCATAACAAAATATCACGTTACATTTTGTCAGGATCAAATCATTCTATGCCAAGCTGCCTAGCAGAGGTGGAAGCATAAATCAAAAAATACTAATTATAGAAATGTGATAGATCATGTATCAATTTATTTTGCCAGATGTAACTTAGTAAGGCTGAATACAAATGAAGCAACACAAAAGCTGGAAGTAAGTCTCTCTGATGTTTACCATATATTACCAAAAAAAAAAACTGATGTTGCCAAACGTTAAAAACTGGCACTTTTGCTGGGGAATGACCAAATTTTGTCATGTAGTGATTAGTCCAAATATTACGTCATACGCGCGCGCTTGATGATGAGCTTGCTGAGTGATGCACACCTTTTTAAACCCACACTAAGGCAAACCGGCCCCTGAACAGTTTAAACAAACAAAATATTCAGCGACCGAAAAAGTCTCTACAGAAAAAATTTTCTGGGCTAATGTTTCCCAGAGAAGCCATGCAGAGGCCTTTGCCATAACTGCTAGCTAAGAAAAACAGCTTTCTATCCCAGGGTCAGGATTTGTTTTAGAGTGCGGCTGTTTTAGGAGAAAGAACGGGGCAAAAGAGCAAAGAGAGGGGGTGGGCCGGGGCTGGGCGGGGGGGGGGGGGGGGGGGGGGGGAGGGGTCGGGCGGGGGGGAGGGACGGAGCAAGGGGGGGGACACCTGGCCAAGTTGGCAAAGTTCAGGAGAGAAAGAGGAGGGGGGGATACAAGGAGCGCGGGAGGTTAGGGGGGGGGGAGGCGGAAAAAAGACGGAAAGGGGTGGGTTGATTTTGGTGCGTGTGTGTTGTGTGTGTGTTGTGGGTAATACTTTATTTGAAACCAGTAGTGAACTTTACTTTTTTATGTTATCAAGCTGTGAAGAATTGGAGGGGGGGGGGGGGTGGGGGGTGATAGATTTTGCCTGAAAGAAGAGTTTGAAATGTCTCGTCAAATTTTATAACATCCCCTTATGATTTTTATATTGTGGAGCTTTTGCATTGGTTGCCCTGGGAAATCGAGGGTTCAGTCTAGTCCATGGACTGTGAAAGTGGTGTGGGTGTGGGTGGGGTGTGTGTGTTTGTGCTGAGCCGGCGCAGGGCACGCGCACGATTGTGTGTGTTAACATGCATGAGCACGCGCGCGCGTTTCTGTGTATGTGTATTCTTACAAGTGTGTGTGTGGTGCACGCGCCCATGCGCCACGCGCGCAATGTGGTGTGTGTGTTTTGCTGTCAAATAATGAGTTCACAATGTCACCCTACTTGCGGACATTGATTGATTCATAAATTTGCAAAATCTTTGTGCCGGTGCCTGTGTGAGACATAAAGGACTTTTTTCTTTTGTGTGGTGCAGAGAGACCGAGAGACAGAGAGAGAGAGAGAGAGGCTCAGTTTCATTTTTAGTGTCGTCGTTTTGAAATTATTCCTTTTTCTTCACTTTCGTCATTATTGGGTTTTGAAAACTCAACGCCAACAAACCACTTTGGTAGCCTTTCTTAACACTCAACCACGGTTTGCCGAACAAATGCAAAATTTGTGGTAATAATGCCTGCCTACCTTATATGGAAATTTAATTAGTGGGAATTCCTTCTTATTATTTTTTATAAGTTAGGTGATTTCTTTTTTTTTGTATTTATTTTTGTATTAAAAAACAAAAAATATATCTGAGACTAAAATGAGGAACTTAAAAAAAAAAAAAATAACATTAACAATGGTGATTCCCTGCTGGCCTTGTGATGTTGAAACTGCTAAAAAACCAAAAAACAAAAAATTTGCGTAGGTTTTGGCTTTTTCTTGTTGTTTTTCAAAGTATATTTTTTTCTATGCGCGCATTGTATCTTCTGCAAAATAAACATTTCCTACATGCAAGTTATCATTCTATGAGCTGTTCTGTTTGCAAAAATAACATTTTCTACTGCAATGGTCCGAATGTGGGTAGTGCCGTGTGGTTGTCCACTGTGGAACGCGTGTGGACGGGTGAAATGCCGTGGTTTGCTACAGGTGGGGGAGGGGAGGAGCTGTTATTGGACGGGGGGGGGATAAAGAAAAAAAAAAAAAAAAAAGGAAGGAGAGGGGGTGGGGGAGGATAGGGGGTGCGGAAGAAAAAGAGGGTTGTGACGAACTTTAGCGCACATTTTGTTTTTTGTCATTTTTTTTTTTTTTTTTATTTGTTCTTTTCTTTTTTGTTTTTTAACTTAATTTCCTGCTGTATCAGCTGTAGCAGACCATCAGTTCTGATGACGAATACAACCGGCAGATTAGATGAAAGCTTGTCCAACACAGGAAGGTGGATTTGTATGGTCAGGGTAAAAGGGATGTGGGAGAATGAGGGTGTCCGGTTAGTTACGTGCGTCGTGTACGCTACCGCGAATGGCGTGGGCACGCACGCACGCGCACACACAAACACACATCACACACACACACCACACACAAGCACACACACACGTTTTTTTGGTGGGGGGTTTGTTTTTTTTTTCGTTTTTGTTATTTTTTTTTTTTTTTTTTTTCCGTATTTTCGACTTTGCTTTAGTTTGTTTTGGACACTCGAAATCTTCTTATTATCTATTATCAGGCTAGTCCGTCAGTGTTGTTCATGAAGCGAGAGATGAAGGATTGGGCGGAGGGAGGGCGGGCTGGTCTGAAGAATAAAGAACGAATGTTTTAAAAAAAAAAAAAAAAATACGAGACGGAGGGGGGGGGGGGGGAGGGGGTGGGGAGGGGGGGGGGGGGTGGGGGGGGAG
This sequence comes from Conus betulinus, assembly GCA_016801955.1. Classification (NCBI taxonomy): domain Eukaryota; kingdom Metazoa; phylum Mollusca; class Gastropoda; order Neogastropoda; family Conidae; genus Conus; species Conus betulinus. The sequence goes on along the minus strand of JADBJO010001152.1, from coordinate 342,326 downwards.
GGGGGGGGGGGGGGGGGTGGGGGGGGGTGGGTGTGCTTACAATGTACTACCATTTATTACGGGCGAGAAACAAGCTGTGGGCTGTCTCACACACGAATGACGATTCTTTCTGTTCTTTTTCACAGCCATACAAAACGGGGTAGGCATCAATGTTTTCAAAAGCTGGCCAAGGTCGAAACGATCCCTTGCAAATAAGACTTTTTAAACGGATACACAGGCGAGGGACGTGGGCTACCGGTCAGCAGTTGGCAGGGGGGGGCCCAGGAAAAAACGGGGTAGTCACCACCTATTGATGGAATGTGTATTTCATGCACACAGAATGGCATTGAAAATACAAACCTGATTGCAAAATGCAACTTTAATTCCTTCTAATTTAGGGCTAACAGTGGGACGGTTAGCCAACGTCTCTATTTTTTTTTATCCATTTTTGTTCAACGGTATCCAGTAAATGATGGATGAAAAAGGATTTTACAGTATGGTGGGCCCATTTTGCTGAGTACGGTATAATTTCTAAGCACATGCCGTGATTTTATGTATATATCACATGGCATCCCTGCGTGGACAAAAAAAAGCAGGAAAGTAAGCATCATTTTCTGCGATATATATTTTTTGAACACAAGCGACCCCATAACAGTATTAAACGAACACCGGTGTTTGAAGAAAGCCCATGCCTTTGACAAATCATTAAACAGCCTCTGCTAAAGAGCCACAGGATCATAAGGTGTATGTGACATCTTCTCTGTCTTGATCATTGCCCACACATAAGTGTTTGTTTTTATAATGTATTTGTATCAGGCTATCAAACCTTCAACACATATCCACTTTTATAGGACATATAACAGTTTCCTGAAACATTGGATAGACCATATCAGATTACTATAGAGTTCAGTTTTCTTAATTTGGAGGGAAAAAATGCTATTGACATTTTTTCCTTGTTTTTTCTCATTCGAACCACCCCCCCCCCACCCAAACAGCCTGCTTCTTTTGCCTTCCAACTTTGTATTATCTCCTCCCATTTCTATTAAATATTCGGGGCCAAACTCGTCCCTTTCTTTTTTTTGACCTCAACACTGGCACCTGTCCCTGACCCATCCTCATCACTCTCCTCTGTACCTGACCTTTACCCCCCGTCGACTTTGTCAAAAACTATCTCGGATACCGTTTGACGGAAAATTTTCACTCAGTGGAGCGGCCATCTTGATAAACTGGTGCTTCGAAACCTAGACCACTTTGTCCCGTCTGCGGTACTGTCTGCTCCTTGACCTCGGATGTCGCGATCTTCGAACCTTTCGAACGCGTTTTCGATCTTGCCTGGGTTCCTCGCGGGCGGAAATAGGGGTTGTTCTTTCTGCTTCTTTCCACCATCTTGTATTTCTCGGCCGTTCATAAACGAATCAAAATGGTCAGGGGCCCTTGGAGACCAATGTAAGTTTAAAGCCGAGTAGTCCATAAGAACGAGGCCGGAATCGTTGCTGGCTAGCCGTGGGGGGGAACTGTTGGATTTTGCCGAAAGGCCAGCTGCGAAGGTATGAACAAATGTGGGTGGCTTTGTATAGAGTAGTCATGTGAGACGAGTAAAGGCTTTTTCCGCCTGGGGTACAGAGCACCAGAAGCCCGGTCGTAAGGCGAACAACGCGATAGAAAATCCATGCAGTAGGCGTATTCGTGATTCTGTAATGGAAATCACTCAACATCGGAGAAATCAAAATTTTTCCTTCCGTTTCGAACATGGGACAAGTTGATGAGCACGTCCTACACACGCACGTAGCATACATTGCAATTAAACATGGGAATGGGGCTGTGCTTGACCATTGAAGGGTATCACCGAAAAAAAAAAACCTCTTTCTACCCTGTTTTCTCGCGTCCTCTTCTTTGTCGTCGACAGGAAAAAAAAACAAACCTGACAATATGATTATCAGTTTACTCCTTTTTTTCCAGCCTCTAACCCTTCACACCTTTCATACACCCCTTCCGCCACCAAGCCTCCTCTCCCGTTTGTTTGTGTGAATACTGGAGACCTGGAAGTCCGCTGTTTTTCTCCTCTCCTGGCCCCTCCAGATCCCCACAAAAAGGAAAAAACAGACCCCACACCTGATTCGCAGGAAATGAACGGCTGGAACTAGACGCCGTTGTCCCCTCTCAATCGGGTCCCTTCTAGTCCCGATCCTCACGCTTCACCCGCCACCGCCACAAACCCCACACCTGATCGCCAGAATGACTGCTGTAGCTCTAAACACCTCGTTGTCCTCTCCCTCCCCCCTCTCCTCCCCTCTGTCCTTTTGACCTCACTCTAACGTCTAGCCTCCGCGGCAGGCTCCCCGCCTCCGCCAACCACTCCCCCCCCCTGATGGGGTAGCGTCAGGGGGAAGGTTTGTACGTCCTTAGAGTGCTTAACCCTTGCCCCCTCTTCCTCCCCTCCTCCCCCACTCCCACAACCCTGCTCGCAGGAATGAACTGCGGTATATCGTCGCCCGTCGCAATTCATTGCACACCGCCCCCGTCGGCCTTGCTCAATTTCCTCTGCCCCCCATATTTTCTCAAAGGACTCCCACATTTGTCTCACAGGACTCCCCAGGTGGTCTCACAGGACTGGCGCCATGTCCCGCGCCACGCGCCCACAGTGTGTCTCGCCGTACTGGCCTCAATTTCCCGTGGGCCCACAGCCCTCGACAGGACTTTTCTGTTCCACTGTGTCTCACATGGACTGGCCTCAATGTCCGCCCCCCCACCATGTCTCCCACATTCTGCTACCCACAACCACATTTCCCCTCACCACGGCTTGCTCAATTGGTCGGTGTTTTTTTTAGGGATCGGCCCGCACATGTGTCCTCACAGGAATCCCACATGTCCGGGGTACATTACTCACAGACTGCTTCAAATCTGCCGATAAGCCCCCACCACGGGGAGTGTATGTCTCACAGCTCCATTTGTGCCATCGCTCGGTTCGTTCTTTGCCATTCAAAGCGTAGTACGCAACATTCCAAACCTACGTGTCATCCCTGAATCTCGTTACCCGTTATCCGACAATGCAGGTGTGGCGAGGGACTTTCCCCCCTATCCAGCATCCACCGTGTAACCGGCCCGTCCCCCTCCAGTCCTCACGGTTACTAGCCCCCCCCCTACCCCCCTCTCGCCCCTCTCACCCTTCTTGTCTTCTTTTTGTGTCTATGCGGATACTGACTGCTACTACTGGCTGTATGTTCTCTCACAGTCCTGTCAACAGACAGTCCATCATAGATGGAAAGCATACTTAGTCACACACAAAGGTAAACCCGGCCTCCCCACGGGTCCTGCTTAGCTGCCACGCACAACAAAGCTGTAATGACTGCTGGCTTCACCACACCACCAGTGAACCATAACACTAACACTGGATGTATGCCCGACTAGGGGAAACGTTCATCATTCTCTGCTGCGAGATCCTGTTTCAGGTTTCACGTGATCAAACCCTGAAGAAATGTAGTTGAAAACTAAGTTTCTAAGGAAATTTCTGAGTTGACCTAGCAATTGATTGTGTGTAATGTCACATGGTTTTTTACAGTATAAAAGTCTTTGACCAGTAATATCTTCCGACAATAATCAAGTAATATTTAATCTAATTTATCGAATTAGTGTTCTCGCTCTTGTGATAAGTTTACTCAACCTGTTTGCCATAAACTTGTGGGTCAAAAGCTGTTAAAAGAGGATTGATTCACCATGTCTAGCGTTTTAACTGTAGTACAAAAAACCTTTTTGTCATGTAAAAGTTCAATACTCTAGGTAAGTATGCTCACACTAGAATACTAAACTCTGATAGAACAACTTTAATGCCTGCACTGGTGAAATCTGTTACCCTGGCGATTTTATAACTGTTTGGGCACGATTTTATCCCCCCCCCCCACCCCCCCCCCGCTTACACTGACGGCGGCCTTGATGTTCAGTATGTTGACTCCTATATGTCAACCACGTATACTTGGTCTACGAGTAATCTACCCAGTACGCTAGTTTTTCCTGACTTGCCCTTCGACTGAGCTTTTAACTGAAACTGAAGAGTTTGTTTGTTGCCCCTTCCAACTTGTGTTTAATCATTTTTCTTATTGTCCTCTCAACCAACTTGTTAACACCAAAACGCACTCTACAAAATCCTGAGTTTAGAGACCTAAAAAGCTGTATACTACGAGGGAAAATTATGGCAGATTATAGGTTTAATGCTCTAGTCTAACCTTTTGCTGGCCCGAGAATCTCACCACATGTCACTGTAGGCCAGAGGGCCAATGTGTGGGACACTTAACTCGCGGCCGGACTCGGCTCCACGATATTTACATCTGAGCGATGTTCAGTGTTCCTGCTGTCATGTTCCCCAGACCCTCCCAAAGATACGCCTGGATCCTAGGTTTCCTGCAACCTGGGGCCCCAACCATGATCCGAAATCCACAATCCTAGCGCTACAAAAGTCGACATGGCCAAACAGCAGACCCCAAACAGATCCGCCAACCTGAAGCGGGTGGACCAGGTCGGCCTGCAAAGCCCATAGAGGGATCGCACAACTCGCTCCATCGGCGCGAAACCTAGTAACTAAAGTGACTCAAGAGTGGACCCCCCCCCTTCCAACCAACCTCATCAAAAACATCCCTTCGCTCTATATGAGACGTAAGATTCTATGGTGAAAAAGAAGTCAGCCTCCAACAAAGACCTTGGTTTGAACGCTATAATTGCCCTTGATTTGTATTTTTACCAGCGCCTCGTGTTGTAACACAATAAGTTGGTGTGATTAATTGACAATACACGATACTTCATTGACTTATATTTGTTGTTCATCCATGTACAGTCATATTTCCTTCATAATCTCTAATTCCTGTATTTTCTCTCTTTACGATAATGCTCTAATTCTGCACGGCTCACCACTCGGCTGACGGTCGGGGCACAAGCACCTTCCTAGTTGCACAATCCAAGATAATCATGTCAAAAAGCCAAGGATGAATCATTCCTACGCCACTCCTATAGTACTTCTCTTTTAACGGTCCCGAGAAACCAAAAAATTTTCTTGTTCGAGGGCAGAGAGTTGCTTCCCTTCTTCCACCAGTGGTAAGCCAAGTGGTAAGAGAGAGGTGGAGAGTTGAAAAATATTAATACACAACCAACTACTATATCACCCCTGATAGAGAAAACCTTCCAGTCCTTCACGATGAGTGACCACATATACCCGATCCCTACTCGTCGCACCCACATACGCACACCATAATCATAATAACGTACACACGCGTATCAACACAGCGCTCCATACATGCACGCTCTAGTGTGTGTGGTGTGTTGTGTGTTGTGGTGTGTGTGTGGTGCGTGGGCTGCGCGCCGCGTCGCGCGCGCGGTTTTGTGTCGCTTTTGTGTGCGTGTATTACCAATCGCCATATGGTTTTTTGTGCAACGGATTAGCTTTCAAGCTTTCTTTGTTGAATGTTTTCTGCTGTTTACGGACGGTTTTTTCACCTTTTTTTTTTTCTTCAGCAAGGGCATGATTACAAAAAAAAAAACTCCTTTACTATTTAATCCATTTTTTAATCTGAACTCTCTCCTCTCTCTCTCTCCCACTCTGACACTCGCCAAATATCCCCTCACCTCGCAATGGACTTCATATACAAAGGAATAGTGACAAATAAGATTACGGGGCCTATCGACAATTTCAATCGTTGTCAGTGGCTCGTTTGAAAGTGAAATGAACATTTGTCAAAGCTTTACCAACGAAATGGCACAGATCTGCACTCCATAAACATTTAGGATTCCGAGTGTTGTGCGCTTCCAAAGCTCACAAAAACTTGATTCAAGCTTGACCAAGAACATTCTTCAAGCCCCTTCATATGGGAGTGGTACGGAAAATGAAATACGCTTTTCAAAACAGCAATCATCTTTGATGATTTTCCAATCTAACTGAGGAATACATTTAATATGGCCTAACTGATACGTTAAGAAAGCCCACACACCACACACCACAACTGGAGGGAAGAATAAAAACGTTGAATTAGCGAAATTTACTTCGAAGGCATTGGCATCATTTATATAATCAAACTGATACTACAAAATAACTAGAAAAAAGTGATCTGGTTACAACGACTTCTCCCTTAATGTGTGACCTATTCATATGTAATAAATGTTTTATTATGGAATGATGTATCGATAACCACCTTGTCAGAATATCTTATCGAAAAGCTCTTATCAACCAATTTTCCGCGCCTCTCTTCTCTCCAAATCTCCTCTATCTCTCTCCTCTCCCGAATCTCTCAAAAACATCCTCTCTTCTCTCTCTCGTCCTCTCCTTTTTTTATTTAACTCTTCATTTTACATTTTTGATCGCTTTTGATGCCTCTTCTAACAATGTATTAGCTGTCTTCTTATTTTGCAATGTTGAAGCTAACCTCAGGACGAGGAACTGGATATGTGAAAAAGAACACCAGTGCTTATCTTTTTCTCGTAAATAAAGAATTTTGGCTCGTCTTAATCTTCTCTAGAACCGGTCTTCCCTCTCTCTCGCCTCTCATCTCTCCTCTCTCTCTCTAAAAGGCGGTTCGGTATTAGGTAGTAAATACTCCTCTCTCGTCTCTCTCTCTTCTAGAAGGCCTCAGTGTCGAGTAGCGAAGGACAAACGTAGCAGGGTCTGTGTCGGATCGTTCCGGTTTCCACCAACATGCCCCTCATCTCAACTATTAACATAGCCTGACGTCATTAATTAAATTAGGCTACGAGGTCTGATGGGACATACACCAACTCCTTCACAAATAAAGATACAGAAACAGCCACTGGTATGAAATAAGTAGTAAACTTTTGAAATGAAATGAATTTTTTTTTTTACAAACTTCATCGATATCGGGTAAAGAAGACAACAATTTTGAAGAAAGAGAGAAGGAAACTAAGAGAAAGGAAACCAAATAATGATGTTTTTTTTTTTAATAATCAAATTCAGATGGGAAAAAAAAAGAATCTTACCAAGGAAAGGAATATGAAATTAAGAATATTAATATAAAAAAAAATCACTTCAAAGGAATTTATTCCTATTTTCCTATTTGTCATCATCATTCTTTGAACATGAATGCCCCATGGAGATGGTGTAAAATCGCTGGAGTCGCTGGAGTGCTAAGAGAGAGAGAGAAGAGAGAGAGAGAGATGAGATTATAGATACAAATATTTTTATGGAGGGCAAAATGAATAAACTACGCAGTGCAAGTTTTTTTTTTTCCAGCTCCTGCAATCCTGCCCTTGAAGAAAAAAACAAACAAACAAACAACACGGCAAAAATATAACGAAAAACAAAAACTTACTTCAGTGGAAATTCTTCCTCAACTTCAAAACCTGTGCAGGTTGCCGATCGCCCAGCAACACTAATCGTTACTGACCGCTCTTCCCAACCCTCAATCTTCTCTAAACGACTGCAGCAGCCGCGCAGTCGTTTGGATTGCCGCCGCTCTGCCTCCGTTCTTTGGCCATCTCAGTCTCGTTGTCCAGAGTCAATTCTCTCCGCAGTAAGAACTCATACCGCCGGCGTGGTCCCTGCTGGAAGTTGGGCTGTGTCTGGCGGTTTCGTCCTTTTGTTATTTGTCGACGCCCGTCGCCCTCGTTCGTCCTACGTCGGGTCGTCGTTGTTGTTGTTGCTGCGTCGTTCTGTCTTCTTTTGTTTCTTCCTTTTCTTTCTTTCTGTCTTATCTTTTTTTCTTGTTTTTCTTTCTTTCTTTCTTTCTTTCTGGTCTTTCTTTAAATCTTATCCGATATATATAATCATCTTTAATCATATCCCAATAAGTTTCTTCTTTATCACACTATCCTCTCAATCCTAATTCAATCCCCCCCCTTTAATTATTTCAATATCCCCCCAATTTATCCCAATCCCCCCCCCGTCTTTCTTTCTGTCTTTATCCCTTAATCCTTAGTTATATTCCCCCCCCCCCCCCCCTCATCCCCCCCCCCTATATTTTATCTCCCCCCCCCCGCCCCCCTCCCTATCCCCCCGCAGGTTTATATTTATCCCATCGTTCCCCCCCCCTCCCGCCCCCGCCCGCGCTTTTAAATCCCCCCCCCCCCCTTCTTTCCTTTATAATCCCCCCCGCCCATCGCCGCACGTCCCCCGCCCACCCGCTCCTCCACGCGCCACACCCTCGCTGGTATCCTTACTTCTTTTCGCTGCCTCCGTCTCACATCATTCTTTATCCCATCCACCGTGCTGCTACTGTAGCTCACTGATCATTGCCTAGGTCATTACCAGAAAAAACACTTCTGAAACCATACAAACGCGCTGCGGTTCAGAGTCGTTAGCCTATTTATTTATTTACTCACCTATTTTATTACCTCTCTTTCTAGGAAACTATTAGTGTAGAAAATCGTTCGTGTTAGAATACTTCCCTTTTTGTTTTTGATCTATCTTCCTGTATTTTTGTTTATTCATTGTTCATATTTTTTCCATATAAGTATTTTTTAACTTATTTGATCATTTACTCTTTTTTTTATTTGAATTTTGGGGGGGGATGCTTTTTTATTTAGGGGCCTAATCATTTATGTACTCAGCAGCATAGCTACTGGTCAACCACACCTTAGCCACCAAGTTGTGTCCAATATCTGTTCCCAGATCAGGTTTTTGTTGTTGTTGTTGTTTTAAATCAGTTTTACCCTGCTGTGTCTGTCTGTCCTGTGATGTAACTCTGTGCATGACACTGACCACCTCGTGTCTCTTCTGTGTTTCTGTGTGTGTGTGTGTGTGTGTGTGTGTGCGCGCGCGCGCGCGCGCGCGCCGCGCGCGCGAGTCCATGTCTACGTGCGTGTGCCTGTGTGCTCGCGCGCGTGTGTGTGTGCGTGTGTGCACACCAACATCTGTCAACATCACGAA
>JADBJO010001152.1:309948-319399 GCA_016801955.1 Conus betulinus | reverse complement strand
TATATATTTTTTGTGATGTGAGACTGAATTGAAATATCCTCTCGAGAGCAGCAAAGACCTCAGTTCTGTCCAGATTGAACAATGTATGGAAAGACAACATCATCTCAGTGAAACTCACATCCGCTCCTACATGCACGGGTGTATTTAGTTTCCTATATGCATACGCGACATGGACCTGAAAGAAAGAACACAACAGTAGAAATGAGGTGTCGATGCAATAAACAAGTCAGATACATGACGTTATCACCATTGAACAAGTGCGCCAGACCATCAAACTGCACATCGGATCATGAGAAGATCTGCTGACGCTAACAAAGCAAAGAACCTAAGTTGGCATTGTCATGAAGATCCGACGACCCCGCTGGAAAAATCATCCAGGAAAGAGTTTAAGGAGCGAGAGCAAGGGGAAGACAGACAAAATGCACTGACTGACACCATTGCAGAATGGACAGGGACATCGTCTGCTGAGCCCAAGGGCTCGGAACACAGCCAACAGAATTGAAGGAGTCTGGTAACTGTTCTTCAGTACGACGCCCCAATGACTTCACATGGACCTGGGAAAAGAGACTTGGATATTAGTTATTCCCAACAAAAAAATCATTTTCATGTTTTAATCGATCTGTTTTAAGGCAGAACGTATGTACGTGATTCTAGGATTGAGCCATCTGTTAACATTAGAAAAAAAAAAAAAATGGGACACACTGTTATGATATGTTCTTGGGTCTCAGAAAATAAACCGTTTACGTTATCACCTTTCACCAAAATATAAAAGCCACGATTTTGAAATTGGGAACAGATTTAATTCATTATCTTGTTCCAACGTACATTGAATTTCATTGGGATCGAATGAACGGTTGTTGATTTACAGACAATTAAACAGAGGATGGGTCGAAATCAAAGTTCGCAAAATCTGTTCAGTTCACAAAAAATCATTTCAATAGTGGGTGTGGCCACCGCCATTGGCGAGACATTCCACGCAGCGACTCCTCATCGAGTTGACCAGTGTTCTGATGACCCTCTGAGGGATTCTGCCATTCCAGTTGCAGCATTTGGAAGAGATCCTGGCGGTCTCTGGGAGGTGGATGGTTCTCCTTCACACGTCTCCCCAACTCATCCCACATATGCTCGATGGGATTGAGGTCGGGACTATACGCCGGGAAGATCATCCTGTGTGTGATGCCGGCCTGCACAATGAAGTTTTCGGCCACCCGGGCCCTATGTGGCCGAGCATTGTCGTCTTGGAAGACTGCCATGGGTCCTATCCGTTGCATGGTCGGAACAACGAAAGGCGCCAGGATTTCATCCCGATAGCGGATGCCTGTGTGAGGTTTCCATCAATATGGTAGTGGTGTCTTGTGGTGGAGGCTGAAGGCACCCCATACCATAACAGATCCTCCCCCCCAAAGGCCCTGGTCTGGCGAACAGCTGCATCAATGTAACGTTCACACCACACGCCTCCAAAAACTAGTTCGTTCGGCCGTCATTGTGTTCAAGACTAAACCGCGACTCATCTGAAAAGAGGACCTGGGACCACTGTTGTTGGTTCCATCTCACATGACGATGGCAGAAAGCTCGGCGAGCCAGCCTATGGGCTGCTAGCAGTCGTGGTCGAACAGCTGGGCGACGTGATCTGAGGCCGAAGTGGTGAAGACGGTTTTCGTATGGCTTGACTGAGGATGAGGATGGTGTTATTTGCCATACGAAGCTGCCTTTGGATGCTGGTGGAAGTGGTAGTGGTATCCCGCTGCAATAGGGCCTGCCTCTCGATGAAACGATCTTCTCTGGGAGTAGTCTGCCTAGGCCGACCTGACCGTGGCCTCTCTTCAACGCTGTTGGTCGCCCTAAAACGCTGATTCAGTCTAACAATAACTGAATGATGCACACCAAGTCGTCGCGCCACTTCAGCCTTTGCAATGCCATCTTGTATCCACGCAATCGCCCTGGTTTTGTCAAAGGTGCTAAGTTTTCTTCGTGGTGGCATGGTGAGAAAAGGGCTGACAGTAACCAACCCCGCGCTTAAACAGCCAAAAGAAGGGGCATAAAACTCACTTGAGAGACTGCTCTTGCACGGGAAAAAAGAATTTTTCATTTTACACATCTTGTGTCGCCAGCAAGCTTGATGCAAAACAGGCACAGTTAACGCAACTTTGCACTTTTTATCCCGCGCGGTAACGGTCACCAAGACCCCCGTGCGCACTACCAGTTGACACAGGCTGGATTACACACTGCTGTGTGAGAGATTCCATCATTGGTTGCCGCATAACAAAAAAAAACAATGTTTTTTTTGAAGGGATGAATCAACCCTCTGCCTTGTCTGCAGACTGTATTTTGTTCAACATCATGTGCAGGGTTGAAAAATAAACTTATTCAATTTTGATCGGGACGACACTGGTGACTGTGGTTACGGAAAATTTATTGTTGTTGTTTGTAGCTTGATCCCATGGTTGTATAAACATCAGTTGCTGTATACAGTTTGGATCTTTACCTTGCTGTCATTATCAAATTCTAAGCATGAAATTGACACACACACACACACACACACACACACACACACACACACACACACACACACACACACACACACGCACGCACGCACGCACGCACGCATGAGCGCGCCCGCACATAATTATATACAAAAGACAACCATGCTCGCGCGCAAGCATACATACGCATATATTCAACCAAGCGCGCGCGCACACATGACATACGTATCATACACACACACACACACACACACACACACACACACACACACACACACACGCACGCACGCACGCACGCACGCGCGCGCGCTCTCACACACACACACACACACACACACACACACACACACACACACACACACACATACACACCACGTATGTGTCCTCACTGGAAGCCAGTGCAAAAGTGTTTAGCAACTGACTGGCACATCGCCACTTGCTCTCGAGTCTTCAAGTACGATTTTGAACTGACTAGACTTCATGAAGTAAAAACAAAAATTCCTGACTTTTGTTTTTCTTCGAGCTTAATACCTTATGTGCATCACCCTTTTTTTTTAATGTCTTATGACTGACTTTTTCTGAGGCTTTTTGAAATGATCTTCTGATATTGTTAACATATAAAATTCCACCAATACTTTAAGCCAAATAACGACTTCAAATATTCATTAAATTCCTTGTATGCGACAGAAGAATTTGGTCTTTGATGAACAGATACAGTCTCATCTTTCTGTCTTCAATTCTTTGATACCACAAGCGAGAGCAGATGATAACAGTTCATGTTCTCCGAGAATGTCTCACAAACGCCCTTGCTTTGTTAAACGTCTCATGCAAACAATGCCTCCCAATTTCATAGGATAGAAAGGCAGTCCATAATTACCCTTTTTTTTTCAACACGTTGTACTCATTTTTTTTTTATTCGGGTGTTTCAGAATAACGAAAATCTGAAAATGATACTATTTTGGTGTTAGCAACGACTCTGTTGCTGTGATCTGACGTGAAAATGATGAATGACAGAAAGGAGAAGAGCGTGGAAATGATGAATGACAAAAAGGAGAAGAGCGTGGAAATGATGAATGACAAAAAGGAGAAGAGCGTGGAAATGATGAATGACAGAAAGGAGAAGAGCGTGGAAATGATGAATGACAGAAAGAAGAGCGTGGAAATGATGAATAACTGACGGGGGATGAGCGTGAAAATGAAAAAATGATTGATCAGAGAAGAACGTAAAAAAAATGAATGACTGGTGGAGAAGAATGAGGAAACAATGACTGACTGACTGAAGAAGAATGAGGAAACAATGACTGACTGACTGGAGAAGAACGTGACAACGATGAATGACTCACTGGATAAGAACCTGACAACAATGACTGACTGACTGGAGAAGAACGTGACAACGATGAAGGACTCACTGGAGAAGAACGTGACAACGATGACTGACTGACTGACGAGAAGAACGTGACAACGATGACTGACTGACTGGAGAAGAAACGTGACAACGATGAAGGACTCACTGGAGAAGAACGTGACAACGATGACTGACTGACTGGAGAAGAAGAACGTGACAACAATGACTGACTGACTGAGAAGAACGTGACAACGATGACTGACTGACTGGAGAAGAACGTGACAAACGATGAAGGACTCACTGGAGAAGAAAGAACGTGAAACGATGACTGACTGACTGGAGAAGAACGTGACAACAATGACTGACTGACTGGAGAAGAACGTGACAACGATGAAGGACTCACTGGAGAAGAACGTGACAACATGACTGACTGACTGGAGAAGAAAACGTGACAACGATGAACAGGACTCACTGGAGAAGAACCTGAACAACGATGAATGACTCACTGGAGAAGAACGTGACAACGATGACTGACTGACTGGAGAAGAACGTGACAACGATGAATGACTCACTGGAGAAGAACCTGACAACGATGACTGACTGACTGGAGAAGAACGTGACAACGATGAAGGACTCACTGGAGAAGAACGTGACAACGATGAAGGACTCACTGGAGAAGAACGTGACAACGATGAATGACTCACTGGAGAAGAACCTGACAACAATGACTGACTGACTGGAGAAGAACGTGACAACGATGACTGACTGACTGGAGAAGAACGTGACAACGATGAAGGACTGACTGGAGAAGAACGTGACAACGATGAAGGACTCACTGGAGAAGAACCTGACAACGATGAAGGACTGACTGGAGAAGAACCTGACAACGATGAAGGACTCACTGGAGAAGAACCTGACAACGATGAAGGACTCACTGGAGAAGAACCTGACAATGACTGACTGACTGGAGAAGAACCCTGACAACGATGACTGACTGACTGGAGAAGAACGTGACAACGATGAAGGACTGACTGGAGAAGAACCTGACAACGATGACTGACTGACTGGAGAAGAACCTGACAACGATGAAGGACTCACTGGAGAAGAACCTGACAACGATGACTGACTGACTGGAGAAGAACGTGACAACGATGAAGGACTGACTGGAGAAGAACGTGAACACAACGATGACACTGAAGAACCTGACAACGATGACTGACTCACTGGAGAAGAACGTGACAACAATGAACTGACTGACTGAGAAGAACGTGACAAACGATGACTGACTGACTGGAGAAGAACGTGACAACGATGAATGACTGACTGGAGAAGAACTGACAGACTGACTGACTGGAGAAGAACGTGACAACGACTGACTGACTGACTGGAGAAGAACGTGACAACGATGAAGGACTGACTGGAGAAGAACGTGACAACGATGACTGACTGGACTGACTGGAGAAGAACGTGACAACGATGAATGACTGACTCACTGACTGGAGAAGAACGTGACAACGTGAAGGACTCACTGGAGAAGAACCTGACAACGATGACTGACTCACTGGAGAAGAACGTGACAACAATGACTGACTGACTGGAGAAGAACGTGACAACGATGAAGGACTCACTGGAGAAGAACGTGACAACGATGAATGACTCACTGGAGAAGAACCTGACAACAATGACTGACTGACTGGAGAAGAACGTGACAACGATGAAGGACTCACTGGAGAAGAACGTGACAACGATGACTGACTGACTGGAGAAGAACGTGACAACGATGAAGACTCACTGGAGAAGAACCTGACAACAATGACTGACTCACTGGAGAAGAACGTGACAACGATGAAGGACTCACTGGAGAAGAACGTGACAACGATGAAGGACTCACTGGAGAAGAACGTGACAACGATGAAGGACTCACTGGAGAAGAACGTGACAACGATGAAGGACTCACTGGAGAAGAACGTGACAACGATGAAGGACTCACTGGAGAAGAACGTGACAACGATGACTGACTGACTGGAAGAACGTGACAACGATGAAGGACTCACTGGAGAAGAACCTGACAACGATGAAGGACTCACTGGAGAAGAACCTGACAACAATGACTGACTGACTGGAGAAGAACGTGACAACGATGAAGGACTCACTGGAGAAGAACCTGACAACGATGAAGGACTCACTGGAGAAGAACCTGACAACGATGAAGGACTGACTGGAGAAGAACCTGACAACGATGAAGACTCAATGGAGAAGAACGTGAAAGCGATGAATGACTGATGTCAGCGGGACGTGAAAATGACTGACTGGCTGGAGAAGAATGCGACCACCACAAATGACTGATGGAACTACAGCGTGAGAATGACGAATGGTAAACGAGACGTGAAGACGATGTGAGAATGACAAGAAGAGAGAAAATCATGAATAAATGACGGGAAAAGAAGAGGAAGATGAAAACGGGATGGGAGAAGAACAAAAAAAAAATGATGAAAAATAGTTCGGACTTCGGGCGATAATAAGAATGTAAGAAGAACGTATAACGGACGGGATGAAAACGGAACAGTGAAGAACAGTGAAGGAAATATTAAAGGGAGAAAAAACGTGAATGACAAATAACAGGATTATAAATGACAGGTGGGATGAGATGACATCATATCCATTAATGAGAGGCGAAGAGGAGAACGTGAAAAATGAGGCACAGTTGGACAGGACAGCAGCATAAGAAGGGTTCAGCTGAGGGAAAAGGCGACAGGGGCATAAGATGGCAGTTTCAGTTTCATGAAGGCGTCACTGCGTGCGGACTAGTCCCCACACGCCACACCACATCCGCTAAGTTCTGAGACCACACTGCGCATGATCTGAAGCTGATGGATGAATGAATTAACAACTATGATGAGACAACTGAAGAAGAGGGTCTCGTGGCTACAACTTGACAGATGTCTGACCTACGCATTAACACTGGTTTGTCTAGTTGATATATTACGTGGAAATAGAGGAGCGTAAAATGATCCAGTGATGGACGAACTGGAGGAAAATGAATCGAAAGAACAATACATTTTTCACGAGGTGAAAAGAAGAAAAGGTGAACACGATGAACTGGGCCGGGACAAGAAAAGAGAGAGAGAGAGAGAGAGAGAGAGAGAGAGAGAGAGAGAGAGAGAGAGAGACAGAGACAGAGAGAGAGAGAGAGAGAAGCGTCAGGACGATGGACTACATCAAAGTGAGATGCTGTCAGAATAGTTCAATACAGGAAGAGACAGATGTAGTGATGACGAGAATGATGACAGATGCACGCAGTGAGGAGATGAAAACGCAAAAAAGGACGAATGGAAGAGAGAAGAACGTGAACATGACTAATGGACGGGGAAGAACTGAGAAGTGTCAGTGATGGGCATGACCAGAAGCGAATGACAGACAGGAGGAGGAGGAGACGTTAACGGGAGGGGTGACTTATGAAGGACAAGCAAAGGTAAACGTAAAAATGACGAAGGAAGGAAAGAAGGAGGGGATATGAACAACAGACACAATGAAAACAACAAAGCCATGAAGGTTAGAGCTAAATGTCAAGAACGAGAATACGGTGAATGATCGACAGTAAGTAGAAACGGACCGAGAAAAAGAGCGTGAGATGACGAAAGAGGAAGATAGGAAGGAAAAGGGGCTGAACAACGGACTGAAGAAAAACTAAAATATGGGTGAAAGACAGAAGAAAAGGAGAACGTGAGAATGATGGGGGGGGGGGGGGGGGGGAAGGGGGGGGGGGGGGGGGGGGGGGGGGGGGGGGGGGGGGGGGGGGGTGGGGGGGGGGGGGGGGGGGGGGGGGGGGAGGGGGGGGGGGTGGGGGGGGGGGGGGGTGGGGGGGGGGGGGGGGGTGGGGGGGGGGGGGGGGGGGGGGGGGGGGGGGGGGGGGGGGGGGGGGGGGGGGGGGGGGGGGGGGGGGGGGGGGGGGGGGGGGGGGGGGGGGGGGGGGGGTGGGGGGGAAGACTAACGTGAGCAGTTCGGATGAGAAAGCAAGACACTGACGATGGCGGCGCATCCGGCCTGACTGGAAGAAAACAGGCAAACGCGAAAATGATGTATGGGGGGACGAGAGGTGAACATGAGACGAGTAACGATCGATTAAAGCGTCAGAATCATCAGAGTAATAGTGAGCACAATCAGCACAGAATGAGACGAAATGAAAAGACGGGAACGCGTTAATAATGAATGGTTGATACGATGTGACGAACAGAACATGAGAACACTGAGCGTGGGACGGGGGCAGAACGTGACAAGAGTAAATGAAGAACAAAGACAAGAACAAGAGAATGACAACTGAGAGACGGGACGGTAGCTGAGGAACCTGAGAAGGATGAATGAAGGACGAGTGACGGAAGGTGGAAAGGAGCGTTAAAGAATGAATGAAGGATGAAGGAAGGATGAATGAAGGACGAGGGACTGGAGGTGGAAAGGAGTGTTAAAGAATGAATGAAGGATGAATGAAGGATGAAGGAAGGATGAAGGAAGGACGAGTGACGGGAGGTGGAAAGGAGTGTTAAAGAATGAATGAAGGATGAATGAAGGACGAGGGACTGGAGGTGGAAAGGAATGTTAAAGAATGAATGAAGGATGAATGAAGGACGAGTGACGGGAGGTGGAAAGGAGTTTCAGAGAATGAATGATGGATGGGAGAGAACTTTAAAATGGTAAACGAGGGGCGGCACTGGAAAGGGAAAACTGGATGGAGCTAAACATGTTACGACCATGAGTTCAATACCACAGAAACAGAAGTAAAGGGTGGTAAATGAAATGACTATCATACGTACGTAGCTATGCAGAATAATCGCTCAGCAGTGTATAAAAGGAACTATGTGTAGCAGAGAAGAACAAAAGCAGGAGGGTGAAGGGGGGGCTTACTGCATAACTTGAAAGGCTGGATGTGTAGCTGGAAAAAAAAAAGTGACATAAGAGACTGGGGAACATGGAATTATGAGTCATGTACAACAGCGGGTATGGGCTATAATGGAAGAACTAGAGAATTAAAAAGGGGGGGGGAGAGAGGGGGGGGGGGCTAGACGGCCTCCGGTTCAAATTCATGAAATATAAAAAAGAAGACAACTGCAGTGGAAAAAAGAGAAACTGCCACTGGACGGAGATGGAAACTGATGGTGGAGCGTGCAATCCTGTCAGTATGTGCACAACACGTTCAAACGATAAAGTGGAGGGTCTCTGGAGAACATCAAGGAGTGAACTTGAAAAGTAGGGAGTGGAGAGAAAACTGGACTGAAAAAGTACAATTATCCTGGTGTGACAGAATGCAAGTGAGAAGCAAAAGAAAGGAAGTTTTAAAAAGAAGTGTTGTGATAACGTCAGAAATCCTACACGAGTGGGAATAGGGGGAAAAGGGGGATTTTCACAGAGAGTTATAAGCAGTATCGATCTAACTTGATATATTTTGAGTGGATCAGACATAAACCATATCAGGGCCGTAAGCATTACATTTATGAACAATACCAGTTAATATCGAATCGCCCAACTGAGAATCGAAACACACATGGATCAAAATTTGAAAAAAGGCCAAGGTCTCTTCAATCAACGTGATTCAACACGGTTGCTCAAGGAACCCCACCCTCATCGTTTT
>JADBJO010001152.1:292448-302448 GCA_016801955.1 Conus betulinus | reverse complement strand
TGTGCTGTGTTTGGACCGTATTGACCAACCAGGTGACTTTATTTAGTTGTATTTAACTGTTATTACTTTTGTGGGTGATATTTCATAGAAATAGGCGTCTGAAGAAAACATGTTTTGATTTAGAGAACGCCAAACCTGTCCTTTAAAACAGATACGGGAAAAGCGAGGTCGGAGAGTGTGCAGGAGACAGAGAGAAAGGCAGGTGCCTGTGCTTTATTTGCGCGCGTCTTTCGCGTCTCTCAAAACAAAAGCGTGTGAAAGGTGAACTGACGTGGCCAAGACATTTTATGTTTCGTGTGTAGCTGTTTACTCGTCCAGCAAGTTGAAAACGGTTTGGAAGAGTTATTTCTTTAGCACGATCTCTCCGTCCGGTTGTGTGTATTCGCACACATGTCGAACGAGAAACGCGTCCTGCTTCTTCCCCCCTGGTTGACAGTGAAGGCAAGAGACTGTGTTCTGACATCAGTTCACGGGATCGGACAGTGACGACACAATAATCAATCCCGATTTCCTGTCCAGCACACTGTTGGAAACTACTCATCAGGGTGCACCTTTCCAGCCCACCATGTCGTCTGCTGGGACAGTGAGGGAGGAGGTGAAGGCAGCTATGCCCGATCCAGTTGGACTGGAATTGCTGTCGACAGCTGTGGCCGCCCAGGTGACCAACGAATCTTTCGTTCAACATGTGACCGGCGACGGGGAACAACAGAGACAGGTGCCACAAAGCGATGGTAAGAAGATCCCAAAACACGCCGTGCAGCGTCGTTCTGGATTCTATCGAGGCTTGAGCCCCAAGACTAGAAAAAAAAAAAATCCATGAACTGGTGTACAACTGACAAAGGGGGCGCATAAAAGTAGAGACAGCTTCTTCATTAAGATAGGAACGGAAGGAACGGATTCTTCTGCGCTCGACGTGGAAGGCGCGACTAATGCAAGGAGAAGAGTTATTTAAACGAGAGTTTCGTCAACCAATACGCCCCAGATTTTCATCCACTGAGAAAATCTATTTTTTGTCGTCAGTGTAATGGAACATTGAGCTACAAGGACGATCGTTTCACACGAGCTTCTGAAGCCCATGATCATTGCTAAGTGTCATTGTTATGTGCATGTTATACGTCCTTCACCATCCCATCCTATATCGCAATTCCAGTATGGTCCAATAAGAAAAAAAGAACAACTGTATGGTTTAACAGTTACATATTGGCAGTCAGCTGGGGGCACTAGGGAAAACCTGGCAGTCAGCTGGGGCACTAGGGAAAACCTGGCAGTCAGCTGGGGGGCACTATGGAAAACCTGGCAGTCAGCTGGGGCACTAGGGAAAACTTGGCAGTCAGCTGGGGGCACTAGGGAAAACCTGGCAGTCAGCTGGGGGCACTATGGAAAACCTGGCAGTCAGCTGGGGGCACTAGGGAAAACTTGGCAGTCAGCTGGGGGCACTAGGGAAAACTTGGCAGTCAGGAAAAACTTGGCAGTCAGCTGGGGGCACTAGGGAAAACTTGGCAGTCAGCTGGGGGCACTAGGGAAAACTTGGCAGTCAGGGAAAAACTTGGCAGTCAGGGGAAAAACTTGGCAGTCAGCTGGGGGCACTAGGGAAAACTTGGGCAGTCAGGGGACACTAGGGAAAAACTTGGCAGTCAACTGGGGGCACTAGAGAAAACTGGCAGTCAGGAAAAACTTAGCAGTCAGCTGGGGGCACTATGGAAAACCTGGCAGTCAACTGGGGGCACTAGGGAAAACTTGGCAGTCAGGGAAAACCTGGCAGTCAACTGGGGGCACTAGGGAAAACCTGGCAGTCAGCTGGGGGCACTAGGGAAAACCTGGCAGTCAACTGGGGGCACTAGGGAAAACTTGGCAGTCAACTGGGGGCACCAGGGAAAACCTGGCAGTCAACTGGGGGCACTAGGGAAAACCTGGCAGTCACCTGGGGGCACTAGGGAGTGCCAAAGTTCTCCCTAGTGCCCCCAGCTGACTGCCAAATTTTCGCTAGTGCCCCCAGCTGACTGCCAAGTTTTTTTTTTTTTCATGAAAGAGTAACCACAGAAATATGTTTTTCATTTCCGTGTAAAATGACTGTCACCACTAAACGATCTTGATGGCCTCAATGAGCAATAATTCAATTAATTACATCAACCGATTAAAAAAAACAAAGAATACGGAAAGCATACTGGAAAGAAAACAGCCGAAACCGTATTTCAAAGCACGCAAACCCAAAAAACAAGGGGGAGAGAGAAAAGTATTCGTCAGACCAGTTTTGAAATTCATGTTTACCTATGGCAAGACCCAGTGGCTGGAGTGTTCAGCATGGCTTAGTCTTATATGTCCTCGCATGGACTGATTTACATGACTATATGTAAGTATGCCTTTTTTTGCCCCCACCCCGTATGTGTGTGTATGTGTGTGTGTGTGTGTGTGTGTGTGTGTGGTGTGTGTGTGTGTGTGCGTGTGTGTGTGTGTGTGTGTGTGAGAGAGAGAGAGAGAGAGTGCCTGCACGCGCGTTTGTGTACATGCGTGCGTGCCTGCGTGTGTGTGCCTGCCTGCGTGCCTGCATGTGCGTTTGTGTGCTGCGTGCGTGCGTGCGTGCGTGCATGCCTGTATGCGTGCGTGCGTGCGTGCGTGCGTGCGTGTGTGTGTGTGTGTGTGTGTGTGTGTGTGTGTGTGTGTGTATGTGTGTGTGTCTGTGTGTGTGTGAGCGTGTGTGTGTGTGTGTATACTACGTGTTGTGTGTACATAAATTTCTATCCTTTGCGTGATTACAGCCCTGAAATGGCCCCTTGTGGTCGGCTGGACGACAACAAAATGCCACTGACTGAATCAACATCACAGATAGCTGATCTGAGGTCTGTTTCTCAAAGTATTCAAAGATTCCAAACTGACGGAGAAAAAAAAAGATGTTACATTTTGGTTGCTTACAACACCAGAGGGCATGTTACTGGTGCCAGGTGTGCGAATATATTTTACACTTTACAGAATAAGTAACAATGTCAGGCGTGTACCGGATATCCTACATTTTACGGCAAAAGTAACACAGTGCCAGGCGTGCAACGGGTATCCTACACTTAACGGCGAAAGTAACAGTGTGTCAGGCGTGCACTGAGTACCTTACACTTTACGGCGAATGTACGACAGTGCCAGGCATGCATCGTGTATGCTACACTTTACGGCGAAATGAACACAGTGTCTGGTGTGTTTTGGGTGTTCGATAAATTACAGAGAAAGTAAACAATGCCAGGCGTAATCTGGGTATCCTACATCTTACGGAGAAAAGTAACATGAAGCCACGTGCGCACGGATATCCTACACAACACGGATTAAGTAACATATTGCCAGAAGTGCACGGTTATCCTTCAACTTAAGGCAAAGTACCATGGATATCAGTACTCACTTTACGGCGAAAGAAACATGTGGTGCTAGGTGTGCACGGATAGTCTACACCTTACGGAGAAAGTAACTTGGCGCCAAATGTGAAACAGCTATCCTACACCGAAAATAAACATGGTGCCAGATACAAACCGATATCCAACACTGAAAGTAACATGATGCCCGATATGAACGGATCTCCTACACCCCCCAAATAACAATGTGTCAGTCATGAACGGATATCCTACACGGAGAAAGAACATGGCTGCGTGGTTGATCCAGGAGTGACGCACCGCGTTTGCAATTTGAAGTTCCGACCGAAGTCCGAACTGTCATTTCCACCGCCCACCTCATAGCGCTGTTCGCCTGCTTTCCCGTGCTCCGCCTTCCCCGCCCACACACACGTGCAGTCTGAAATGGTTATTTTCATCTGTCACGTAAGTTATGGTGCAATGAGTGTACCTATCCAAACAACTATAACAAGCAGATAGCCCTAATATGGCCAATGTCCCTTTATCAACAACTTAAAGAAATGGACATGCATGAACTGGCCATTGCAAATATCAAAACGAGTTTACACATTGGACAGCCAAATGACAAGACCATGAGGAAGGCAATAACCAACAATAGCAACATCAAAATATTAACAAAGTAAAAAAGGATAAGGACATCATGAAAAAAGAACAGACAGGCGAGACCATGGGGAGAAACGAAAGATCGAAAAGGAAACAAAAAAAAAAGGGAAAAAAATGGATTATGAAAGCATGACAAAAGGAAAGATGGGTGTAGACATCGAGAGAAAGGACAGATGGAAAGAGACATCGATATCATGAGAAAGGAAAGATGGGTATAGACTTCAAGACAAAGGACAGATGGAAGTAGACATCAAGAGAAAGGACACAAGAAAGTAGACATCAAGAGAAAGGACACAAGAAAGTAGACATCAAAGAGAAAGGGAAGATGAGTGTGGACATCCTGAGAAATGAAAGATGTGTGGGGGGCATTATGGAAAGGTAAAGATGGCTGAGGGACATCTTGGAAATGTAAAGATGGATGAGGACACGGTGCGAAAGGAAACATGGTGGTGGACATAATCAATGAAGAAAGATTTCATTTTCCTACATTTAGTGAAAGTTAATTAGGCTGATTTTTTTTATATACCTATATGTTATCTATAATCCTGATGATTTTCTTCTTTTTTTCCCCCTTTTTTTCCCTTTTTTTTTTTTTTTTTTTTTTTTTTTTTTTTTTTTTTTGACTGATGAATAGTTTTCCGTTAAACAAGGAAAGAATCGACTATTAATCTTGTGCTGAAATTGGTAAAGTAAGTTCCGATGAATCTTTAACCACAAGCACACATGTGCGTACACACACACACACACACACACACACACACACACACACACACAAAATATACGACATACACAAGAAACAAACACAATAAAACACAAAGCAGTGTAGTACAACACAGCAAAACATACGTACACGAATACACACACACACACACACACACACACACACACACGCACACACACACACACACACACACACACACACACACACACACACACACATACGCACACACACACACACACAAACGTGGGAGCATGAGCGCACGTCTAGTTTAACGTGGATAGGCATTAACGAAGAAGTAACGACAAAAAACTAAAGCGCACACACACACACACACACACACACACAGAGAGAGAGAGAGAGAGAGGATGAGAGAGAGAGAGAGAGAGGAGAGAGAGAGAGAGAGAGAGAGAGAAAGAAAAGCATACCCACTAGGACAGCTGTCAATCACTGTCAAACACAGGCGTGAGCCGACACAAAACAATACTCACACTGACCCTGATGTCATGACCTTGCCCTTCTCCTTGCAACCACAGCACAGCCGCTTTCTCCGGTGAGCAGAACTGCGCATGCCAGTTTCACAAAGTTCTATATCCTCACACTTAAAGGTGAGAAACACACGTGTGGGTAAATGTAGAGAACGCCCAACATTAACGTCACCACAATAACAAACTTCTGCGAAGACCACTGATGATAAACTTCTTCGTTTCTGCTGTCGAGATGATGCTTCTTCTTTCTCTCCCACGTTGTTCCGCCCGGGTGGCGTCCGCATCCGTTTCATGCGCAGAGCGGTTGCGCAGAGACCAGGCTGGGACGATTGTGGCACGTGCAGCACGAATTAAAAGACCGTGGCTTGCACCGCATTGTGAACGTCGCGCTCCTAAGCTGGTTGACAAAGACCTCTTTCAAATGTGCTAAAAAACTTGTCGATACACAAGCCCGGATGGGGGTAGGGGGTGGTGCGTGTGTTGTGTCTGTGTGTGTGTATGTGTGTGTGAGAGAGAGAGAGAGAAGAAGAGTGTGCGCGCGTTTTGTGCAAGTTTACTCTGTGTGTGGTGTGTGTGTAAATACGAGTTTGCTCTGTGTGTGTGTGTGCAGGTAAAGCATCTTTTAAAAAACTTACGCACACATACAGGCGCGCGCCGTTCACCGTTATATTTTCAAAGGGAGCCAACATGTATGCACAGGAAGGCAGAACACAAACAAACTGACAGGAGGAGAAAATATGAGCACTTTCAGCGTGGCTGATTTTCTTTTTCTTTTTTCT
Organism: Conus betulinus; assembly: GCA_016801955.1. Lineage (NCBI taxonomy): Eukaryota > Metazoa > Mollusca > Gastropoda > Neogastropoda > Conidae > Conus > Conus betulinus. The sequence continues at coordinate 296,471 of JADBJO010001152.1, read as the reverse complement.
TTTTTACTGCTTTTTAAAAATTTTTCGTTTTTTATCACTCTGTTACAAGATGTGTGTGTGTGTGTGTGTGTGTGTGTGTGTGTGTGTGTGTGTGTTGAGATGACTTATGTTGGTCTATAAACATGATTTGAATTCCATTGAACACTAAACGCTTGCCCAGAGATTCAATTAGCGCACTCTTTTCCATTTGCAAATATCTTTTTATGTCTCAGAGAGACAGACAGAGAGAATGAATGAATGAATGAATGAATGAATGAATTCTTTAATCAAAAGGCATCAGAGAGAGAGAGAGAGAGAGAGAGAGAGAGAGAAAATTCACTTTTTGTATTGATGGGTTAATGTTAATGTAAAGACACTCCACAAATGGAGTGTGTGCGTATATCCATTTTCAAGGATCCAATCTCTTCGATTTTGCTTTCTTTTTCTTTTAAAGAAGAAGAAAAAAGCATTTTATAAGATTCTCTCCCTCCCTCCCTCTCTCTCTCTCTCTCTCTCTCTCTCTCTCTCTCTCTCTCTCCTCTCTCTCTCAGTCACACGTACACACACACACACGCGCGCGCGCGCGCGCGCGCGTTTTGTCCCTGATAACGAATGTAAGGTACCTGTTTGTCCTAACTGACACCAAGGACGTCCTTACCTCCCCACTTCTCTCTCTCTCTCTCTCTCTTCTCTCTCTCTCTCTCTCTCTCCTCTCTCTCTCTCTCTCTCCTGATGCATACGTTGTATCATTTAGTAGCCTATTAGCTTCGTAGAATACCAACGGCAAATATGGAAAATAGAAAACTAAGCAAATACTTTTACCGTTATAAAATAAATTGTTATTATCATTGACATGTCATTTGCCATTCTCTCTCCTCTCTCTTCTCTCTTCTCTCTCTCTCTCTCTCTCTCTATCTCTCTTCTCTTGAGCCATATGTTGTATCATGCTAGTCAGCCTACTAGTTATGTTATAAAACAAAATTGTCGTGGTCATTCTCTCTCTATCTTCTCTTTCTCTCTCTATCTCTTTGTCTTTCTCCTCTCTCGCTCTCTCTCATCTCTCTCTCTTTCTCTCTCTCCTCTCTTTGATACATTTGTTGTATCATTTAGTAGCCTACTAGCTTACTGTTATAAGACAAATTGTCGTGTCATTCTCTCTCTCTCTCTCTCTCTCTCTCTCTCTCTCCTCTCTCTCTCTCTCTCTCTCTCTGATGCATCATTGTATCATTTAGTAGCCTACTATTAGAATACCAACGGCAAGTATGGAAAATAGCAAAAACTAAGCCAATACTTTTAGTGTTATAAAAAACAAAATGTCGTTTTTTTCATTGTCATCTCTCTCCTCTCTCTCTCTCTCTCTCTCTCTCTGACGCATATCATTCAGTAGCCTAGAACTACCAAATGGCAGGTATGTAAAAATAGAAAACTAAACCAATACCTTTATTGTGTGTGTATGTGGTGGTGTGTTGTGTGTGTGTGTGTGTGTGTGTGTGTGTGTGCGCGTGTGTGTGTGTGTGTGTGTGTGTGTGATGCATACGTTGTATCATTCAGTATCCTTCGTAGAATACCAACGGCAAGTACGGAAAAGAGAAAACTAAGCAAAATACTTTTACTGTTATGAAATAAAATGTCATTGTCATTCTCTCTCTCTCTCTCTCTTCTCTCTCTCTCTCTCTCCTCTCCTCTCCTCTCCTCTCCCCCACCCCCAACCCACTCTACACATTTACCGTGATATCGAAGCTAATGCACCTTCTTCGTCTCGACTGACTTAACATTCACGTCCGTCCGGCGATCAAGAAAGGTCAGAGAAAAAGAAGACTCTTTCTACACTAGGGCAGAGACAAACTCATACCCCCGACTAGCTCTTACTGTATGCGGCAGAATTAGCCCGGAGTCTTAACAGAACATAAGCCGGATATTTCTGTTTACGGTAAGCTGCAAAAAAAAAAAAAAGGGGGGGGGGGGGGGGGGGGGGAACGAACAAACAAGAAAGAAAAAAAAAAGAAGAAGAAAAATGGAAGAAATTATTCGTTTGTAAAATGTTTATTCCTATCCTCTGGCCCTGCAAAACCACATCTGTTATTGTCGGTCCCTAAATTTGAGGGTCGATTCTAAACGGAATCAAACTGAATATCAGAGGGTCAGTTCTGACTCCAAATGTTCTCCTCCCCTTCATTCTTTCTTTGGTTCTCTTTTTAATCTCATTCGCTTCTTCGGGTATTTACACTGATATATATGTGGGTGATTTTTTTTTTCAAGTCAATTAATTTGAATATAGGGTCTGCAAACCTGCCAAGATTGGATGCAAGCATATGGTCGTTATTTGTTCTCTCTCTCTCTCTCTCTCTCTCTCTCTCTCTCTCTCTCTCTCTCTCTCTCTCTCTCTCTCTTTTAGGCTACCCCATCCATTTAAGCCTCAGCCACCCATCCTACGTCTTCCAAGTTCCAATTCTTCACATCGCTTCCCTGTAGTATAAGCAACTTGTATTTATCTATTTATTTGCCTTTTTCATTAATTTCTTTATTTACTTATTCATTTATTATCGGTCCCCAAAGCGCAAACGGGTAAAGATTGAATAAACTTTGATCTGTTCCAGCCCTATTCTTGCTATCTCCCCTCATCCACCCCCTTCACTCCTCCCCCTCCCCGCCACTCTCCCCTCCCCTCCCTCCTCTCCTTCCTTCCTCCCATTCTCCAACTCACCCAATCTCCCTCCCTTCCTCCCCCTCCTCCCGCTCTTGTGTCCCCCCCCCCCCCCCCTCCTCCCGCTTGTGTGGGTCCCCACCCCACCCCCACCCCAACCATTCTCTTGAGTCCCCTCCTTCCCACCTACCTACCTACCCGTCCACACACACACACACAGAGGCACTCTCCCGATTACCCCCCTTCTCTTCCTCCCCGTCCCCCCACTCTTTGGCTAGCGTTGTATCGGAAACGACAGAGGTTTGTGAGGATTAACGATTTGTTTGGGGTCCGATTAACGGAGCACACCCCCTCTGAGAAGAAAACGACGGTGTTGTCGCTTTCGCTTGGTCGGCCACGAAGAGCCGAAAACGAGCGACTTCGGTGCCAAGGTTTGTGGTTCTCTTTCTTCCAGTGAGGTGGTGAGTGGGAGTTGTCCTCCCCTTGGCCGCGTGCGATCGTTTTTACCTGTCGCGGAGATAAGCTTTGTCCCCTTTCTCTTGGACGTTTGCTTGCACTGAGCGGGTAGGTAGGTGATCATTTCTGATCTTGTGCTGCAGTATTATTATTATTATTTATCATGACTATAACTATTATCATTATTATCATTAGTAGTAGTTGTTGTAATGGTGGTGGTAGTGACAGAAGTAGCAATAGTAACATTATTTCATTACTTTTTTTTTTCTGTTCTGGTTCTTGTTCGTTTTTATGTGCTTCTTGATGTTGTTTTTGTCGTTTTCTTCTCCTTATTATCATCGTTATTGTAATTATGATTATCATAATTACTAATAATGTTTATCATTGTTGTTGTTTCATAAAATTATTATCATCTTTGAAAGTGTGTGTGGTGGATTCAGATAAGTTTTGAAGTTGGATCGTTTTCAAAGTATGATTTTGTCGGTTGGTGGCAGGTGGGCGGCGGATGGGGTAGGAAGGGGGGGGGAGGACACAGAAGGAGGGAGCTGAGGGTGTGTATGTGTGTGGAGGGAAGGGGCCTGACGAGGGTGGGGAAGGGGGTTAGGGAACTGCGATCACTCGAGTTGTATGCTCTTGACTCAAAATCTGAAATTTTTATTATTTGCGGTTTTCATTTTTTGTACAGTTTAAAAAGACAGAACTTCAACAAGGGAGACAAAAACATTGTTGCTGATCTATTACGTTGACAATTCATCTTGTCGGCGTGCAAATTTGATTTTTTTTTCTTTTTTGTGTGTAAACAAAATAACATTGCTGTGATGTGACCAGATTTTATTGGATGCGTGTTTAATGAATATCTGGAATTTCGTTCAGAAAAAGCAGGTCTTTTAACGAAGTCGTGTTTTACAAGTAAAATTCGTCGTCTTTAATACTTTGTCCCAGCC
>JADBJO010001152.1:230000-282906 GCA_016801955.1 Conus betulinus | reverse complement strand
CGCTCGCCTCACACGCGAGAGGTCCTGGGTTCGACCCCCAGCCGAACCATTACTTTTGTTTTTTGTCCACCTCCCCAGCCAAACCATTACTTTTTTTTTGGTCCCCCCCCCCCCCTACCCTCCATGATTCTATTTTTGCCTGCATGATGCGATGCCCTCAACTGATCTATGTATTATTAGACACTGTGCCTCTAAATTTTTTCTTGTTTAATATCTTCTCCATTTTTGATCGTGAGGCGAACAGCAGAAGGTAAGTGGTTTCTCGTTCTTCGTTTTCACTGTCCTATAATTATGTTATTGTTTTCGCCTGAAGAAGACCCAAGAGGTCGAAATGCATTGTGTCTAGTCCTGTTACTCTGTGTTATCTGTGTCCTTGGCGGTAACTACACCCCCTCTCTTCTCAATGTTGCTTCATTTTTCCGCCCTCAGTCACTCCGTTTTGACACAAACCTACTTTATGGGATTGGTCATCGGAATGTGGTAGCCAGGACAAATCACACGCCACGCCCTCCCTCTCTCCCCTTCCCCACCACCCCTCGCTTCCCTCTCCCATTAGAAGACTCATTTCAGGAGGTTGGCGCCCTACGTGTAGGCCTACTCTTTGAACTTCCAAGTGCGTTCCCTCAAAGGATCCCACGTACTCACAACTCCACTCCACCCCATCCCGCCCCGCCCTTCTCCGCCTCACCCCCTATCCCTTACTTACAAACTAATCACCCCCGTGACAATAGAAACACAGGTCGTGTGCGTGTGTGTGGTTGTGTGTGTGTGTGTGTGTGGTGTGTGTTGTGTGTGTGTGGAGTGTTGGAGGTGTGTGTGTGGTGTGTGTGTGTGTGTGTGTGTGTGTGTGTGTGTGTGTGTGTGTTTATCTTGCCTGAAGAATACCAAAGAGGTCGAAACGCGTTGGTGTTTTGTCCTGTATCTGTTTGTCCCTTTGGTCTGGCGGATCATTCTAATTTCTCTTGAAAAGTACATCAATTTTCATGACATAAACTGGCCGTGAAATCAGTTTGGTCTTGGAACAACTTCAGGCTTTCAAACTAAACAGACTTAAATCTCACCGACCATTCACGGATAGTCTGAATACATGTCTTTGTTATTGTTTTAGTATTCTTTACATTAACCCCTTTAGTGCCGAAAGCAAGAGCACCCCTACATATATTGCAGGGTAAACAGATTGCTGTACAACCACTGCTATGTTCACTTCATTGCATCTTATAAACTTCTTGCAATACAACCTGAATATTTGGCACACCCCTTTATATACGGCTTGATAGCGATTGGTAGATTCCTGGCAACCAGTCTCAAAGCATTTACGTTATTTCCGTTCATCTCAATTACCCAGATGTTTACTCACTGTATTTTCTACCGCATGGAATAAAAGCTTGATATTTGGCACTCTGGCTTGACAGATTTTGTAGATTGCTTTTCAACATTCTTGAAATATTGGTCTTTATTTCCTTTCATTTGTTACCAGATGATTACTTCACTGTATTTTATAAATCTACTTGGAATACAACCTTGATATTTGGCACAATGTCTTTTATAGATGTTGTAGCTTGATTCTGACCTCTTCTGAAGGTTTTTTTTGTTTTGTTGTTTTGTTTTTGTTTTTATTTATTTTAGTGGATTTTTTCAAATTTCCCATCACTTGTTATCAGCGAAGTTGTTTGTTTTGTTACATCGTGGTCATCACCCTGAAAAGTCTCCGGGCTACAGGCATACTATAGAGTGCTCGTTTCGGCTCGGAAAATTTCCGGACTTGAGCAATAAAGGGGTTTAAGATGGCGTTGGAGTTTGTTTTGACAGGTCTGCATACACTTTTGTGTTTGAACTCATTCACTGCGGACGGCTGTGGGGTCTACATACACTTTTGTGTTTTAAACCCTTTCATTGCAGACTTTCATTGCAGACGCTGTGGCCCTACATACACGCTGTGTTTTGACAACCCTTTCACTGCAGACGGCTGTGGGTCTGCATACACTTTGTGTTTTTTAAACCCTTTTTACTGCAGACGGCTGTGGGCCTACAGTCCGGAATACAGCTCGGTCATCGCCAGGGCGCCTGCTTTCCGCTGTGTGTCGGCTGCTGAGGCCCAGGTCATGTGGAAAGGTATGGTCAGGAGAGAGAGCGGGAGAGAGCGAGAGAGAGAGAGAGAGAGAGAGGAGAGAGAGAGAGAGAGAGAGAGAGAGGATGAGGGGGAGAAGGGGGAGAGAGAAATGGGGGAGGGGAGTTAGTATAGGGGGAAGAGAGAGAGAGTACGGGGAAGGGGACTTGAGAGAAGGGAGGCGGGGGAAGGAGAGATTCATGACAGGGATGAAGGAGAGAGGGAAGGAGGGAGGGGGAGGGGGATAGAGGGGAAAAATACAGGGAGGTTTGGGGGTCAAGAGGTTGACCAAGGGATCTAGGGAGAGATTTCGAGAGGATTGGGCGAGAGAGGGGGGGAGAGAGGAAAAGAGAGGGGAGAGAGATGGAGGGAGAGAGAGAGGGGGAGAGAGAGAGGGTAGAGTGTGGGAGAGAGAGAGGGGGGAGGGAGGGAGAGAGAGAGAGCAGAAAAAGAGAGAGAGAGAAGGGAAGAGAGAGAGGAGCAGAGGAGAGAGAGAGAGAGACAGAGACAGACGAGAGAGAGAGGGACGGAGAGAGACAGGGGGAGAAGGGAGATGAGAAAATAGAGAGAGCGTAGAGGGAGAGATAAAGAGAAAGAGAGAGAGAAAGGAGAGAGAGAGAGAGATAGAGGTGGGGTGGGTGGGGGTACAGAGACAAAGACAGTTCAACCAGATAGACTGATAGGAAAGCAGTCCTACAGTTTCAGTGTCAAAATGCTCATGGTCGCTGGCTTGCAGTTGCCATTTTTTTTTTTTCATCTAAACATGGTGCATCGCTGACAAGAGTTTTAAGCTTCATCTGCTTTTGTGTTGTTGTTTTGTCCTCCCGTTGTTATCGGACATTTATAGAAGTGACAACTGATCTTCTTTGTCTTTACTTAAAAAAATAAGTTAGCGCAGGCCCTGGCTATGATGTCATGAAAAGGAAAGTTGTATGATTATCAGTTCGAGGCTTTTAAGTGACACGTAATTATTCCAAGATAAAGATCTATACAGATGGTTGTGATTTGCCTAGTTTATGAAGCAATCAGGTTCATCAACAAACATTCGCCTTCGTTTTCAAAAACTCTTCCATTAAAATGTATGTTGCAAGTGATTTGTTCATTTTGTGGCTTGGGCCTTTCGTATTGATCTTGCCTAAGCCTTCTTCAGTCTTTCTCCCTTTAAATCTCTCTCAGAGTCAGCAAAATGACGAAGACTCATCAAAAGCGCCGCAAGAGTTTCAAACCAGCAGATGCCGATGATGCCGCCAGTGATCGCGGCGTTACAGGCACGTTCAGCCAGGCGCTGTCGCAACGCGGCGGAAATGGAAGCACTGACTGAACGCGTCATGAGACCCGACGACGGCGTCCAACATCCGTCTGACCTTAGGGATGTCACGGCCTTAACCCCGGGGAGTCGTCACTCAACTTTCGTCTGGTTCCGGAAGAGTCTTTCGGGCTGGACGGAGAGACAGCCGGGTGGGCGACTTTTTTGAATTGATATTTATTGAAAATGATTAGGTTTGGTACTGTTTCCCCCCTACGCATCTTTTAAGTTTGGGTGTTTTGAAGTGATGGGTTTAACTTATTGTCTCTCTCTCTCTCTCGTCTCTCTCTCTCTCTCTCTCTCTCTCTCCTCCTCTCCTCTCTCTCTCTCTCTCTCTCTCTCCCCCCCCCCCCCCCTAGAACCAGTTTGTATGGAATCGACTTCCTACAACCAGTTTGTATTGTACATACTTTCTACCTGTTTTTACTGGATTTTTGTTTTTGTTACGGTTACTGCTACGCATTATTCAATTTTCGGATTGGTGGTTTATGCCTACTCCTACGCAGATTTGAATTGAAATTTCTAAATTGATTTATTTTCAAGAAAATTGTTTTGGGTTGACAATTTCATTTGTCACAGTATGACTCATCACCCTGTGTCCCCGGCCGATAGGCTTCTCTATTTGATGGTCTCTTGAGTTTGTTTGTTTGTTTGTTTTTGTTTGTTTTTGTCCCGTCTACCAACGGTTTTATTTCCGTATGAAAATGCACATATAGCAATTTTATATTACTCACTGCATACATTAAAAAAAAAAGAAGCAAAAACAAAGACTAAAAAAAAAAAATGATAGAAAGAAAGAAACAGAAAGGAAGAAAAAAGAAAGAAAGAAGCGAATAAGCATCTTAAAAACCGTATGAGAGAGGAGAGAGAGAGAGAGAGAGAGAGAGAGAGAGAGCAATCAGAATCTTAAGTGACGTTTCTGTTGCGGCGGCGATCGATTAATGTGTGAAGAAGATGAGATACGGGGGTTGACCCTCCCCCCCCCCCTCGGTCCCCACCTCTCCCCACCCCTACCCCATCACCACCCAAAAAATGGGGGCAAAAAAGGGGGTGAGGAGGGTGGGGGGATGGAGAGAGAGCAAGAGACGGAGAGAGAGAGAGAGAGAGGAGAGAGAGAGGGAGAGAGAGAGAGAATTGGGGATGATGTCAACGAAAAAAGAGACCAGCAGCAGCAGCAAGCAATAGCAGAAGAAGAAAAGAAAAACCTGTATGGAGGCGGGGGGGGGGGGGGGGGGGGGGGGGGGGGGGGTGGAGAGAGAGAGAGAGAGAGAGAGAGAGAGAGAGGAGAGAGAGAGAGAGAGATAGAGCTCAACCGGACTCGTCTGCTGTCTACGGGATAGCAGTGTTGACTTTCGCCAGGGAAAAGATCTTGAACCTACGATTATTTTTCACTCAGCTGAAGTTCTGTACCTGAGAGTCATCTTGAATTTCAAACCACTTACCATTATTTTAAACTGGTTGGTAGTTTAAAGCAGTTTCTGTTTGTTTGTTTTATTTTTTTCTGTTTTCTCTTTTTTTGTATAGTTTCTGGTGCATTTCATTAATCTTATCTACATACAGAAAGGGGGGAGCATATATGTATCCCCCAACACTAGATATAAAAGGGACTACTGTTTCATCAGTTTGTGTGCAAAGATTTGTGGGAATAAGAAACAGTAATAAAAAATTCATTGATTTCATTGCAGCTTGTTTGAGAGAGAGAGAGAGAGAGAGAGAGAAGAGATGAGAGTCCGAAGAGAGAGAGAGAGAGAGGAGATGAGAGAGAGAGATGAGGAGGAGATATGCCGGTTGGAGGAAGGGAAGGACGGAGGGCGAGAGAGAGAGAGAGATGGTGTTTCCTAAAAACGAGAGCGAGAGAGAAGAGAGAGAAGAGATGAGAGAGAGAGGAGGAGAGAGAGAGAGAGATGTCACAATTCTTCAATCTGACCGGCCCCGTTAAGAGTGGTGTAGCCCTTTGCATGTTCAGTTATCTGTATGTGTGTTCCTTCTTCCCCTCTTCATAACGACCAGCATCTGGAAGGAGAGCTTGACAGCAGAAGGTCTACAGAGAACAATCCCCCCGCCAGCAAGCCAGTGTTTCCGCCCAGAACTCCCGACACTGGAAGACAGCCGGGCCGCATCTCGGTCTACGACTACTAGATGCTCTCAGCTGTCAGAAATATTTTGGCTTCTAGGGATTTGAACCGGAACCCCTGTGGATGGTTGAGCGTCTTAGGGAGGTTACCTGGTCAACGGGCGTTTTAGCCACACACACCGAAAGAACATTTGTCCCATTTTGGGAAATTCCATCCTTATGCCGTTTTCATTTTTTTTTCCCTCCTCAACCAGCTTCAGCTGGAAATCTTTTCAGCTGCCTCTGCATTGCGTTAGTAAGGGTCCTGTTCTTCACAGAATTCAAGACTAGATCATAGATGGATAGGTTTACAATCCTCCTTTGCTTCCAACTTTCATGGCGGGGACTTTGGCACGGAAAGCTAGCCTCTCTCAAGCTGCTCGCTAGACTGGCGCACCTCTCAGTCTTGTGGAGGTGAGCTTGATCTGTTTCACTTTCATGTGGCAACAGTGAGTCAGCCAGAATCAATTGTTTTGATGAACCTGAGTGGAGTTCTATGTCCGGTCTCATGCCACAACTTTCTGATGACCTCTGAATGGTGTTTCCTGTTCTGGAACGCAAGCTGTGCCACGCCCAGTCATCTGCTCCATCTGGTAAAGCCCCGCCTCCATCCTGTCGATGTGACTGCTGTTTCCAGACCTTGATTCGTGGCCTGCTGCCTGGTAGAATGGCGTCGCTGGAACTTCCAGTGACTTTGTTTCCTATGGCTGTGCTGACTGTACCATTGCTTTGAGCACCTAGTCGTGTCTCCCTATGTGCCTGCCCTGGGTTTAGCGCTGTTTTGCATGAGCTCAAGCATCGTTTTGTACGTCCTGAGAGAGTGGCAGGCACACAGGGTCTTCTATTTCCCTCATTTCAACAAGCTCTGAATCGGAGAGCAGGAGGATGGATGAATGTGAACTCGAAGGGAGCCATATGCAAGTTTTCATTTCAGGTGTGACTTCTTTGGGGATCCCCCTCCCCCCCCCCCCCCCCCCCCCCCCCCTTCCATTGCCCTTGATGATCTTGCTGCACTGCCGTCAGGATCCTCTTGGCGTCCTTTCTTTGCTATCCCCTTCTACTTTTAACCACCTTGACCACTCCAAGTGTCATGTCTACTTGCTGTCTCCTGCTGCTCTTAATCACCTTGACCACTCCAGTATCATCGTGTCTTTCTTTGCTGTCCCCTTCTGCTCTTAATCACCTTGACCACTCCAGTGTCATGTCTACTTGCTGTTCCCTGCTGCTCTTAATCACCTTGACCACTCCAGTATCATCGTGTCTCTCTTTGCCGCCCCCCTCTGCTCCTAACCATCTCTTCACTTCGGTTGATCCCAGTCTCTGTCTGTGGATTTGGTTATCTCCCCTATCGAGAGGTTTTCAAACAAAGAGAGGGCAATGTGGCTGAAAGAATTTTCTTTTTTCGTCTTTTGTGTCGATTAGCCTGACTTTTAGACTTTTATGTAATTCCCTACGAACCAAGTATTGCCAGACTGTTAGTGTGTATGTCGTGGGGATCTTTCCTTCAACATGTGATTTTTGATTGTGAACTAACGAAAACCCTTTTTGAATGGTGTTATACCAAGTGCTGACACTGGGCATGTTAATGTGTTTTGACTTTTTAGATTCGTTGCCAGTTATTTCTCTTGTTAAATTAACGAGACACCTTTTGGAAAGTCCATTAAGGAACATTTTATAATCATAATCGTAAGTTAGATTACTTTAGTTATTTTTCTCTAATTTTTCATAGTTACTGTCCTATAATTCATCTATCCTTTATTTTTGTTCTATGTAACCACATCGTCCTCTTCTCTTCTTTTATGATAATAGTCTAAAATTGTAAACACTATGCTATTTAGACGTCTGCAATCACCTATATGTGTGACGAGACGTAAAACAGAATTCCTTCCTACACCGCACACATACGCGCGCACGCACATACACATCCACGCCCATTCAGGATACGCTTCGGTGTTTGCATTCCGATCTGTCGGAGTGTAACAGCAGGGGCCAGAAATCCACCCGTCGGACATCGAACACAAGTCTGGAGCAAGCTATAGATATAGACAAAAAGTATTTCGGAAGGTCGTGTTCCATCAAACGGATGATGTGAGTGTGCTGCTGTGTGAATCAGACGACGTCGTTCGCGCGCGCGCGCACACACACACACACACAGTCCGTATAGTCTACACCACATCCGCTAAGTTTAGAGACCACACTGCGCATGATTTGAAGTTGATGGATAAATGAATTAATGACTAAGATGAGAGAATTGAAGAAGAGGATCTCGTGGCTACGTCATAGCAGATTCTGACCTGCACGTTACCCAACGCGCTGGTCAGACCTTGAGTACCTACCTACCACTGGTGTCATTATTATCATTGTATGTATGTGTGGTGAGTGTACACATGTGTGTATATGGATGTGTGGGCACGGGCCCGTGTGTGTGTGTGTGTGTGTGTGTGTGTGTGTGTGTGTGCGAGTGCATGTGTGTGTATGCGTATGTGTGTGTGTGTGTGTGTGTGTGTGTGTGTGTGCGTGCGTGCGTGCGTTGTGTGTGTGTGTGTGTGTGTGTGTGTGTGTGTGTGTGTGTGTGTGTGTGCGTGTGCGCGTGTGTGTGCAGAAGTGCAAGTGCATGTGTGTGTGCAATTTGTGGGATTGTGTGAGCATGCGCATGTATCTGCATATGTATGTGTACATGTATGTGTGTGTGCCTTTGTATGTGGGTGTATACGCATGTGCGTGTGTGTATGTTCATGCGTTTACGTGTATGTGCACCCGTGTGTGTGTGTACGTGTGCATGCACGCATGTGTGTGCGCAGGAGCGAGCGCATGCACGCATGTGTGTGTGTGTGTGTGTGTACGTGCGCGCGCATGTGTGTGTGTGTGTGTGTGTGTGTGTGTGTGTGTGTGTGTGTGTGCATGTGTATGTGACTGCGTGCACCCTTGATTGTGGGAAATGGAAATGAATGTTCAAAAGATGACTTACGAATTAGAACATTAGCAACATCATCAATAACACACACACGTGCGTGCACACATACACACACAACAATAAGGACAACAACAACAACACACACACACATACACACGCACACACACACACACACACACACATTCACACTCACACAGTCCAAGGCTCGCACTCTCACATCTGTGGGGGACTCTCCAGTTCACACGGCATATCACTCCACTGATGAACACACACCAGCACAACACACGTCTACAGTATACACTGGGCTCCCTGAGAGACTCAGAGTCTCATCACAGTTGACATGTGTTTGATCATTTGTGTCCGTTATTGGAAAGGCCCAGCGTGAGTCTGCTCCAATCTCTGGAGTCTTGCAGTGTTGGCCCTGAGATTACTCCAATGTTTGGTTGGTTGGTGATGTTTCTTGCTCTTCTTTTAAGTCTGGATGTGCGGCCACTTCCTCTCTTGATGTTCAGATCTAAAAGATGGTCTGTGGTATAATGGCTTTGCTCTTGTTTGCTTAAGTGATTCTTCAGATTTCACACACACACACACACACACACACACACACACACACACACACACACAACACACCATCATCCACCATTTTTTTTAAGCTCAGAATAGTCAAAACTTTATTAGGCATTAAAAAACGTGCAGGACAAAACAAGACAAATTGATTTACAATAGCAACATTGTTTATATTATTATGACATCAACAACAAAAGCCTAGGGAAAAAAAAAACTTTTAAAAAAACAAGATACATTGTTTTCACTCATATGAGAACAGTAATAACTTCTAAAGAATGCACGGAAAAAAGTCTAATCATCATGACAAAGACATAATCTGTAATCATAACGGAAACAAACTTTGTGATGCCATCTGAACAGAAATGAATATATTTCAGAAGACATAATCCCTTTGGATACAAACACAATATTCAAAGAGATGCGATCCATTTGGACATAAACAAACAACAATTCTCCTTAAATCATGTCTTCACTCACTCAGATCTCAGGCACTTCACAACAAAGACATTTTCTTTCACATTATGCATAAAGTCTGTTTCTCCTGTCAATTTTGTTCCTTATAATCCATACTTGACTTTCCATTTGTCCCATATTTCAAGGAAAGCAAACATTAAATTATAAATCTGATCATGGTGATTTTTGGTGCGTCAGTGCCATAAGTCGAAAATAGTCAACAATGAACAATATCTCACAATTTAGGCTTTACTAATCAAAGGTATGGATAAATTATTACATGCAACCTGCTGCCGTCACAAATCAACGGAGCCAACGTCAATCTAAGAAAACTCAACTGTGACCTTCCAACACAAACTGAGTTGCTTCCCTTTGAACCACTTGCTGCTAGCAGCCAAACAACAACAACAAAAAAAACAAACAAAAACAACAACAACAAAAGATACGGGGGCGTTAAGGGTTGATCTGGGGATGATGTTTGATGGACACTGTGTTTCCCTCCTGCACATGCTATTTTCTGAGCGTTCTTGATGTTTCTTCTTCTTCATCTTGATCATCAAAACGTTATTTGACACTTTTTTTTTTTTTTTTTTTTTTTTTTTTTTTTTTTTTTTTTTTTTGTATCAGTGTAACCACAATTTTGGATATCCTAGAATGGATACAAAACTTTGAGAAAATAATTCTTTTACGTGATGCACACAACTTCTTCTTCACTTTTTTTTTTTTTTTTTTTTTTTTTTTTTTTTTTTTATCTTGATGGTAAATGGGTGTTGCCTGCTAAGGTTTATATTTCATTTTTAGTTTATGGTTTGTGATTCACTTTATTTTTTCTCAGAAACAGTTGCAAGGGTTACTATGTTATAAAGACATTCTTATGAAGAAAACATACTTCTTACTGCAAAACGTTTTCTTGGATAAAAAGAGCAATAAAAAAATACATTTATAAGAGAATAACATCTTTGGGTAAGAGAGCATCACACGAAACAAGACAAACAAAAATAGATGACAAGCAACTCATTTTGTCACGGAGTGTCACAATTTTCATTTAAAATGAAACCATTATATGACCAAATTCAAAACTGCTGATAGAAAATTTCCCCTATTTCCTTAAAAACACAAACAAACAAAAAAAAACCCAACAGCATAGCTGATATACATATTATGACTTACTGTGTGGACTTGTGCCAGTTTTTGCACTCTAGAGTCACAGTATAACTTTAATTATCAATACAAAAGCAAAACTGGAAAGAAATACATGAAGGTGAGGTCTATGGATGCTCACTGAGAATTTAAACATGTGCTAGCATATTTCATTTATAATAAACAAACCAAAAAAAAAAAATGGGGGGGGGGGGGGGGGGGGGGGGGGGGGGGCAAATACTTGAACTCTCTTCATCACATCAGGGTATATAACACATGAAACGAAAGTGCACCTGCTTGGGCATGGTGTTTCAAAAATTGCATCGACAAACAGCTCAGATCCTCAAGACCTTGAATATGACGTAACAGGTGTAGAAGTCACAGTGGCAGTGGCAACAACAGCTAGTGCACTGGTTATGGCACTTGATCCAAAGCCTATTAGCTGTGTGTTCTGAACGGGCAGTGAACTGACTTGACAAGCACTCTCAAGTCAGTTATCCCTCATGCAACCCAGTCATCATTTAACAAACGCATTTGGGAAAAAACCTCCCAGGTCTGCCCCAGGAATCCATGTACAGTGCTTAATAAGGCTTGTAAAAGGTAAGTGTTCTATAGTTTCTTTCAATATCATTCAAAAACAAATTGACCACACTGTGTTCTTGGAGCACTTGTCTCCACCTTTTACTTCTGATCTGTTGTTTCATGTAAAAAAAAAAAGATAATTTTCCTATCCAGTTAATGAAAATTTTTTTTTTTAGCAAAATGGCGAAAAGAAGAAGAAGCTTAAATGCACACTCACACAAGAAACAAACAAAACAAAAAAAAAAAAAAAAAGGAAAAAAACATTGCAAAGAACTGCAAGATAATAATCTCCATAGGCTTCATTAAAAACAACCACCAAACAAAATAAAGACATCCAGGTCAAGCACATTCTATCCAAACAGATCATAATCTTTCAGATCAGTCTCCGAGATCATCTTTCCTGTGAGAAAGAGGTGCAAACAAAAAAAGGTTATCACACAACAATTATCATCACAATAAAATGAAAGGAAATGAACACGCTTACTATTCTCCCGACAATTTGGGGGGAAGGAAAATTAGAAGACAATCCTTGCCCCCCACCCCCTTGCCCCTTCCTCACCATCACCCACCCACTCCCCCACACACATGTGACAGCAGCTACAAAAGCAGTAAGAACGTAAAATTTCCCAGCATACATAACAGCAAAACAATTCATAGGCACAAATTGAGGAGAATCACATTCTCAAACTTTTTTCTTTTTTTTTTTAATACATTCTGTTTTCTATATGGACGAAAGCAAGGTAACAAGCACACACAGCAGAAAGTCAACCATCATCACACACTCAAAACAGGCAGTTACCTTTCACCTTGTGGACAGAAAAGAAGTTTGTCTTATGTCATAAAGATAAATATATGTGACTTTTAATCATTGTCTTTAATAGCTTAAAGGTAAAGCTTAAAATGTTGACTGGAGTGAGAAACTTACAAGTTTTCTATGGGACAATTACACAGCAAACGCAAACAAAAAAAAACAAAAAAAAAAAAAAACCCAACACCAATCATGAACCCTCTCATCCTCTGTTCTTCTGTCGTGATTAACCTTTTCTCTACATACACTGGTGGAAGTAGTTTTTCTCCATGTCCATGCACAGCTCATGGCGGCACAGTCAGTGTTTACATAGCAAGTTAAGCACTCGACTATCACTCTTTTCTTCTTTTTTTCCTTTTCTTTCTTTTTTTTTTTTTTTTTTTTTTTTTTTTAATTTCTGCATTAGATCTCTGATCTGGCTGAATAATTGTAATTTTTCAATAGAATGATTCATTTCTACTATCTAAGCTTAGTTTTTGATTATTAACAATTAAAAAAAACCTTAGGCACCTTATGAATGGAGGATCCTGCTTCCACCCCTCCCTTCCCCTCTTCTCTGTATGTGGGCAGTACAGAGGTAAAAAGTTCACAGACCAGTTTCACCTCATTCGACAGAACAACAACTTTCCTGTTTAAAAGTTGGGTGCCCGCCCTCTTGATGATGATACGTAATTTTCCTGAAACCAGGAATTTTCTGTCTTAGAAAAAGACACAAAACAGTTTTGCAGGAGATGGACCATTTCTGTGGTGTGACATCCAGAAGAAGCGGTTGAGTTCACATGAAACACATGAGCAAAAGATGAGAACATAGAACAGCCAAAACATGAAAGAAAATAAAAAAAGATGCACCTGAAGGTGCGGTGTGACCCAGAGAAGCACTGTCCTCAACTGCCGAACAAACCAGCTGGAAGCAATCTGCACCACCCTTGGAAGCCTGTGCTGTGTTCACACAGGGTGCAGGCACGCACACACACAGCACTGCTTTAACCCTCCAAGGGACCAACCAACCAATCAATGGAACCAACTGCCACTGTTTTGCATTCTGATGATGATTTTGACCAGTGTCATAGAAACTCAAATTCATGCACAGGTGATATTGGTAGCAAATGTATTCAAAGGTACTGAAACAGGTTTATATAGATGTTTCTTGGAAAAAAAAAAATCAAGTTTTCACGGACATTCAAGGACAGATAGACGAATGAACTCAAGAGCCAGCACACAGCAGACCTTCAAAACACACTCCGATTGAAAGCACATTTCTGGACTAACATCTTTGATCGGAATTCACACTGGAGCATTTCATCACTTTCCTTCACATTTCACTGGAATGCGTTTGAGCTTGTCTGCCGCAGGCTGAACAGTGTGTGTGTGTGTGTGTGTGTGTGTGTGTGTGTGTGTGTGTGTGTGTGTGTGTGTATATATGAGTGAGTGTGTATACGAGTGTGTGTGTGTGTGTGTGTGTGTGTGTGTGTGTGTGTGTGTGTGTGAGAGTGTGTGTGTGTGAGTGTGTGTGTGAGAGAGTGTGTGTTCAAAAAAATCTTTACAATGTCTTTTATTCTTGATTTCCGTAATTCTCTCAGAGAGAAAAAAAGCAAACAAACAAACAAAACACAACTAATGCTATATGACCTTTTACAAAATCAGCAGGTGCATCATATCCAACATACTCTACTTTTCAAGATTTCCTCACAGATAATGCATTTCTCCATTATTTTTTGGAGATTCAAAGCCTTTAGAAGATGTTTTGAAACTCTAAAAAGTTCGAAGAGATTCAAGGAGGACAGAAGAAGTACACATAACATAGGCAGATTCAGTAAACACCAGAAGCCTAAAAAAAATTAAGGGGTTAACCAAAGACACCACTTTGAGGAAGCTGAGCAAAACTGCTCCCACCTCTCTCCATTTCTTTTCTGTAAAAGCTTCCTGAATTAAAAAAAAAAAAAAAAAGCTTGGCAAAATGGATGTGGTTTTGAATTAAATCAAAGAATGGGACATCTGTATTTGGAAAAATTTGAACTGATTCTTCAAAACAAGCATTCCTCAAATAGTTTCAATCTGCACTAGGCAAACCATGTATGGAGACACAGGAAAGTGTGTTATGCCAAATTGGACAAAGCCAATCACAGGGCACATTGGGAAGCAAGATGATCGGGTCAAAGTTCCGTGTGGGGAAGAAAGCTGTCCGCTCTATGGGCAGAAAATTCTATGGTCTAATTTTCCATTTGAAGAGAAGTCAAGAGCATGTCTGATATGTATCAAATGTCGTAGGAAGGTATGCTAGGAATGATTCATCAAAATGATGATTAAAAATGAGGAGCTGATAAACGACTCGCCTCTTTGTATCTGTCTGGTTCACTAAAAATAAGAATGAATGTTGCTGAAAAGAAACAACGTTTGTTTAAAAAAAAAAAAAAAATCTGCTGCATACGGATATTTCGCCTTTGATATTTTTCCTACATTTGATATCTAGACTCCTTGATATTTTTCCTACATTCTCAATACCTCTAGACTCCACGGACTGTTAGGACCGCAATGTGGGAGAGATGAACAGACAAAGCAACTATATACAAAGCACAATCTGTACACCACCCTCTCAAAATTGCTGAGAGTTGAGAGTTAAAGAGAACACACATGTGCGCGCACACACACACACACACACACACACACACACACACACTCACACATTTCCATGAAGTTCTCACAGATTTGCAATAAGCAAAGATGTCTGTTCTGTGCTGGACAGAGATTAACAATGTGTGATAAAAACAAGTCACACCCATGTCGCAATACACAATTTCGTGCCTAACAAAATACATTCAGTACCTAATGAAACATATAGTAGGCACTCTTCACTCATTCAAACTTCTTACTCATTCCAACTGGTTTCATTGTATAACATTCTAAAAAACAGTTGTCCTCAGAACTGAATGACATTGTCTTTTTTCCCCAAAATTTGTTTTTCAACTCTGAATGTCATGACATTTAAGAAATTTGTCATTAACTCCCAACCACAGTTCTGTACAAAAAAAAAATTTTCTGAACACTGAAAGACAAAACACTTTAAAAAACATTTTGTCTTTAACACTAAATGTCATTTTCAGAAAAACACTGAATGACATTTTAAGAAAAAAAAAATGTTCATACAATGAATAACACGACATTTATTTCTCTTTTCCCCTTCAAAACTAATTGCTATTACGCAAGTGTTTTGGTTAATTTTGTTTGTCTTTCATCAGAGAATATTTCATTTCTAATTTGCACCCATGTTGTTTCTGACCCCTTCATCTGTAGAGCCTGTGTGTGCATCATGTCTGAAACCCTTCAGAAAAAACAAAGCAGCAACAAAAAAAGCAGTCTATCCGTCAAACGAACCCAACAGAAGAAAAAAAAAGAACAAACAAAAACAAACACAAACTGAATTCCATAGACCAGAAAACAGGCAACCAATGATATAGTAATACTATAACACACACACACACACACACATATTAGCAAACAGGTAACTGATGATTATCTGAATCCTTTTTTTTTTTTCTTTTTATTCTTTTAACCATGCAGATTTAGTAAATCCAGGCATTGTAATTGCCTAAAGAAAAGAACAAAAAAAAACCCAAAAAAAAAAACAAAAAAAAAAAAAAAAACAATTGATGCCTGCTGGAGGCAGTTTTGAAAAAGGGGGATGGGGGGGGGGAAAAGGAGGGGAATGGGGATGGGGGGAGGGGAAAGGGGGGGGGAATGGGGATGGGGGGAGGGGAAAGGGGGAGGGGAAATGGGGGGATGGGGGGAAAGGGGAGGGGGGAGGAAAAGGAATGGGGATGGGGGGAGGGAAAGGAGGGGGGGAGGGGATGGGGGGAGGGAAAGGAGGGGGGGCTGGGGATGGGGGGAGGGAAAAGGGGAGGGGAATGGGGATGGGGGGAGGGAAAGGGGGGGGGGATGGGGATGGGGGGGGGAAAGGAGGGAAAGGAGGGGAATGGGGATGGGGGGGGGGAAAGGGGGGGGGGGAGGGGAATGGGGATGGGGGGAGGGAAAGGAGGAGGGGAATGGGGATGGGGGGAGGGAAAGGAGGGGAATGGGGATGGGGGGGGGGAAAGGAGGGGAATGGGGATGGGGGGAGGGAAAGGAGGGGAATGGGGATGGGGGGGGAGGAAAAGGGGGGGGGGGGAAGGGGGAGGGGGGGAGGGAAAGGAGGGGAATGGGGGATGGGGGGAGGGAAAGGAGGAGGGGAAGGGGGATGGGGGGGAGGGAAAGGAGGGGGGGGATGGGGGGAGGAAAGGAGGGGAATGGGGATGGGATGGGGGGAGGGAAAGGAGGAGGGGAATGGGGATGGGGGGGGGATGGGGAAGGAGGGGAAATGAGGGGATGGGGGGGGGAGGGAAAGGAGGGGAATGGGGATGGGGGGGGAAGGGGAGGGGGGGGGGATGGGGGGGGGGGAGGGGAAAGGGGAGGGGGGAGGGAAAGGGGGGAATGGGGATGGGGGGAGGGAAGGGAGGGGGAATGGGGATGGGGGGAGGGAAAGGAGGGGAATGGGGATGGGGGGAGGGAAAGGAGGAGGGGGAATGGGGATGGGGGGAGGGAAAGGAGGGGAATGGGGATGGGGGGGAGGGAAAGGAGGAGGGGAATGGGGATGGGGGGGGAAGGGAAAGGAGGGGAATGGGGATGGGGGGAGGGAGGGAGGGGAGGGGGGAATGGGGATGGGGGGGGAAAGGAGGGGAATGGGGAGGGGGGGAGGGCAAAGGAGGGGGAATGGGGATGGGGGGAGGGAAAGGAGGGGAATGGGGATGGGGGGGGAGGGAAAAGGAGGAGGGGAATGGGGATGGGGGGAGGGGGAAAGGAGGGGGGGAATGGGGATGGGGGGAGGGAAAGGAGGAGGGGATGGGGGATGGGGGGAGGGAAAGGAGGGGAATGGGGGATGGGGGGAGGGAAAGGATGGGGAATGGGGGGGGGAGGAAAGGAGGGAATGGGGATGGGGGGATGGGGGGAGGGAAAGGAGGGGAAAGGGGGATGGGGGGGGGGAAAGGAGGAGGGGAATGGGGATGGGGGGGGGGGAAAGGAGGGGGATGGGGAATGGGGATGGGGGGAGGGGAAAGGGGGAGGGGAATGGGGATGGGGGGAGGGGGAAAGGAGGAGGGGAATGGGGGGATGGGGGGAGGGGGAGGGAAAGGAGGGGAATGGGGATGGGGGAGGGAAAGGAGGGGGGAATGGGGATGGGGGGAGGGAAAGGAGGAGGGGAATGGGGATGGGGGGAGGGAAAGGAGGGGGAATGGGGATGGGGGGAGGGAAAAGGGGGAGGGGGGCTGGGGATGGGGGGAGGGGAAAGGAGGGGAATGGGGATGGGGGGGGGGGAGGGAAAGGAGGAGGGGAATGGGGATGGGGGGAGGGAAAGGAGGGGAATGGGGATGGGGGGAGGGAAAGGGAGGGGAATGGGGAATGGGGGGGGGGGGGGAGGGAAAGGAGGGGAATGGGGGGATGGGGGGAGGGAAAGGAGGGGAATGGGGGGAGGAGGGAAAGGAGGAGGGGAATGGGGGGGGGGAGGGAAAGGAGGGGAATGGGGATGGGGGGAGGGAAAGGAGGGGAATGGGGATGGGGGGAGGGAAAGGAGGGGAATGGGGGATGGGGGGGAAAGGAGGGGGATGGGGATGGGGGGAGGGAAAGGAATGAATGGGGATGGGGGGGGGGGAAGGAGGGGAGGGGAATGGGGATGGGGGGAGGGAAAGGAGGGGAATGGGGATGGGGGGGAGGGAAAGGAGGGGAATGGGGGGATGGGGGGAGGGAAAGGAGGGGAATGGGGATGGGGGGAGGGAAAGGAGGAGGGGAATGGGGATGGGGGGAGGGAAAGGAGGGGGGGAATGGGGATGGGGGGGGGGGAAGGAGGGGAAGGGGATGGGGGGGGGAGGGGGGGGGATGGGGGGAGGGGGGAATGGGCCTGGGGATGGGGGGAGGGAAAGGAGGGGAATGGGGATGGGGGGAGGGAAAGGAGGGGGGAAATGGGGATGGGGGGAGGGGAAAGGAGAGGGGAATGGGGATGGGGGGAGGGAAAGGAGGGGGGAATGGGGATGGGGGGAGGGAAAGGAGGGGAATGGGGATGGGGGGGAGGGAAAAGGAGGGGAATGGGGATGGGGGGAGGGGGGGCGGGGAATGGGGGGGGGGGGAAGGAGGAGGGGAATGGGGATGGGGGGAGGGAAAGGAGGGGAATGGGGATGGGGGGAGGGGAAAGGAGGGGAATGGGGATGGGGGGGGGGGGAAGGAGGGGAGGGGGGATGGGGGGGGGGGGGAGGGGATGGGGGGGAGGGGGGAGGAAATGGGGGAGGGGAATGGGGATGGGGGGAGGGAAAGGAGGAGGGGAATGGGGATGGGGGGAGGGGAAAAGGGGAGGGGAATGGGGATGGGGGGAGGGAAAGGAGGGGGGGAATGGGGATGGGGGGAGGGAAAGGAGGGGGAATGGGGGATGGGGGGAGGGAAAGGAGGGGGAATGGGGATGGGGGGAGGGAAAGGAGGGGGGGATGGGGATGGGGGGAGGGAAAGGAGGAGGGGAATGGGGGATGGGGGGAGGGGGGGGGGGGAATGGGGATGGGGGGAGGGAAAGGAGGGGAATGGGGATGGGGGGAGGGAAAGGAGGGGGGAATGGGGATGGGGGGGGGAAGGAGGAGGGGAATGGGGATGGGGGGGGGGGAAAGGGGGAGGGGAAGGGGGGAGGGGAGGAGGGGGGGATGGGGATGGGGGGGGGGGGGGGAACGGAGGGGGAATGGGGATGGGGGGAGGGAAAAAGGAGGGGAAATGGGGGATGGGAGGGGAAAGGAGGAGGGGAAAGGAGGGGATGGGGGGGGGGGGGGGAGGAGGAGGGGAATGGGGGGGAGGGGGGAGGGAAAGGAGGGGGAATGGGGATGGGGGGAGGGAAAGGAGGGGGAATGGGGATGGGGGGGGGGGAGGGAAAGGAGGAGGGGGAATGGGGATGGGGGGAGGGGGAAGGGGGGGGAATGGGGGAATGGGGGGGGGGGGGAGGGAGGAGGGGGGGGAATGGGGATGGGGGGAGGGAAAGGGGGAGGGGGGAATGGGGATGGGGGGAGGGAAAGGAGGAGGGGAATGGGGGATGGGGGGAGGGAAAGGAGGAGGGGAATGGGGATGGGGGGAGGGAAAGGAGGGGAATGGGCCTGGGGGATGGGGGGGAGGGAAAGGAGGGGAATGGGGATGGGGGGAGGGAAAGGGGGAGGGGATGGGGGGAGGGGAAAAGGAGGGGGGGAATGGGGGATGGGGGGAGGGGAAAGGAGGAGGGGAATGGGGATGGGGGAGGGAAAGGAGGGGGGAATGGGGATGGGGGGGGGGGGAGGGAAAGGGAGGAGGGGAATGGGGATGGGGGGAGGGAAGGAGGAGGGGGAGGGGGGGGGGGAAAGGGGGGGGGGGAAAGGAGGGGGAATGGGGATGGGGGGAGGGGAAAGGAGGGGAATGGGGATGGGGGGGAGGGGGAAAGGAGGGGAATGGGGATGGGGGGAGGGAAAGGAGGGGGAATGGGGGATGGGGGGAGGGAAAGGGGGGGGGGGATGGGGATGGGGGGGGGAAAGGAGGAATGGGGAGGGGGGAGGGAAAGGAAAGGGGGATGGGGATGGGGGGAGGGAAGGAGGGAATGGGGATGGGGGGAGGGAAAGGGAGGGGAGGGGATGGGGGATGGGGGGAGGGGAAGGAGGGGGAATGGGGATGGGGGGAGGGGGAAAGGAGGAGGGGAATGGGGATGGGGGGAGGGAAAGGAGGAGGGGCATGGGGATGGGGGAGGGAAAGGGAGGAGGGGAATGGGGATGGGGGGGGAAAGGGGGGGAATGGGGATGGGGGGAGGGGAAGGAGGAGGGGAATGGGGATGGGGGGAGGGAAAGGAAGGGGAGGGGGAATGGGGATGGGGGGAGGGAAAAGGAGGGGAAATGGGGATGGGGGGGAGGGAAAGGAGGAGGGGAATGGGGATGGGGGGAGGGAAAGGAGGGGGGAATGGGGATGGGGGGAGGGAAAGGAGGAGGGGAAGGGGGAGGGGGGAGGGGATGGGGGGAGGGGAAAGGAGGGGAAAGGGGGGATGGGGGGGAGGAGGAGGGGAATGGGGATGGGGGGAGGGAAAGGAGGAGGGGAATGGGGATGGGGGGAGGGAAGGGAGGGGAATGGGGATGGGGGGAGGGAAAGGAGGAGGGGAATGGGGATGGGGGAGGGAAAGGAGGGGAATGGGGATGGGGGGAGGGAAAGGAGGAGGGGAAGGGGGAAAGGGGGGAGGGAAAGGAGGGAGGAATGGGGGATGGGGGGGGGAGGGAGGGAAAGGGGGAATGGGATGGGGGGGGGAGGGGGGGAGGGAAAGGAGGAGGGGGAGGGGAAGGGGGAGGGGGGGGGGAATGGGGATGGGGGGGAGGGGGGGGGGGGATGGGGGGAGGGAAAGGAGGGGGGGGGGGGGGGGATGGGGGGAGGGGGGGGAGGGAAAGGAGGGGGATGGGGGGGGGGAGGGAAAGGAGGAGGGGAATGGGGATGGGGGGGGGAAAAGGAGGAGGGGGATGGGGATGGGGGGGGAAAGGAAAGGAGGGGAATGGGGATGGGGGGAGGGAAAGGAGGGGAATGGGGATGGGGGGAGGGAAAGGAGGGGGGAATGGGGATGGGGGGGGGGGGAAAGGAGGGGAATGGGGGATGGGGGGCGGGGAAAGGAGGAGGGGAATGGGGATGGGGGGGAGGGAAAGGAGGGGAATGGGGATGGGGGGAGGGGGGAAGGAGGAGGGGAATGGGGATGGGGGGGAGGGAAAGGAGGGGGAATGGGGATGGGGGGGGGGAAAGGCGGAGGGGGGAATGGGGAGGGGAATGGGGGGGAGGGAGGGGAGGGGGATGGGGGGAGGGAAAGGAGGGGAATGGGGGGAGGGGGGGAGGGAAAGGAGGGGGATGGGGGCGGGGGGGGGGGGGGGGGCGGGGAAGGAGGAGGGGGGAATGGGGATGGGGGGGGGAGGGAAAGGAGGGGGAATGGGGATGGGGGGGGGAGGGGGGGAAGGGGGGGAGGGGGGGGGAATGGGGATGGGGGAGGGGGGAAGGAGGGGAATGGGGATGGGGGGGGGGAAAGGAGGGGGGGGATGGGGATGGGGGGAGGGAGGGGAAAGGGGAATGGGGGGCGGGGGGGCGGGGATGGGGGGGAGGGGGGGGAGGGGAATGGGGATGGGGGGAGGGAAAGGGGAAGGGGGGGGGATGGGGGGGGGAAAGGAGGGGGAATGGGGATGGGGGGGGGAAAGGAGGGGGAGGGGAATGGGGAGGGGGGGAGGGAAAGGAGGGGAATGGGGATGGGGGGGGAGGGAAAGGAGGGGAAGGGGATGGGGGGGATGGGAGAGGGGAAAGGAGGAGGCCTGGGGGGGGGATGGGGGGAGGGGAAAGGAGGGGGAGGGGGATGGGGGGGGAAAGGAGGAGGGGAATGGGGATGGGGGGAGGGAAAGGAGGGGAATGGGGATGGGGGGAGGGAAAGGAGGGGAATGGGAGGATGGGGGGAGGGAAAGGAGGGGAATGGGGATGGGGGGAGGGAAAGGAAAGGAGGGGGATGGGGATGGGGGGAGGGAAAGGAGGAGGGGAATGGGGATGGGGGGAGGGGGGAGGGGGGAGGAGGGGATGGGGGAGGGGGGAAGGGGGAAGGGGGGGATGGGGGATGGGGGGAGGGAAAGGAGGGGATGGGGATGGGGGGAGGGAGGGGAGGGGAATGGGGATGGGGGGGGGGGGAGGGGAGGAGAGGGGAATGGGGATGGGGGGAGGGAAAGGAGGGGAATGGGGATGGGGGGGGGGGAAAGGAGGGGAATGGGGGATGGGGGAGGGAAAGGAGGGGGGGGGGGATGGGATGGGGGAGGGGAAGGGAGGGGGGGGAATGGGAGGGGATGGGGGGAGGGGAAAGGGGGAGGGAATGGGGGATGGGGGGAGGGGGAAGGGGAGGGGGGGAGGGGATGGGGGGGAGGGGATGGGAAAGGGAAAGGGGGAGGGGGGCCATGGGGGGGGGGGAAAGGAGGGGGGAAGGGGATGGGGGGAGGGAAAGGAGGGGGAATGGGGATGGGGGGAGGGAAAGGAGGGAGGGGAATGGGGATGGGGGGAGGGAAAGGAGGGGGGAATGGGGATGGGGGGAGGGAAAGGAGGGGGATGGGGATGGGGGGAGGGGAAAGGAGGAGGGGAATGGGGATGGGGGGAGGGGCGGAGGGGGGAATGGGGATGGGGGGAGGGAAAAGGAGGGGGGATGGGGGAGGGGGGGAGGGGGAGGGAAAGGAGGGGAATGGGGATGGGGGGAGGGAAAGGAGGGGGGGGGATGGGGGGGGGGGAAAGGGGAGGGGAGGGGGAGGGAAGGGAGGAGGGGAATGGGGATGGGGGGGGGGGAAAGGGGGAATGGGGGGGGGGGGATGGGGGGAGGGGGGGAGGAGGGGGAACGGGGGGGGGGGGGGAGGGGAAGGGGAGGGGGGGGGAATGGGGAATGGGGGGGGGAGGGAAAGGAGGGGAAATGGGGATGGGGGGAGGGAAAGGAGGAGGGGAATGGGGATGGGGGGAGGGAAAGGGAAAGGGGGGGAGGGGGGAATGGGGGATGGGGGGGAGGGGAGGGGAAGGGGAGGGGGGAGGGAAAAGGGGGATGGGGGGGGGGGGGGAGGGAAAGGAGGGGGGATGGGGATGGGGGGAGGGAAAGGGGGGGAGGGGAATGGGGATGGGGGGAGGGAAAGGGAGGGGAATGGGGATGGGGGGAGGGAAAGGAGGAGGGGAATGGGGGGGGGGGGGAGGGAAGGGGAGGGGAATGGGGATGGGGGGAGGGAAAGGAGGGGGGGAATGGGGATGGGGGAGGGAAAGGAGGAGGGGAATGGGGATGGGGGGAGGGAAAGGAGGGGGGAATGGGGATGGGGGGAGGGAAAGGAGGGGAATGGGGATGGGGGGAGGGAAAGGAGGGGAATGGGGAGGGGGGGGGGAATGGGGGGAGGGGATGGGGGGAGGGAAAGGAGGAGGGGAATGGGGGGGGGAGGGAAAGGAGGAGGGGATGGGGATGGGGGGAGGGAAAGGAGGGAGGGGAATGGGGATGGGGGGAGGGAAAAAGGAGGGGGGGAATGGGGATGGGGGGAGGGAAAGGAGGGGAATGGGGGATGGGGGGGGGGAGGGAATGGGGAGGGGGAGGGAAAGGGAGGGGAATGGGGATGGGGGGAGGGAAAGGAGGGGGAGGGGGGAGGGAAAGGGGGGATGGGGATGGGGGGAGGGAAAGGAGGGGGGAATGGGGATGGGGGGAGGGAAAGGGGGGGGGGGGGGGATGGGGGGAGGGAAAGGGAGGGGAATGGGGATGGGGGGGGGGGAAAGGAGGAGGGGAATGGGGATGGGGGGGAGGGAAAGGAGGAGGGGAATGGGGATGGGGGGAGGGAAAGGAGGGGGAATGGGGATGGGGGGAGGGAAAGGAGGGGAATGGGGATGGGGGGGAGGGAAAGGAGGGGAATGGGGGGGGGGGGGGGGGGAGGGGGAGGGGGAGGGGCAAGGAGGGGAATGGGGGGGGGGGAAAGGGGAGGGGAATGGGGATGGGGGGGGGAAGGAGGGGATGGGGGATGGGGGGAGGGAAAGGAGGGGAATGGGGATGGGGGGAGGGGCAAAGGAGGGGAATGGGGATGGGGGGGGGGAGGGAAAGGAGGAGGGGGATGGGGGATGGGGGAGGGAAAGGGGGGCCTGGGGATGGGGGGGAGGGGGGAGGGAAAGGAGGAGGGGAATGGGGATGGGGGGAGGGAAAGGGGAGGGAATGGGGGATGGGGGGAGGGAAAGGAGGGGGGGAATGGGATGGGGGGAGGGAAAGGAGGGGAATGGGGATGGGGGGGGGGAAAGGAGGGGAATGGGGATGGGGGGAGGGAAAGGAGGGGAGGGGGGAGGGATGGGGGGAGGAAAGGAGGGGAATGGGGATGGGGGGAGGGAAAGGGGGGAATGGGGATGGGGGGAGGGAAAGGGAGGGGAGGGGAATGGGGAGGGGGGGAGGGAAAGGGGGAGGGGGGGGGATGGGGGGAGGGAAAGGGGGGGGAAGGGGGAAGGGGGATGGGAATGGGGGGAGGGAAAATGGGGAGGGGAATGGGGATGGGGGGGGGGGAGGGGAGGGGGAGGGGGATGGGGGGAGGGAAAGGGGAGGGGAATGGGGATGGGGGGGAGGGGGGGAGGAGGGGAATGGGGATGGGGGGGGGGGGGGAGGGGGGCAGGGGGATGGGGGGAGGGAAAGGAGGGAGGGGAATGGGGATGGGGGGAGGGAAAGGAGGGGAAATGGGGGATGGGGGGAGGGAAAGGAGGGGGGAATGGGGATGGGGGGGGGGGGGAAAGGAGGGGGATGGGGATGGGGGGAGGGAAAGGAGGAGGGGATGGGGGATGGGGGGAGGGAAAGGGGGAGGGGATGGGGATGGGGGGGGGAGGGAAAGGGGGGGGGGGGATGGGGGGAGGGAAAGGAGGGGAATGGGGATGGGGGGAGGGAAAGGAGGGGAAGGGGAATGGGGGGAGGGAAAGGAGGGGGGATGGGGATGGGGGGGAGGGGGAGGGAGAGGGGAATGGGGATGGGGGGAGGGAAAGGAGGGGGGAATGGGGGATGGGGGGAGGGAAAGGAAGGAGGGGAATGGGGATGGGGGGGGAAAGGAGGGGGAAGGGGGATGGGGGGAGGGGAGAAAGGGGGGGGAATGGGGGATGGGGGGAGGGAAAGGAGGAGGGGAATGGGGATGGGGGGAGGGAAAGGGGGAGGAGGGGAATGGGGATGGGGGGAGGGAAAGGAGGAGGGGAATGGGGATGGGGGGATGGGGGGGAGGGAAGGGGGAGGGGGATGGGGATGGGGGGGGGGGGGAGGGGGAGGAGGAGGGGAATGGGGATGGGGGGGGGAAAGGAGGGGAATGGGGATGGGGGGAGGGAAAGGGGGAGGGGATGGGGGATGGGGGGAGGGAAAGGAGGGGAATGGGGATGGGGGGGGGGAAGGGGGGGGAGGGGAATGGGGATGGGGGGGAGGGAAAGGGAGGGGGAATGGGGATGGGGGGAGGGAAAGGAGGGGGATGGGGATGGGGGGGAGGGAAAGGAGGGGGGATGGGGGATGGGGGGAGGGAAAGGAGGGGAATGGGGATGGGGGGAGGGAAAAGGGGGGAATGGGGATGGGGGGAGGGAAAGGAGGGGGGAATGGGGATGGGGGGAGGGAAAGGGGAGGGGAATGGGGATGGGGGGGAGGGAAAAGGGGGAGGGGGGAATGGGGATGGGGGGAGGGAAAGGAGGGGAGGGGATGGGGATGGGGGGGGGAAAGGAGGGGGAATGGGGGGGGGGGGGGAGGGGGGGAGGGAAAGGGGGAATGGGGGGGGGGGGAGGGAGGGGGGGGAATGGGGATGGGGGGAGGGAAAGGGGGGGAATGGGGATGGGGGGGGGAGGGAAAGGAGGGGAAGGAGGGGAAAGGGGGGAGGGGGGAGGGGAAGGAGGGGGGGATGGGGGATGGGGGGGGGGGGGGGAGGGGGGAATGGGGATGGGGGGAGGGAAAGGAGGAGGGGAATGGGGATGGGGGGAGGGAAAGGAGGGGGGGAATGGGGATGGGGGGAGGGAAAGGAGGGGGGAATGGGGATGGGGGGAGGGAAAGGAGGAGGGGGATGGGGATGGGGGGGGGAAAGGAGGGAGGGGGAATGGGGATGGGGAGGGAAAGGGGGGGGGGGGAGGGAATGGGGATGGGGGGAGGGAAAGGAGGGGAATGGGGATGGGGGGAGGGAAAGGAGGGGAGGGGGAATGGGGATGGGGGGAGGGAAAGGAGGGGAATGGGGATGGGGGGGGGAAAGGAGGGGAATGGGGATGGGGGGGAGGGAAAGGGGGGGGGGGGGGATGGGGGGGGGGAAAGGGGGGAGGGGAATGGGGATGGGGGGAGGGAAAGGAAAGGAGGGGAATGGGGATGGGGGGAGGGAAAGGAGGGGAATGGGGATGGGGGGAGGGAAAGGAGGGGAATGGGGATGGGGGGGAGGGAAAGGGGAGGGGGGATGGGGGAGGGGGGAGGGAAAGGGGAGGGGGGGGGATGGGGGGAGGGAAAGGAGGGGGAATGGGGATGGGGGGAGGGGGAAGGAGGGGGGAATGGGGATGGGGGGGGGGAAAGGAGGGGGGGAATGGGGATGGGGGGAGGGAAAGGAGGAGGGGGGGATGGGGGGAGGGGGAGGGAAAGGGAAAGGGGGGGAAAGGGGGGGAGGGAAAGGAGGGGGGAATGGGGATGGGGGGAGGGAAAGGAGGAGGGGAATGGGGATGGGGGGAGGGAAAGGAGGGGAATGGGGGGGGGGAGGGAAAGGAGGGGAAATGGGGATGGGGGGAGGGAAAAGGAAAATGGGGATGGGGGGAGGGAAAAAGGAGGGGAATGGGGATGGGGGGAGGGAAAGGAGGGGGGAATGGGGATGGGGGGAGGGAAAGGAGGGGAATGGGGATGGGGGGGGGGGAAAGGGAGGGGAATGGGGATGGGGGGAGGGGGAGGAGGGGAATGGGAAAGGGAGGGAAAGGGGGAGGGGGAATGGGGGATGGGGGGGGGAAAGGAGGGGGGAATGGGGATGGGGGGAGGGAAAGGGGAGGGGGGGAATGGGGAAAGGGGAGGGGAAGGAGGGGGGAATGGGGGGGGAAAGGAAAGGAGGGGAATGGGGATGGGGGGGAGGGGAAAGGAGGGGGGGGAATGGGGATGGGGGGGGGGGGGAGGGAAAGGAGGGGAATGGGGATGGGGGGGGAAAAAGGGGGGGGGGGGGGATGGGGGAGGGGGGAGGGGAATGGGGATGGGGGGAGGGAGGGGGAATGGGGATGGGGGGGGGAAAGGAGGGGAAGGGGAGGGGGGAGGGGAAGGGAGGGAAAAGGGGATGGGGGGAGGGAAAGGAGGAGGGGAATGGGGATGGGGGGAGGGAAAGGAGGGGGGGAATGGGGATGGGGGGAGGGAAAGGGAGGGGAATGGGGATGGGGGGGGGGGAAGGAGGAGGGGAATGGGGATGGGGGGAGGGAAAGGAGGAGAATGGGGATGGGGGGAGGGAAAGGGGGGGGAATGGGGATGGGGGAGGGGGAAGGGGAGGGGAATGGGGATGGGGGGAGGGAAAGGAGGGGGGAATGGGGATGGGGGGGGGGAAAGGAGGGAGGGGAATGGGGGATGGGGGGAGGGAAAGGAGGGGAATGGGGATGGGGGGAGGGGAAAGGAGGGGAATGGGGATGGGGGGAGGGGGGGGGAGGGGGAATGGGGATGGGGGGGGAGGGAAAGGGGGGGGGGAATGGGGATGGGGGGAGGGAAAGGGGGGAGGGGAATGGGGGGGGGGGGGGGAGGGGGATGGGGATGGGGGGAGGGAAAGGAGGGGAATGGGGATGGGGGGGGGAGGAAAGGGGGAGGGGAATGGGGATGGGGGGAGGGAAAGGAGGGGAGGGGAATGGGGATGGGGGGAGGGAAAGGGGGGAATGGGGATGGGGGGAGGGAAAGGAGGGGGGAATGGGGATGGGGGAGGGGGGGGGGGGGGGGATGGGGGGAGGGAAAGGGGGGGGGGGATGGGGGGGGGAAAGGAGGGGGGAATGGGGATGGGGGGAGGGAAAGGAGGGGGATGGGGATGGGGGGGGGGGGAGGGAGGAGGGAGGGGGGGAGGGGGGGGATGGGGGGAGGGAAGGAGGGGAATGGGGGGATGGGGGGAGGGAAAGGAGGGGAATGGGGATGGGGGGAGGGAAAGGGGGAGGGGAATGGGGATGGGGGGAGGGAAAGGGGGAGGGGAATGGGGGATGGGGGGAGGGAAAGGAGGAGGGGAATGGGGATGGGGGGGGGGAGGGGAAAGGGGAGGGGAAAGGGGGGGGGGAGGGAATGGGGGGAGGGAAAGGGGGGAATGGGGATGGGGGGAGGGAAAGGGAGGAGGGGGAGGGGGATGGGGGGGGGGAAAGGAGGAGGGGAATGGGGATGGGAGGGAGGGAAAGGGGGGGAAAAGGGGATGGGGGGAGGGAAAGGAGGGGGGAATGGGGATGGGGGGATGGGGGGAGGGAAAGGGGGAGGGGGGGGGATGGGGGGAGGGAAAGGAGGGGGGAATGGGATGGGGGGAGGGAAAGGAGGGGAATGGGGATGGGGGGAGGGGGGAGGGGGGGGGGGATGGGGGGAGGGGAAAGGAGGAGGGGAATGGGGATGGGGGGGAGGGAAAGGAGAGGGAATGGGATGGGGGGAGGGAAAGGAGGGGGGAATGGGGATGGGGGGAGGGAAAGGAGGAGGGGAATGGGGATGGGGGGAGGGAAAGGAGGGGGGAATGGGGGGAGGGGGGGGGGAGGGAAAGGGGGGGAGGGGAAGGGGATGGGGGAGGGAAAGGAGGGGGAAGGAATGGGGATGGGGGGGGGGAAAGGAGGGGGGGAATGGGGATGGGGGGAGGGGAAAGGAGGGGGGAATGGGGATGGGGGGAGGGAAAGGAGGGAAGGGGAGGGGGGGGAGGGGAAAGGGGGGGGGAAGGGGGGGGAATGGGGGGGGGGGGAAAGGAGGGGAATGGGGATGGGGGGGGGAAAGGAGGGGGGAATGGGGATGGGGGGAGGGAAAGGAGGGAAAGGGGATGGGGGGGGGGAAAGGAGGGGAATGGGGATGGGGGGAGGGAAAGGGAAAGGGGATGGGGGATGGGGGGGGGGAAGGAGGGGGGATGGGGATGGGGGGAGGGAAAGGGGGGGGAATGGGGAGGGGGGAGGGGAAAGGGGGAGGGGAATGGGGATGGGGGAGGGGGGAAGGGAGGGGAATGGGAGGGGGGGGGAAAGGAGGGGAAGGGGGGATGGGGGGAGGGAAAGGAGGGGAGGGGGGATGGGGAGGGGGGGGAGGGAAAGGAGGGGGATGGGGAAGGGGGGAAAGGGGGGAGGGAGGGGGGGAGGGGGGAATGGGGATGGGGGAGGGAAGGGGGAGGGGGAGGGGGGGGGGGGGAGGGGAAAGGAGGGGAAGGGGGATGGGGGGGGGGAAAGGAGGGGGGGGATGGGGGGAGGGAAAGGAGGGAAAGGGGAGGGGGGGGGAAAGGGGGGGAGGGGAAGGGGGGATGGGGGGAGGGAAAGGAGGGGGGAATGGGGATGGGGGGAGGGAAAGGAGGAGGGGAATGGGGATGGGGGGGGGGAAAGGAGGGGAAGGGGATGGGGGGGGAAAGGGGGGGGAATGGGGAGGGGGAGGAGGGGAAAGGGAGGGGAATGGGGAGGGAAAAGGAGGGGAATGGGGATGGGGGGAGGGGAAAGGAGGGGGATGGGGAATGGGGGGAGGGGGAAAGGAGGAGGGGGGAATGGGGATGGGGGGGAGGGAAAGGAGGGGGGAATGGGGATGGGGGGAGGGAAAGGAGGGGGGAATGGGGATGGGGGGAGGGAAAGGAGGAGGGGAATGGGGATGGGGGGGGGGGGAGGGGAAGGAGGGGGGAGGGGAGGGGGGAATGGGGATGGGGGGAGGGAAAGGAGGGGAATGGGGATGGGGGGGAGGGAAAGGAGGGGGGAATGGGGAGAGGGGAGGGAAAGGAGGGGAATGGGGATGGGGGGAGGGAAAGGAGGGGAGGGGGATGGGGATGGGAAAGGGGGGGGAAAATGGGGGGGGGAGGGAAAGGGGGAGGGGGGGGAAGGGGGGGGGAGGGGAGGGGAATGGGGGATGGGGGGAGGGGAAAGGAGGGAGGGGGAATGGGGATGGGGGAGGGGAGGGGGGAGGAGGGGGGGATGGGGATGGGGGGGGAAAGGGGGGAAGGGGGGGGGAGGGAAAGGAGAGGGGGGGATGGGGGGGGGAAAGGAGGGGGAGGGGAAGGGGGGGGAGGGGGGGGGGAGGGAGGGGGAATGGGGAGGGGGGGAGGGGAAGGGGGGAGGGGGGGGGAGGGGGGAGGGGGAAGGGAGGGGAAGGGGATGGGGGGGGGAAAGGAGGGGAATGGGGATGGGGGGGGGAAAGGAGGGGGAATGGGGATGGGGGGGGAAAGGGAGGGGAATGGGGATGGGGGGGGGGGAAAGGAGGGGAATGGGGATGGGGGGAGGGGAAAGGAGGGGGGAATGGGGATGGGGGGAGGGAAAGGGGCCAGGAATGGGGCACAGGGGGGAGGGGAAGGAGGGGGGAATGGGGATGGGGGGGAGGGAAAGGAGGAGGGGAATGGGGATGGGGGGGAGGGAAAGGGAGGGGGGGAATGGGGATGGGGGGAGGGGGAGGGGGGAGGGGAAGGGAATGGGACTGGGGGAAAGGGGGGAGGGGGAATGGGGATGGGGGGGAGGGAAAGGAGGGGATGGGGGGAGGGGAAGGGGGGGGAATGGGGATGGGGGGACAGGAAAGGAGGGGGGAATGGGGATGGGGGGAGGGAAAGGGGGAGGGGAAGGGGACCAAAGGGGGGGGGGGGGGAGGGAAAGGGGGAGGGGGGAATGGGGATGGGGGGAGGGAAAGGGGGGGAGGGGGGGAATGGGGAGGGGGGGAGGGGGGGAGCACGGACATACTAGGGATGTAGGAGAAGGGGTGAGGGGGGGGGAGGGGGAGGGGGGGCCCGGAGGGGGGCAGGAGAGGGAGGATGAGAAGGCCCAGGGAGCACAATGCGCGTGACAACGCGACTGATCAGCGCAGAACTCAACGCCAAGGACTAGTCCACAGCGCTGGTATAAAATCTGGGACCAGGGGCCAGGGCAGCACAGGACTGGGCTGGGCCCAGGGACCACAGGGGCCAGGGGCAGGGCAGGGCACAGGACTGGGCTGGGCCCAGGGACCACAGGGGCCAGGGGGGAGGGCACAGGACTGGGCTGGGCCAGGGGACCACAGGGGCCAGGGGGAGGCTCAGGGCACAGGGACTGGGCTGGGCCCAGGGAGCACACAGGGGCCAGGGGCAGGGCACAGGACTGGGCTGGGCCCAGGGACCACAGGGGCCAGGGGCAGGGCACAGGACTGGGCTGGGCCCAGGGAGCACAGGGGCCAGGGGCAGGGAAGGACGTTCATGCTTTTCATTATTCCAGCCTACCCAACCACACACTGGGCCTATTCAGAGCTGTCAAACTTGTACTGTAAAAAAAAAAAAAAAACCCAAAAAAAGGATCAACATTCTGAGAAAGAAAGTTCACATCCTAATAAAACAAGAAAAAAAAAAAAAAAAAAAATGCAATGCAATCTAAATCATGACATAGATCTTGATTTCTTGAACCCAGACCAAAAAATAGGTAACTAAAAAAGAAGAAGAAAATATCTAAGTGTATCAAAAAGTATATCTAAAAAAAAAAAAAGGGGTCATTTGGCTAAATCGACACTGCAGAAAGGGCTGACAGTGACCCCATCCAAACGGTGTGCATAATTTTACATTGGAATTAACTAGTCGTCAGATTACAAGCAGAAAAACTGGCATGTCATGAATTTTGACACCACACCACCACCACCAACAACAACAAAAGTCGAAGTTTCCAAAACAAGGACAGGAGAATGGCCCACACAGGCAGAAAAAAAACAACAGACAAGAATGCTCAAACAAAAACAGAACAAAGACAAAAAGGGCATAGCCTTCGATAGTCACCAACAGCAGGCAGAGAAGGGAAGAGTCGAGGGCAGGGTGAGGGCATTGTTCTACATCCCATCTTCTTTCTTTATTCACACCGTTTATCTGGACTAACCGCCCACAACACGTTTGATAGACCCACTTCCCCTTCTTTCGAGAGGGTGTGGTTTGTGTTTCAACAATGGTGTCTAACCCAGGCTCTTGAAAAATAACTGGGGGAAGATGGATGCTTTCTCCCCCCCAACAAACTGCTGTGTTACTGACCAGTTTTGAACATTTCATTTCCAGACTTTTCATAACTTTTCTGCGTGATCTTTTTATCTACTAAGTGACCCACACAAACACAGGCTACCTCTGCTGAAAATCCAGAAAGCAAACTGGCAATACTTTGCGTGTTACTATGTGAGAGTTGTGTCCCTTTCACACACATTTAGTCCCAGTATTCCTCTTGGGAGAAAACACACTACCACCACTGCCACCACCAACTTTTCAGAGTTCTGCAATGCCATGTCCTCAAAGCAACGCTGACAAAAAAAGCATGATACATGAACATCGAATCGCTTTTGATTAAGAGAGGGTGAATGAACATTTTTTTTTTTTAATTCACTGTTCCAAAACCTGATGAACATTTTCACATGCACAACAGCATTGTGTAACTGATGAACGTTTCACATGCACAACAGCATTGTGTAACGGATGAACATTTCACATGCACGACAGTGTTGTGTAACTGATGAACATTTCACACGCACGACAGCGTTGTGTAACTGATGAACATTTCACATGCACAACAGTGTTGTGTAACAGACAGGAAATTGAAGGGTGATGAGAGAGAGGTAAGGACAAGATTTCCATTCCCGATTACAATGCGGACATTTCTTACAAGTAGATCTGCACAAAAGCAGTTAATACTGAGAACATTCAAATAACCAAAAAAAAAAAAACCCCAAAAAAACTTCCAATCCGATGATCAGGATCAAAAGATTCAAAATACTAAGAAAAGAAGCAAACTTGAATCATTCTCTGTTCTTGACCAAAATATAATCAATTCAATTATTGTCCTGAAAATCAGTTTTTTGTCTCCACACATGCATCACATAGAACAAAACCATGTATAATTGCAATCCTCCACCATGTAAGTAAGTTTACAAACATGTGCAAACTATGAAAAACATGATACGTTAAACAAACAAACAAAACAAAAAAAAAAAAAAGAAAAAGAAAGCTTTCATTATGACCTTACACATGCATACAAGCACATTAGCAATCATTTCAAGTTGTTCACAGCTGAGCCAAACCTGGGCCGTTTCAGGACTAACACATTCATACATATATCTATCAGATTAAAAAAAACACATTAAAAACTGCTTTTATCAATGAAAAATAAGCAGCACAGAGATTGAAAAGAAGTGAACAGAACAAACAGTCCATGATCCAAATGCTGCTCAGGTTCAAACAAGACAAAACAAACAGCGAGAATGGGAAACAAGACAAAAACAAACAGCGAGAATGGGAAACAAGACAAAAAAAAACAACGAGAATGGAAAACAAGACAAAACAAACAGCAAGAACAGAAAACAAGACAAAACAAACAGCGGGAATAGAAAACAAGACAAAACAAACAGCAAGAATGGGAAAACAAGACAAAACAAAACAAGAAGAACATGACCTATTTCATGTATCATTTAAACAGAAGAATTGCTAAAAAAAAAAATATATATATATGCGAAATATATATATATATATATATTACGAAACAAAAAATTGTTTAAAAAAAAAAAAAAAAAAAAAAAAACAAAACATGAAGGACTCAAGAACTGCACACCCATTCAACACAACCGTAAATCTGACAGCTTTCATCAAGTTATCAAGAAATGAACAGACACAAACAGTGTATTGCTGACGATTTGACAGCATTAACCCACCGCTCTTCCTTTACATTCTTAAGACATCTTCAAGACAGATCTAAAAGAAAATCTCTGCTCAACAAAATGTCTTTCACAGATCGATTATGCAAGCAAAAGCATGAAAAACACATGCACAATACACTTTTGACTGGGTACAATGCAAAAATGGATGGAGAGAATTGGACTTTCTTCAAAAAAAATGGAATACCATAAAACATAAAATCAGATCTTTTGGGAGGTAAGGACCATTGAACAACAAAGACAAGTTACTTTCACCGCGTTGGAACAAGAAATATTGGGAGCCAGTTTTCATGAACTGTTGCTACTTCTAAGTTCATACGATATATCACTCATTAATGTCTATACATTCTATTTTTTCTTTATTGGTCTATTTGCTTTTTATTTTACTGTCTAATTACTGTTGAAGCATAAACTTTTGCACACAGATTATACATGTCATTTTTTTTATTTACCTCAATGGCTTAATTTTTTCAATCGTTCAGTTTAAAAATCAAGCTTCTAGACTCAACATTCAGTCTGTTTTTTCGTTAACAGCAAAAAATATACACAACGAGTTTTAAAAAAAAAAAAAGAAAGAAAAGAAATCCAAGCAACATCAAAGAATGCCTCAACTGAAAAAAAAAAAAAAAATCTCCCATGAAATCTAGTGTGTACACAGGTCTCTCGTTGGTTAATATTTCACTCAAATGTACAAATAACATAATGTAAAATGACAACAAAAAAAAAAAAAAAAAGAAGAAGAAAAGAAACACTCAAACAGCAGCACAAGCTAAACTGTATACAAATGAAATAAACCCATTTTAAATGTAATTAATAGCGAACCACCTAGAAAATGTAGTCAAACGAATCACAAGACAAAACACAATGCATTTCGACCTCTCAGGTCCTCTTCAGGCAAGACACAAAACGCTTAGGACAACCAAAATGAATGAGCAATCATTTTCGTTGTCCTGGATGTTTTGCATTTTGCCTGAAGAAGACCGAAGAGGTCAAAATGTGTTGTGTTTTGTCTTGTGATTCGTTGACTACATCTTCTTGGTGGTTCGCTATTAATTACGTTTAAAATTTGTTTAGATTTCTACCTGCAGTGGCTTCACTTTACAACTAAAAATAAACCCAGTCACATCATCAACTCACAGATGATTGACAAAGAAGGACACACAGGCATAACACCAAACTGAATAAACAACAGGCTGTGTAGAGACATTGGTATGTTTACGACCAAACGTTGATGCTTCAAGGCTGTGTCATCTACACTGCTATCCAGATCACTGCACACAGTTGTGTGCAGAATGTCAACTTGGTGAAGACAAAGACTAAGCAACGTGATCTCTAATTCGGTTTCCTTCCGTTTCTACTGCAGAGATGGACGCCGCGTAATGAAGGATTTCCTTTGGTGACTCACTTTTTGGGGGGAGAGAGGGGGTTGGGGTCAGGGAGTGTGTGTGTGTGTGTGTGTATGTGTGTGTGCATGTGTGTGTGTGTGTGTGTGTGTGTGTGTGTGTGTGTGTGTGTGTGTGTGTGTGTGTGTGTGCATGTGTGTGTGTGTGTGTGTGTGTAGATTACGCCTCTTTATACACACTTAAAAACCTATTGTTAAGTATTAATGGAAAGGGTAGAACAGTGGCAAAGACAGAGGTGGTAACCCTTAACAGTGACAGAGACAGAGATGGTAACCCTTAACAGTGACAGAGAGACAGAGGTGGTAACCTTTAACAGTGGCAGAGACAGAGGTGGTAACCCTAAACAGTGACAGAGACTGAGATGGTAACCCTAACAGTGACAGAGGACAGAGGTGGTAACCTTTAACAGTGACAGAGACAGAGTGGTAACCCTTAACAGTGACAGAGACAGAGGTGGTAACCTTAACAGTGACAGAGACAGAGGTGATAACCCTTACAGTGACAGAGAGTGGCAACCCTTAACAGTGACAGAGACAGAGGTGGTAACCCTTAACAGTGACAGAGACAGAGGTGGTAACCTTTAACAGTGAGACAGAGACAGAGGTGGTAACCTTTGACAGAGACAGAGACAGAGGTGTAACCCTTAACAGTGACGGAGACAGAGAATGATAACCCTTACCAGTGACAGAGACAGAGGGGGCAACCCTTAACAGTGGCAGAGACAGAGGTGGTAACCTTTAACAGTGACAGAGACAGAGGTGGTAACCCTTAACAGTGACAGAGGTGGTAACCCTTAACAGTGACAGAGACAGAGGTGGTAACCCTTAACAGTGACAGAGACAGAGGTGGCAACCCTTAACAGTGACAGAGGTGGCAACCCTTAACAGTGACAGAGGTGGTAACCCTTAACAGTGACAGAGACAGAGGTGGTAACCCTTAACAGTGACGGAGACAGAGGTGGTAACCCTTAACAGTGACAGAGACAGAGGTGGCAACCCTTTACAGCGACAGGAACAGAGGTGGTAACCTTTAACAGTGACAGAGACAGAGGTGGTAACCTTTAACAGTGACAGAGACAGAGGTGGTAACCTTTAACAGTGACAGAGGTGGTAACCCTTAACAGTGACAGAGACAGAGGTGGTAACCTTTAACAGAGACAGAGACAGAGGTGGTAACCCTTAACAGTGGCAGAGACAGAAGTGGTAATCCTTAACAGTGACAGAGGTGGTAACCCTTAACAGTGACAGAGACAGAGGTGGTAACCCTTAACAGTGGCAGAGACAGAGGTGGCAACCCTTAACAGTGGCAGAGACAGAAGTGGTAATCCTTAACAGTGACAGAGGTGGTAACCCTTAACAGTGACAGAGACAGAGGTGGTAACCCTTAACAGTGGCAGAGAGACAGAGGTGGCAACCCTTAACAGTGGCAGAGACAGAAGTGGTAACCCTTAACAGTGACGGAGACAGAGGTGGTAACCCTTAACAGTGACAGAGACAGAGGTGGTAACCCTTAACAGTGGCAGAGACAGAGGTGGTAACCCTGAACAGTGGCAGAGACAGAGGTGTTAACCCTTAACAGTGACAGAGACAGAGGTGGCAACCCTTAACAGTGACAGAGGTGGTAACCCTTAACAGTGACAGAGACAGAGGTGGCAACCCTTAACAGAGACAGAGGTGGTAACCCTTAACAGTGACAGAGACAGAGGTGGCAACCCTTAACAGTGACAGAGGTGGTAACCCTTAACAGTGACAGAGACAGAGGTGGCAACCCTTAACAGTGACAGAGACAGAGGTCGTAACCCTTAACAGTGACAGAGACAGAGGTGGCAACCCTTAACAGTGACAGAGACAGAGGTGGCAACCCTTAACAGTGACAGAGGTGGTAACCCTTAACAGTGACAGAGACAGAGGTGGTAACCCTTAACAGTGACAGAGACAGAGGTGGAATCTCTGTGGTAGATACTGCCGCTAAGAGTGTGGAAAAGGCACAGCTCACAGCGGGGCCAAGAAAAACGCAAGAAGAAAAAACTGTCTGAATTTTCCATTTTCCTGCCCTGTGTGGACGTTGACTTCGTGTGGCTGAATGAACAGGTATCACCAAAATGACCCAACAGCTTCAACAACACCTGAAGTTTAACAGGTAGAGTCCAGGCACTTTGATGGTGACTAGGATTTCAATATAATATAGAGAGGAACAGATGTCATACCAAACAGCCAAGCTGTTTTCACTTTGGATGTGGTTCAGCTCAAGCTTTACCCAGTCTAAGTAACACTCACTTAACTTGGGGATAAAAAAAGATGTGATGACACATTTTTTTTTATGCGACCACACACACACACGTTGGCACACACATACACACTCATCTAATATCACATGATTTTGTGAAAAGACATAAAATGAAAGTACTACTACTACTATTACTAAAACACATACACACACTCACATACACACACACACTCACACATACACACACACACTTACATACACATACTCACACACTTACATACACACATACATACACACACTCACACATATACAAACAAGCTCCAGACATTTCTACAGTTTGGTTTTATATATCTGCTAGATGCATAACATGGCCTTTTAGGAAACTTATGTGTTTTCCACCACTGTTTTCCCATAAAATCATCATTTTCTACACTGTTGTTGAGCATCAAACATACACTTCCTTTTCTTTTTCTTTATTTCAGAGTTGATCTTGCTAAGAATTTTAACTGCTCTGGAATGAGCGCTTGAAAAGTGGCCCTCTTCAGCACAGGAGGTGAGTGTGTGTGTGTGTGTGTGTGTGGGGGGGGGGGGGGGGGGGGGGGGGGGGAAGAGGGGAGAAAACAGTGGCTTTTCCACTGGAATACTAAGGAAAAAAAAAAAAAAAAGGAACCACGGAAACCTGTGGGAAATGGGTTACTGGGAAGTAAGACTGATGCAGGAAAAAAAAAACGCAAATTTTTTTAGACAGGAAAACTGTGTAAATTGGGAACGGTATGGAGTAGAGAGAAACAGTTGGGTTTTTTTTTTCCACTGGAATCCGTGAAGGGAAAAAAACAAACAAAACATACAAAACAACAACAATAATAAAACAACACACAAGAAAAGAGGAAAACTGGTGGAAAGGACTACTAGGAAGTCAATCTGATACAGATAAATAGAAAAACAAATGTTTGAGAAAGGAAAACATGTTCACCGTGAAGGGTCTTTGTAACAAGGCTTTACCATACTATGGGCTGATGAATTCCTTTCTGAATCTAAGAAACAAGCACAACATAACACAAACTTAAATTCTAATCCAGATCTTCATCAACAACCTTCTTTTTTTTTCCCCCCCTTAAGTTCACCGCAAGTCTGGTGTGGAATACATCCAACAGCGACCACAAAAAAAAATGTTGTATTTGTAACCTCATGCCTTCAAGAAGGAATGTAAACTTACCACAGTGGGCAATGGACTGTATACTGTGATGGAAAAAAACAAACAACAACGGGGACAGTGGAAGGGAAAGAGAGACAGAGTGGAAGGGAAAGACAGACAGACACACAGACAGCCTGTACATGAACGACGGACAGACATTACCGAGAAAAGGTTGCACTGATCACGAAGGCTACAAGTCAAGCTCTACACAAGTCATACAATGTGGCACAAAAATATGAGATCTGACAACAACAACAACCAAGATGAAAGAAATGTAGGAGGAAAATATGACACACAAACTGCCATAATTTCAACACATTAAAGCAGGCCTGAAAGAGCAAATCAACAAAAAGCAATAACAACCAAACATTGAAAAACAATAGCAATCCAATCAAAGAAGCCGAAGGTGGCCGATATGTTCAAGAATTCAAGTCTTGGCAATCAGTGAGTCTACATAAAAGCTGAAAGTACTTCTTTATTCACTCCGACAAACATGAGATAAAGGCTAAAATCATTAAGCACTGAACTCAAACATCGCATTACATCATTTACCAAGAGCACAAACCATTCTTGCTTGTACAGAACAGACGACAAGCCCATGGGAACTCATTCATTTTTCATTCTGTCCTGAACAGGAAAAAAATGAAAGCTACATTACAAGTACAAGCATACTCTTGAGACTAGAGAAATAAGCTGCTACAAGTCAAAGGCATGTTCAGATTGCTAAAAATGTTTGCAGTGTGAACAATGCACATTCAAACTGCCAAAAATGTTTACATCATGAACAATCTGGAACACATCTACGGGGCTGCGCCCGGTATCCAATCCTTTCAGTTTTTATCTTTCTCATCAACTTCAAGTG
Organism: Conus betulinus; assembly: GCA_016801955.1. Taxonomy (NCBI): domain Eukaryota; kingdom Metazoa; phylum Mollusca; class Gastropoda; order Neogastropoda; family Conidae; genus Conus; species Conus betulinus. Next base: position 243,896 of record JADBJO010001152.1, on the reverse strand, counting down.
AGTTTCGAAGCATAAATACAAATCTTGCACTGTTCAGCTGTATTTTGATGACCAACATCTATTGAGTGAAATCTGGAGAGTTTCCCTTTGGGTGAGCACACAACCCTAGCACAGCCTCACCTATTTCTGTTTCTATGTTTATGCTGTGTAAAGTGAACTTTTACTGGACATAAATTTCACCTCCCTCATTTCCAATGTGAAGTTTACTGGGTTCCACGGTACAGACAGAAAGAACCACAAAGTCCACCAACATACAACCTCAAGGCACTCATCATGAAGTGCCTTGGGTCCTCCCTAAACATCATCAGGCAGCAGAAGTCATTTCTTACAAAAAACTGTGGAAGAAATCCAACCAGAATCCTATCGACATAACAACAAAAGCAAAGGAAAATAAGGCTGGAGAGAGACAGAGAGAGAGAGGAGAGAGAGAGAGAGTGAGAGATTCAACATGGCATCCCCATGGAGGGGAGGATTATAGATGTTTATCTCACCTGTTCAGGAGACAGGCAGACAAAGACGTTTCCTGCCTCCAAGCAAAACCGTCTGCCCCATTTTGATGATGGTGATTTCAAACTGCATGAAGAAACTCAATGACAAAGAAACAGGAACACACAAGTCATCATTGTTTACCACTTTGTCTAGCAGATGAACAAAACTAGACCACCTGTCTGCTCCTTTCTCATTGGCCAACGCCTTCTGCCTCACCCAGTGATTTGGCACGATACACAATGACCTCAATGTCATGAACAGCAACTTGAACTGACTGAGCCCTACGTCTACATACTTGCAGCATAACACGCCCACAAATGAAGAAGACTGAACTGAAGCAAAAATAAGTCAGAAAGTCAAAACTTTCCGTTCACAAGAGAAGAAAGAATTTCACTTTTTTTCCCCACCATCAGTTTCCCATCCCTCCTCCTCCCGTTCCTTTCCCCCCAACTCCACACAATAAGAATGCTTAAAACACTAAAAAAAAAAAAAAAAAAAAAAAAAAAAAAAGCCATCATCCTGCTGCATTAATTGGCTGAAAAATTCCCTTATCAATCGATCCTTTCCTATCACTGATGTCTTCAACACAATGAAAAACAAAGCCTTGTCATTATTTCAACATAAATTCAAGCACTTCTGATTAAAAAAAGAAAAGAAAGAAAGAAAAAAAAAAAGATTTTGCAAAATTTCTCGCTAATGACTAAAGCAAACGGACTATTGCCCAATATCTGATAAACACATACATTGTTGGACTTACATGAAGTTCTACGTCATTTTACGATGATCAACAGAATATTTGGAAGGCTTTGACTGTTCACTTTGATGAACAAAACTCAACACTCAAACCCAAATAGCCTACACAGGCCAGTCACAGCATCTTGACTGGTGTGAGGACAGCAGAGTTCCATGTGTGTGGATTTCTTTCTGTAGACTGTATACCTCATGGTATCCCACTCCCAACACGGGAACATTCCACTGAATTCTCATGATTATCCCACACCCAACACAGGAACATTCCACTGAATTCTCATGATTATCCCACACCCAGCACAGGAACATTCCACTGAATTCTCATGATTATCCCACACCCACCCAACACAGGAACATTCCACTGAATTCTCATGGTTATCCCACACCCAACACAGGAACATTCCACTGAATTCTCATGGTTATCCCACACCCAACACAGGAACATTCCACTGAATTCTCATGATTATCCCACACCCCCCAACACAGGAACATTCCACCGAATTCTCATGATTATCCCACACCCAACACAGGAACATTCCACTGAATTCTCATGATATCCCCACACCCAACACAGGAACATTCCACTGAATTCTCATGATTATCCCACACCCACCCAACACAGGAACATTCCACTGAATTCTCATGGTGTCAAAGTGGTCTGGCAGTTGAGAGGAGGGGTGATTTTTGTTGCTGTACCGATTCCCAGAAGAGCCCTTCGTCAAACAGAATATTTGCCCATGGAGCTGACAGTTGTGAGTTCAAACCATTCATGGGACTGGTTTTCTACATCTTGCAAATCCCCGCTGAGCATCTAGTTGTAAAGGGGGCACCTGATTCAGTTAAAAAAAAGGCTGAAAACAGCAAGAGAGAGGGATGGGCTCTGCATTCCATCATACCTTGCCCAAGACAGGGCGAACCTCAAGTCCACTGCCCTTTCTGATGCAAGGCTGTCAGACTTTAATGTGTTAAAAACCTATACAATATTCTTCTGTTGCTCCTATTCCCCCCTCCACTCCTCCTCCTTCCCTAAAACAACAACAACACACTCACTGCCTCCAAACCCTCACAAATCTTCCTGTAATGACTCAGAAAAGCAAACAACACAAACAAATCATAATTTTCAGTCAGGCATGTTTGACAAAGGACAGCATGTTTGACAAAGAACAGCATGTTTGACAAAGGACAGCATGTTTGACAAAGGACAGCATGTTTGACAAAGGACCGACAATGTCAGGAGCAGCACAGGGAATGCTGCCAATATTGTGCCAGATGCCACCACCGACCCAGAGGCCGATTCTGACCAAAGAATGCACTACTCAAAAACTTGTTATTCCATCTGGAATCTGACCATCGATGCTCCAGAACAAAGAGAGAATGCCCAGGGGCACAACTAAAGCCTCAAAAGACCGTCAGTGCTCCGTCAGGACAAACAAGAATCTGCACAGGCAAGCCAGGCCTTTGAGGGAAATCACACTCTATAGAACTGATAATCAATGATTCACAGGGACAGTATGATCAGAAAGGACAATAACTGCCTGAAAACAGCAGTCCCTCTTTTGAAACAGCAGCTAATGCTCTGAGTGACAATCAACATCCTAAAATGGCAACAGACGGTATGAAAAGACAATCAATGTCTTAAAAGGACAGTCTATGCCTTAAATGAACCATCAATATCCTAAGAAGACCACCAGTGTCTTATAAAGGCAATAAATGTAGTGAAAAAGCAATCAGTGTCTTAAAAAGACGATCCATTCCCCCTCCCCTCCTCCCGCTCAAAGACAATGTCTGAAAAGGACAATCAGTGGCTTAAAAGAATACCTGATATCTTCAAAAGGTCATCAATGTCTTAAAACGTCAATCTAAGCTCCAAAAGAACAACTGATGTCTCAAAAGGATCTTTGGTGCTAATAATAAAAAAGACAGTCCAAACCCGGAACGGTTTAATAATGTCTCAAAAAGATCATCAATCTATCAGATACAACAGTCTCAGGCCTAAAAGGATGAATATCTTGAGAGGACTATCAATCCTTTAAGAAGAAAAGAGACTTAGCCCTAAAAGAACAATCAATTTCTTAAAAGGTCCACCTCAAAAGAGAGTCTATGCTCTTAAAGGGCAAGAGATATCTTAAAAAGACCTTTGATTTCCTAAAAGTGATCACTGGTATCTTAAAAGGACCACTGACATTCTAAAAAGACCTGATGTCTTAAAAGGACCTCTGATGTCTTGAAAGGACCTCTGATGTCTTAAAAGGACCACTGACATCCTAAAAAGGACCACTGATGTCTTAAAAAGACCACTGATGTCTTAGCAGGACCACTGATGTCTTAAAAGGACCACTGATGTCTTAAAAGGACCACTGACATCCTAAAAAGGACCACTCTTTAAAAGGACCTCTGATGTCTTGAAAGGACCTCTGGTGTCATAAAAGGGCCACTGACATCTTAAAAGGATCACTGATATCCTAAAAGGACCTTTGATGTCTTAACAGGACCTCTGATGTCTTAAAATGACCATTAATGTCATAAAAGGACCACTGACATCTTAAAAGGATCACTGATATGCTAAAAGGACCTCTGATGTCTTAACAGGACCTTTGATGTCTTAACAGGACCCCTGATGTCTTAAAAGATCCTCTGATGTCTTAAAAGGACCCCTGATGTCTTAGAATGACTCCTGATGTCTTAAAATGACCACTGATGTCTTAAAAGGACCTCTGATGTCTTAAAAGGACAACTGACATCCTAAAAAGAACCACTGGCGTCTTGAAAAGGACCATTAATGTCTGAAAAGGACCACTGATGTCTTAAAAGGACCACTGACATCCTAAAACGACCTCTGATGTCTTAAAAGGACCTGTTTTGAAAGGACCTCTGACGTCTTAAAAGGACCACTGACATCCCCAAAAACACCACTGATGTCTTAAAAAGACCACTGTCTTAACAAGACCACTGGCATCCTAAAAAGGGCCACTGATGTCTTAAAAGGACCACTGGCATCCTAAAAAGGGCCACTGATGTCTTAAAAGGACCACTGGCATCCTAAAAAGGGCCACTGATGTCTTAAAAGGACTTCTAATGTCTAAAAGGAGCACTGACATCCTAAAACAACCTCTGTCTTAAAAGGACCTCTGATGTCTTAAAAAGACCTCCGGCATCTTAAAAGGACCACTGACATCCTAAAAAGGACCACTGATGTCTTAAAAGGACCACTGATGTCTTGAAAGGACTGCTGATGTCTGACAAAGATAATCCATGTCCTAAGTACGATCAACGTCCTTCAAGAAATCAGGAAGTGAAGTGTGCTCTGTGGCTTTATGTTACACTGGTTTTATGTTGCCACCCTTCTTGGGTGTACGATAGGCTGACTGGGGTGACCTCCCGTCCCCCCCTCCTTCTCCAAGACAGGGTACCCGATGCGTGATACAGCACTATATTATAAGAGTTATTGCTGCAGCAGATTTCTGTGTGAAGCTTGGCCCCCCCGCCCCCCTCCACCCCCAGTGGCCTGTCGGCCTGGCCTCTTCCTCCACATGTCTGCTTCAGTTTTCGTTGACTTACCAAAAGGGATTATTCGAAAGAAATTTTGAATCTTGTTGTTGCCATGGCTTTATTCATGCGTGGAAAGCACAAGATACACAAAAGGGACTTCATCCTTTTGTTGGAAAGACTCAACCTTACACTGTGGGTTAACACCACCTGAATAGCAATGCGTACAGTTGGGCAGCAGGAGCTGTGACTTTCACTTCGGGGTACATGGATTATCAAACCCAAAACTAACCTAAAAACATGCTCCATGCTTTCTAAACCTGAAGAACGTATGCTGTGCGTGAGATGCGTTAAAGCACTGCTGAATAAAAAGCGGACGTTCCACAAAATAAAACAACAATGTTACAAATATGATGGCATGGGATTCCAGACCAACTGGGGAAACCTAGGAACGCTTTAACAGTCGCATTTACTGATCAAAATTACCCCCACCCCACCCACCCCCCCAAAAAAAAAAAAAAAAAAAAAAAAAAATTCATCATACCCTCTCCACAAATTTTTTTCTGGGGGAAATCTTAAAAACTGCACAGAAGATAACATTAACATGTGTCTTTGATTCATCATGGGCAACTTGTCAAAATTCATGCAAAAACCTTGTCCTTATGTCCATAATAAAGTTCTGTTAGTCCTTTAACACATACATGCATTGCAAAAAAACTTTTATTTGGTTTGTTTGTCTGTTAATTCAATCTAATTTTATGTACTCTCTTAGTGGATCCCCCTTCCCGCTGTGCCAGCTGTCCACATGGAGTGATCATCATCAGGTCACCATGAGGCCACCAGACAAAAGAGACCCCTGCATGTGCATGTGTGTGTGTGTGTGTGTATGTGCGTGTGTGTGTGTGTGTGTGTGTGTGTGTGTGTGTGTGTGTGTGTGTGTGTGTGTGTGTTGTGCGTGTGTGTGTGTGTGTGTGTGTGGTTGTTTCAAACAACTGCTAAAAATACCACACAGCAAAATGGCTATTAGCTTACATAATGTGCCCTGTATTCATTGATAATTTGCTCACTGGATTAAAGCATTCTTTAAGCTGAAAACGACGCAGCTCTCCCAACACAATGCAGAAGGCAGTGGTGGGATAAGACAGGAGGCCTGGTGGGACAAGACGAGAGAGCCCACAGTCTACATGACGGGAATGGCAATGGCAGGCGAAAAAGCAGCTTGGAATACCCTGGCTACACGTTTTCTTGCAGTCGAGCATACTTCTGACTGGACGATCCGCCGCTGCGTGACTGTGCCGAGCCCCCTTGCTGTTCGTAGAACTCCATGTCGTCCATCGTCATCTTGGGGTCAACGATCTGAAAGGGGTTGGACACAGAAACATGGGGGTGACACATCAAGAAGGAAAAAAAAAAAACCTTCTTCATTTCTTGGCTAGAACGTCGAGTTTCACACCATCCAATGTATGTGCGGCTGTTCCTAATCCCACCATTAAGGTAACCATATCCCATCTTCAGAGATCATGTTCAAAATCAAAACATGAGCACATGAAATTTTTGGGGTGTGTTCTTATGCTGTTCATCCCTCTGGGCATACAATGTCTTTCTCTGGTACTAAGGAATCAGATTTAACAAGCATGATATTTTTCTCTTTTTTTTGTTTCCTTTTTTTTCTTTTCTCTTTTTTCCCCTGCCTTAACCCTTAATGCATATGTCCAGACAGAAACCCTTGGTTTAAAGTCTCCTCTGCCTTGAGATGAGGGTAAAGTCTGCACAGTGGACAACAAAGAGAAAAAAAAAACGCCTCTACTCTGATGCTTGGAATCAGGACAGTCAACTCAGGATCTGTCGACCATGAGAACACCACTCTCCCACAACATTCAAATCAACATGCTCCCCCCCCCACCTCCATCCTCTCCCAGCCTGCTCCACTCTCTCTAAAACCCTTTCCCTTCCCCCTACCCTCTCTAACCTTCCTTCCCTCCCTCCCTCCCTCCCGATAACCTCACTGACCTGGAAGTCGTCATTGGGGACGGTGTTGAAGTTGACGCCCTCATGGTCGTCCTTCAGCTCCACAGTCCAGAATGGCCGTTTGGGCGGGTTCTTGCTGCTCATGCGCCAGTAGATGATGCAGCCCACCACGAAGCTCAGGAGCAGGACCACGCCCACACGCAGATGCCCGCCACCACGCCTTGCGACAGCACCCGGAACACATTGTGGGCTGAGTCTGCAGAGACAGACGGGTTCAAAACTAATGTAAATTATTAACAAAAAATAAATCTAAAGGCAATTAAAAACAAAGAACGAGCAACTACTTATCTTCTCAAATTCAGTGCAAAATGGTTTTTAATGAAAAAGGTTTTAATTCAACAACTATTTTGCACCGAATATGAGAAGATAAGTGGTTGTTCGTTCTTTGTTTTCATTGTCCTAAACAAATGTTTTCATTGTCTTAAATGTTGTGTGTTTTTGCCCGAAAGAAGACCCAAGAGGTCGAAATGCATTGTGTTTTGTCCTGTAATCTGATTGTCTGTATTGTTTGTGGAAATAATATCTTTTCTTTTAAAAATTTCCTTCAATTTCCGCCTTCATTTGCCTCTCTTTGAAACTAAATTTAAAGATTTTTACTCTCTGTTCATTTAGACAAACGTGTTCAAAACATGCTTATATTCATAGCATAGCAAAAAAAAAAAAAAAAAAAAAAAAAAAAAAAATTCAGTTTAAAAAAGTTTACTTCATTTGCTTAGACAGACGTGTTCAAAACAAACTTATATTCGCAACAACAAAAATCCAAATCAAAGACTTTACTGTATTTGCTTAGCCAGACATGTTCAAAACAAACATATTTACACACACACACAAAAATCAGTTTAAGATATTTTACTTTACTTTCTTAGACAGATGTGTTCAAAACAAACTTATACTCACAAAAAAAGAAAAAAAGAAAAAAAATCAATTTGAAGATTTTACTTTATTCGCTTAGATGATGAGCAAACAAAGAACCATAAGCATGGCAGAGTTGTCATTGCTGTTGACATTTGTTCTCATTTTTAAATTCAAATACCTCCTTGGAGACTGAGCAGCCGCCATGGCGATGTGGTTTGCGTTGCTGGGAGGTCGTGTGGTTCGATTTCTCATCGGAGCCATCTATTTGTGGGATTCCTCTGCCCTTACTGGCTCTTACCCAGTTTTGAGTTTGCTACAGTCTCAATCGGGAAGACTGAGACCACACAGTTGAGTTTCATCTACTTAACGGGTGCATCTCTGTGAGAGTTGCTCGAAATTTCTGACAAACACTGCTGGTGTCTGTATCTCTCAGGCCTAGTTGATGCTGGGATATATTATGAAAATAAACATGCAGTCACAGAGTGGAATGGAAATCTATAGCATCTTCATCATTCACATACATCCCCATCGATCAGTAATAGACAAAAATATCTTAAATTCTGCAGCCCTTCATGCCCTACTCTCATGGTGACCATTCATGTGACAGCCTCACAGCACTGTCTGTCCACACAGCATTCATGTGACAGCCTCAGAGCCCTCTCTGTCCACACAGCATTCATGTGACAGCCTCACAGCCCTGTCTGTCCACACAGCATTCATGTGACAGCCTCACAGCCCTGTCTGTCTACACAGCATTCATGTGACAGCCTCAGAGCCCTCTGTCCACACAGCATTCATGTGACAGCCTCAGAGTCCTGTGTCCACACAGCATTCATGTGACAGCCTCAGTGCACTGTCTGTCCACACATCATTCATGTGACAGCCTCAGAGCCCTGTGTCCACACAGCATTCATGTGACAGCCTCAGAGCCCTCTCTGTCCACACAGCATTCATGTGACAGCCTCCTCAGAGCCCTCTCTGTCCACACAGCATTCATGTGACAGGCTCAGAGCCCTCTCTGTCTGTCCACACAGCATTCATGTGACAGCCTCAGAGCCTGTGTCCACACAGCATTCATGTGACAGCCTCAGAGCCCTCTGTCCACACAGCATTCATGTGACAGCCTCAGAGCCCTCTCTGTCCACACAGCATTCATGAGACAGCCTCACAGCCCTCTCTGTCCACACAGCATTCATGAGACAGCCTCAGAGCCCTCTCTGTCCACACAGCATTCATGAGACAGCCTCAGAGCCCTCTCTGTCCACAGAGCATTCATGTGAAAGACTCAGAGCCCTCACTGTCGGCACAGCAGTGAACCTGATTCAGGTCTGGGAAATTTAAGGCAACATAAGGAAAAGGATGGGGTCAGCTTTCCATCTTGCCCTTTCTCACACATGAAGGACCTGTGGAAAATGCACTGCCTGTTGGGAGGGCCATTCGGCTGTGGTATGTTCTATGATCAATATTGAAGATCTGACTAGAACAGGTGACATCATAGACTTTCCTTCTCTTTCACATTCCTGGTCATGTTTGATTCTCAACCCAGTTAGTCAGGTGAAGACAGCAGTCCGCCGCAGCGACCCCGCCAGTTCACACAGCTTCTCCTGGACCTCACCGGACTGGGCCACGTCTGACGTCTCAAGGCTTCTTCAAAGGAGGGGCAGGACTGTATAACATGTGTAGGAGTTTGGGAGCCTGTGCCACAAGGGCGCCGGTCGGTAGGAGAGTTTGAGATGTGAGAGATGGCAGAGGAGCTGCGAGTGTCCTGTTCACAGCCTGAAGACATCATACCCATGGTCTGTTTCGATTCTGACCTCTGATCTTTATAGCATGGACTGTTGCGATCACTCTGCCACCAGCATTCAAAAATGCGACAAAAGAATGAGATCAAACATAGTCAGAATTTTAAAAAAAAACCCAAAAAACCCAAAGAAACAAGGAACAAGAACAATCCACGACAAAAGCTCAGCGAAACAAACTCCACATGAAGGTCAACACGTTTACCATCTGGTGCGCAGTTCTTGAGGTGTAGGGCGTCCCCTGTGTAGCCCGTGTGACAGAACTCGCAGTTCATCCCCGACGTGTTGTGCGTGCAGTGACACGCTCCTGCACCAAACAAAACACACACACACTGTGACCTTCAGCCCTTCAAAAGAAAAAAAGTGACCTTAAAAAAAAAGGGGGGGGGGGGGGGGGTGGGGGGGGGGGTTTAGAAGAATAAATCTGAAACAGGTATCCCCCCCCACTCCTGTCACTAGACATTACTCACAGGAACAACCCCCCATTCCTGTCACTAGACATAACTCACAGGAACAAACTCCGGCCCCCCACTCCTGCCACAAGACATTACTCACAGGAACAAACTCTGGCCCCCCCCCCCCCCCCCCCCCCCCCCCCCCCCCCCCCCCCCCCCCCCTGTCGCTAGACATTACTCACAGGAACAAACTCGGGCCCCCCATTCCTGTCACAAGACATTACTCACAGGAACAAACTCTGCCCCCCCCCCCCCCCCCCCCCCCCCTGTCACTAGACATTACTCACAGGAACAAACTCCAGCCCCCATTCCTGTCACTAGACATTACTCACAGGAACAAACTCCGCCCCCATTCCTGTCACTAGACATTACTCACAGGAACAAACTCCGGCACCCATTCCTCCTCTCACTAGACATTACTCACAGGAACAAACTCCGGCCCCCCATTCCTGTCACTAGACATAACTCACAGGAACAAACTCTGGCCCCCCATTCCTGTCACTAGACATAACTCACAGGAACAAACTCTGGCCCCCATTCAAGTCACTAGACATTACTCACAGGAACAACCTCTGGCCCCCCATTCCTGTCACTAGACATTACTCACAGGAACAAACTCCGGCCCTCACTTCTGTCACTAGACATTACTCACAGGAACAACCTCAATGTCTCCTTGAGCACTGCCTGTACTGGGGCTGCCACAGGACAAGCCTAGATGTGGTTGTGTATGGATGGAAGGTGAGAGGTCGTGGTGGGAGGGAATGAAGGATGCAGCAGTAATGCCAGACATTAGACAGAAGATTTTACAGATACACTCATCATACAGTGGAAAAAAAAACTTTAGTGTTTCCGCTGGCACAGCAAAGAAAGTATTCCTTTAAATCTAGAAGTCATTCCTTATTGAACAAATGTTAAGATCACAAAATGAAATGGTTCAGTTAGTCAATGCACGTGACCTTGATCATCCTTGTCTTTCGTTCTTCAATGTGCGATCTTTTAATTCATGATCCAACTTCACCCAGTGTTTAGGCAGTCTGCATGATCTAAGTCATCCTCATCTTTGTTCTCAAAGTGTGATCTTTGAATTTGTGTTTTCCGGTGATCTATACGATCTAAGCGATCTTGATCATCCTGGTCTTTGTTCTTAATTGTGTGCTCTTCAAATTCATGATCTGACATCCCTGAACTATGAATTACCTCCACAATCCTCGGTTTCTTGAGGTAAAAAAGATCAATCAACGTACTTTTGGAACTGTTGGTTTGCTCATACAGGAGTATCCACACAGAAGCTCTTATCTAATAGAAATTAATTCAAAGACTCTTTGACAAACTCTCATGCAATAAAAACAATTCTGTCAGTGGCTGACTTATATTTCCATTCTTGCATCATTTATCTGTTGTCTTTTCACACACACACACACACACACACACACACACACACACACACCATTATTCTCATTGCAGAACAAAAAGATGGAAAGAAAAAAAAAAATGATGAAAGAAACAGAAAAACAACAAAGAACGAAGAATGAGAAAGGGGACCAAAAAAAAAAAAGGAAAAAAAAAAAAAAAAAAAGGCAAGAAAGAGAAGACAACCCACCTGTGATGACATCACACATAAAGGGCTTGGAGCGGTTTTGGTTGTTGTTACAGTTGCAGGGCACGCAGAACTTGTGGTGGCGGTAGTATCCATAGGCACACATGTGGCAGATGTTGCCGGTGTAGCCCACCTCGCACTGACTGCACATCAGGAACCCTTCCCCTGCACACAATGATAACAATAACGATAACATTAATGATAATAACGTAGCTTTCACAGAGCACTTGCCAAAGGTTCTAGGTGCTGACAACCCACACTCTCATGTACGCAGCGGGCTGCCTACCTGGGTGGTGCCGACTGAAGAGCTGCCTGCCGGCGCTTCAGTCATTTCCCGTGTCATCCAGTCAATATCGTTCACTCAGTCAGTTTCCTTACTTCCTTCACTCGTTCAATTTCTCACAAAGGGTGCATGCTATGTGTAACGTATCATCCATACCAATGGCCAAACTGGCCTTCTCTTCCGAAAGTTGGTGATGAGATTTTACGTGTGTGCAAGATATTATGCACGCGTTCAAACATGGAACCTCGGTTTATAGTCTCATTCAAAGGACTGTATGGGAAATGGAGTCGGAACCAGTGTTAACTGCAAGGGAAAAATCCCCCTGTACTGAAAGGGCCCAGCGGAGATTTGAATCCGCAACCCGAGGATCATCAAGATTACGAGTCCGGTGCTCTTCCAACTGAGCTATTCCGGCCCCCTAGACAGTGACCGCTCTGTTCACTGGACACCTGTCCATCTATATATTAGTAGTACTCCCATACATGTCCATCCATATCATTAGTACTCCCATACATGTCCATCTATATCATTAGTACTCCCATACATGTCCATCTATATCATTAGTACTCCCATACATGTCCATCTATATTATTAGTACTCCCATACATGTCCATCTATATCATTAGCACTCTCATACATGTCCATCTATATCATTAGTACTCCCATACATGTCCATTTATATCATTAGTACTCCCATACATGTCCATTTGTATGATAAGTACTCCCATACATGTCCATTTGTATCACTAGTACTCCCCATAGTCATACATGTCCATTTGTATCATTAGTACTCCCATACATGTCCATTTGTATCATTAGTACTCCCATACATGTCCAGTTGTATCATTAGTACTCCAATATATGTTCATTTGTATTAGTACTCCCATAATGTCCATTTGTATCATTAGTCCTCCCATAGTCATACATGTCCATTTGTATCATTAATACTCCCATACATGTCCATTTGTATTAGTACTCCCATACATGTCCATTTGTATCATTAATACTTCCATACATGTCCACTTGTATTAGTACTCCCATACATGTCCATTTGTATCATTAATACTCCCATACATGTCCATTTATATCATCAATACTCCCATACATGTCCACTTGTATTAGTACTCCCATACATGTCCATTTGTATCATTAGTACTCCCATACCTGTCCATTTATATCATTAGCACTCCCATACATGTCCATTTGTATCATTAGTACTCCCATACATGTCCATTTGTATCATTAGCACTCCCATACATGTCCATTTGTATCATTAGCACTCCCATACCTGTCCATTTGTACCATGAGGACTCCCATAGTCATACATGTCCATTTGTGTTATTAGCACTCCCATACATGTCCATTTTTATCATTAGCACTCCATAACAACAAGGATGTTGATGTGTCACTCATGTGAACAACTGCGCCAAATCTTGAGCAGATGAGTGGTTGCTCGTTCTTCATTTTCATTGTCCTGAATGTTGTTTATCTTGCCTGAAGAAGACCTAGGAGGTGGAAACGCAATGTGTTTTGTCTTGCTGTTGGTTTGTCCCTGTAGTCTGGCAGATTTACTTTAAATTCCTCTTAAACTTTGTGAACAATGATGTTGCTGCTACCTGAACCAGGCTTGAAAACAGGTGGTAGCCAACGCAGCTGAAGCATTCTGACGAGTGGGGATCCAGCAAGCGGTCATGTTGGACCACCTAATGAGGTCAAAGGGTACAGCCCTTGTAGGGGTCAGAGGGTAACACCCACTTGAAGCTGTTGGCTTTAATTCTATATATTTCACAGCACTCAAGCAGCATTTCCTGGAACTTCAAGTACAGAAAGAACAACAGAAATGCACTGCAGTAAACTTAAAAGTACAAATTTAGAAACGAAACACACTTTTCCTCATCCCAGGCCAATCTGTTTGGAAGAAAAATTTCATCAAAACAGCTGAGCAATGACTTGATGAAAAACTGAAATTTGACAGCCTGCTAACTATTCATGACGCTTCTTAAGATAAGATAATGTTGCTTATAGCCCAGCCGACCGCAAAGGGCCATATCAGGGCTGGACGCTTCTTAAGAAGCAATACATGCTTGGTGGTGCCGATTTTCACTCCCAGAATTCTGGTACATGATGGGTATTTTGGTGCATGATGGGTATTTT
>JADBJO010001152.1:215000-225000 GCA_016801955.1 Conus betulinus | reverse complement strand
GTTCTACAGCGCCGACCTGAATGGTTAAGGTCAAACAGATCTGGGCTCCATCCTTTGATCCCTATTCTCACCAGAATATAACGCCCCTCCCCGCTACTCACCCTCCCCTTAAAAAAAAAAAAAATGGTGAATTTATCGAAACATGACAGAGACAAAAATGAGGGCCAACAAGAAGCTCTTCTACATGCATTTCTTTCTTTCTTACTTTCTTTTTCCCAACCATTTCTGCGGGCAAGTCAATTCTTTAGTTATAAAAAAAAATTATTTTTACCCGGCAGGGGAGAAATATTGTAGGTTTGTACTGAAAGATTTACTCCCAAGCATGTTTTCTTTGTGTGTGTGTGTGTGTGTGTTTTCTATTTTCTCATTTTTAAATCCAGGATGTCAACATTTATAACACTAGATAGTTAAAATTTCATGGAAATATCTTACTTCATAGACAGTTCTTACTTCATAAACAGCATATTTTCAGTCCAGGCTCAGTGAGTAATGTGTAACAACCTTGCTAAACAGATCCTAGACATACCCTTTTGTCCACATTCACATCACAGATCTGTACCACAGTTCCACACCACAGATCCATACCACAGTTCCACACCACAGTTCCACACCACAGATCCGTACCACAGTTCCACACCACAGATCCGTACCACAGTTCCACACCACAGATCCATACCACAGTTCCACACCACAGATCCATACCACAGTTTCACACCACAGATCCACACCACAGATCCATACCACAGTTTCACACCACAGATCCACACCACAGATCCATACCACAGTTCCACACCACAGTTCCACACTTCAGGTCCCCACAACTAATCCCCACCACAGATCCCGTTACAGATCTAACCCACAGATCCACACAAGAGATCCCCTCCACTGATCCACACCACAGATTCCCACTAGATCCACACCACAGATCCCCACTAGGTCCACACCACAGATCTCCACCACAGACCCGCACCAAAGATCTACACCAAAATGGAATGGCTTCACCCTTGAGCCTCATTCCATCTGTCAACCCAGTTTCTTTAAACTCTACTTGTTTCAGCATTCTGCGGGAGTGCATGCTCATCCAAAGCCAGCTCCGATGGACAGGACACACTGTCTGTATGGAGGACAGCAGAATTCCAACTGCCAACCGATGACGGATGTAACTGTCTTCTAGATGATACACACACGTTCCCACATGGAACCTCAGTGTATTGTCTCATTCGATGGACTTTTCTGGAAATGGGATTTAGAATCAATTTTTTGACTCCAAAAAGAAAAAAGATCCCTATGTGCTGAAACAGCCCAGCGGAGATTCAAACCCGCAATTCCAGGATCACCAGGAGGAGTCTGACGCTCTGTCAGCTGATCCACCGCAGCATGTGTGACAGTTAAAGAGACCTGTGATCAGACAATCGCTGGCCTGTATCCAACGTTGTTACCGTGACTAACAAGGTGTCTTATGCATGATCAAATGCCAACAGAATTTCACGGCATGGCCGTTGGCTCATGCATAACTGATCTTTAGAAACGGATTAGCTATCTCATTCATAAAGCGCGCAGGAACAATCCCACCTATCATAGCAAGAAATTCTAGCCAATACACATGAGATACGTTTGAGGTGTGTGAGAATAACAACTACAGCTTACATACATATAAATATGCAGAATGTAAGCAGGCAGCCAATGGGATAAAGTCTAATCCAAAACCTGAGGAGGAGTGGAGTCTGCCAAACTGTTGATTCAGAGACAACATCTCTGACCTGGATGTCTAAAGTGAAGACTGAACCAAGATTTCTAGGCTCATACAGCAATGCTTCAGGTTTCTTGGACCACAACAGCAATGCTTCAGGTTTCTTGGATCAAGACAGCAATGCATCGGGTTTCTTGGATCAAGACAGCAATGCTTCAGGTTTCTTGGATCAAGACAGCAATGCATCGGGTTTCTTGGATCAAGACAGCAATGCATCGAGTTTCTTGGATCAAGACAGCAATGCTTCAGGTTTCTTGGATCAAGACAGCAATGCTTCAGGTTTCTAGAATCAAGACAGCAATGCTTCAGGTTTCTTGGATCAAGACAGCAATGCTTCAGGTTTCTTGGATCAAGACAGCAATGCTTCAGGTTTCTAGAATCAAGACAGCAATGCTTTCAGGTTTCTTGGATCAAGACAGCAATGCTTCAGGTTTCTTGGATCAAGACAGCAATGCTTCAGGTTTCTTGGATCAAGACAGCAATGCTTCAGGTTTCTTGGATCAAGACTGCAATGCTTCAGGTTTCTAGGTTCAAGACAGCAATGCTTCAGGTTTCTAGGATCAAGACAGCAATGCTTCAGGTTTCTTGGATCAAGACAGCAATGCTTCGGGTTTCTTGGATCACAACTGCAAGGCTTCAGTTTTCTTGGATCAAGGCGTCAATGCTTCAGTGCTGACTGAACCAAGATTCCTTGGACCAAGAGAATAATGCTTCAGTCAGCAGACCAACCAGATCCTGTGAACAGTGTAATACATAAATACACTGCATTGTTAGCGCAGCATTTCCAACACATTCTCATCGCTTCTTTCCTTCTTAAGCAAAACTCTTTTTCAATTGCAAGCCCTCAATGTCTGTGCTGGGTTTTGAATAAACTGACATGCATGGAGGAAGGGGGGGTGGGGTGGGGAGTGGGGGGACCTGGGGGAGGGAAAAGGAATTACTGCATTAATTCATTCTTTTGTAAAAAGCTCTTACAAAAGCCAAACAGTAACAATATCTTACAGGCTCTTGCAAAAGCCAAACAGTAACAATATCTTACAGGCTCTTACAAAAGCCAAACAGTAACAAAATCTTACACCATTGTCATGCCCAACATGTTCTTCTATTACCACAAGAAACGCAGTCTTTCAGTCCCTTTGAATTTGTTTACATTTCTAAAATCTCATCCATGATAAATGCTGCCATGTATGGCGGTGTTATGCACAATTTGTCAGTTTTCAATGGTCTCTGTTTCCAATGCCTGTGCTTTCTGCCTGTGATGCCATTGTCTTTCAATCCTTTCCCATGTCCAGTCACAGGTAACATGAAGAATGCCAACAGGTCACAGCAGGCAAAAGTGATTTCTTGTTTACCTGCTGCACATGGGCCCAGTTGGCGATGTGGGCAAGGTGTCAGACTCTTTTGCCAAGGTCTGGGGTTCGATCTTCACTCAAGAGAGCCAGGTTGGAAAACATTCTTTTTCCTCTTCAGAATCAGTTCTCCATCCATCCTAGCAATCTGCTCATGTTGAATCCTGTTCAAGCTTCCAGACAAGAGTAGGCCTTTGTGTGGTGGTGAGATGGATGACATGAACAACTGAAACGTGTGCACACTGGTCTTGAGTATTGATGTCATCCCCCACAGACTGAATGTGGCTGCCTTAAGGGTGTGATTACGACGGTCGCATAGCCAAAAATCTCATCAATGGTGAAACTTAAAAGTTCTGGCTGAAAGGAATGAAGAACGAGAGGAACGAAAACACTGGCTGCAGGAAGGCTGGAAATGCCAAGAATAGGTATCCTGCATGCATGATGAATGGGTGAATTGACGGCCTGAGGAGTTATGAGGAAGCCGTTTCCTACGGCAACAGGTACACCTTGCTTCACACCAAGTGACCACTTGTACACACACACACACACACACACACACACACACACACACACACACACGTACACATACACATGTGCACACACGCAATGCACACACACACACACACACACACACACACACACAGGCACACACACACACACACACACACACACACACACACACACACACACACACACACACACACACACAGGCACACATGCGCGCACACACACACACACACACAAACAAACAAACAAACACACACACACACACACACACACACACACACACACACACACACACACACACACACACATTTCACTTCCAGACGTCCACTTCATGCCTACTGGTATTTTCTGAACCACTGTTCCCATTTTAGAACTACTGCTGCAGAGGAGAACCCATCATGTACTTCAACTTTTTCAAGTGGCTCCAAAATAAACACTGCATAAAAATTATGAAATTTATTTTAAAAAACAAAAACAAAAAAAAAACACACACACACACACACACATAAAAACAAAACAAAATTAAAAAGCCTGAAAATACATAATGACCTAAAACTAGATTCCCACACCAATCCCAGCAAAATGTGCATTCATAACAATAATAGTCAATCAAACAAAAGAGAGACTGAAAGAGGGGGGGGGAGGGGGAGATTCATCGATTGATTGGCTGATTCATATTTAATACGTAAGGATGAAGATTTTAGGCCAAAGCCTAGTCTTACAATCTGTCCTAGTCATGCATACATTATTTCAACACATATCATTCAATGATTCATACTGACAATTCAACATAGCAACACTGTAATCTGCAATGATAAGCAAACTATTCATAAAAGTAATAAAGACATGGTGGGTGGTGAAACAGGAGGAAACTCACAAATAAACAAACAAAACTACAGAGAGAGGTCAGAGGAGGGTAGGGGGAAGAATGGTAGTAGTAGGGGAAGGAAAAGTGGGATGGTAAACAGAGTGGAAGTGGGGATGAGCGATTCAAAGGAGTAGGTTTAGACGATGGAATTAAAGTATGGTTCACAGGAGACTGCCAATGGATGCCAATCATTTTAATCGAATGATCAAATTACCGAGACATAAAATGTTTATAAATGCAAATATTTCTTGAACAGTTTTAAAGTATTCACATTTTGTAGATTCGGTGGAAGTGAGTTCCAGACACATGGTCCAGAGTAAGCTAGGCCTGTTTAGTACTGATCAACCTGTGGGTAGGGAAGAGAAGGAATTTTGTCGAGCCAGAAAAGTGGTTCAATCTTGTAAAAACGTAAGGTAAAGGGAGATTTATAGAGCGCTTTACCTCGCGAGAAACCCGAAGCACATATTATTACAGAAACATTCTAACTCAAAAGCACACAAAAACACACACACACACACACACACATGCATGCACGCATGCATGCACACACGCACACGCACACACACACACACGCATGCGCACGCACACACACACGAAAAACAAAACCATTTCAAATGCATGCAGAAAGAGTGCGTCAAAATAAGCAGGCTCGCACGCAGAGGTAAGTGGATATCGTTAATCTGTCCCATGGGAAAAGATGTGTCTTTAGGGAGGTCTCTAAAGAGTCCGTGTTACGCAGAGAAGAAGGCAGACCATTCCACAGAGCAGGTGCCAGGTAAGAGAAAGATCGTTGGCCTGAAGTTTTCAGGTGAGCAGAGGGAAGCCGAAGCGAAGGAGAATCAGTGGATGAGTGTAAGCTGTGAGATGGAACACAGAGATGAAGGAGGTCAGAGAGGTAGGAGGGAGCCAGATTATTCTGTGATTTGAAAACCAGGAGTAAAAAGGGCATTGATATAACATGGCATAGTATCTGTCAAGATTGTAAACATACATGATGCTTGTTGAATTCCAATTGCTTAGTCAGAGGAAGTATGTTCAGCGCTTTTAGTTTTTTTGTGTGTGTTGTTAAGAGGTACAGCTGGATGGAGTAGTTCTCAGTGAATCTGCCAAAAACAAGGACAAACTGGTTACAAGATAAAACACCATGCTCTTCGACCTCTTAGGTCTTCTTCAGGCAAGACAGGCTACATTCAGGACAATGAAAATGTCCTTCTTCCTTTATTTCACCCTTCTTTTTTCTTTATCACCATGTGTAAAACCTTTAGAGCACCTTGTCAATTTCTATCAGTTTTAGATGTTCTTCATTTTCACTATCTTGAACGTTGTTCATCTTGCCTGAAGAAGACCTAAGCAGTCAAAACGCGTCGTGTTTTTTGTCTTGTAACTTGTCTGCTGCTTTTGTTTTTTTTTTTTAAGACTGACTAAGAATTATTCCGAAAAATTTGTCTTAATTCCTGCCTGCAGTAACTTCACTTTGAAAGTAGATCTTAGAAGCCCAACTCACGTATGGCTTTGGTTGGATCAGCGGCGGGGGCGGTGGTGAAGTGCGCGGTGGAGGACTGGAGAGTGGTGCCGGAGATGAAGACAGCAGTCACGTAGATGGAGTAGTCGGTGCCAGGTTTGAGGGATTTCAGGTGCACCTCAGGCCGTTCTGTAGCATTGACTACCACCATGGTACTGTTGCTGATGTCTGCAACCAACAGTCTGAGAAGATGAACTGAGTGTGTGTGAGTGTGTGTGTGTGTGTGTGTGTGTGTGTGTGTGTGTGTGTGTGTGTGTGTGTGTGTGTGTGTGTGTGTTTGTGTGTATGCGTGCATGTGTGTGCATGCATGTGTGCATGTGTGCATGCGTGCATGTGTGTGTGTGTGAACAGCAGTTTTAAAAGATGTACAGTGCATGTATGCACGCGCGCGCATGCATGTGCATGCGTGCGTGCATGTGTGTGTGTGTGTGTGTTCAAGGTGGTGGTGGAGAGGCGCAAAGGTGTGTGCGCATGTGAATGCGTATAAACAGACATTCCTGAGTGACAGTGTGTAGATTTCTTTCTGTTAGACATGTGGGGTCCTCACTAGGTCAAAGGTCCTGACAAGGAAAGTCAAGTTGAAAACAAAGTTCTGCAACATTCAATTATAACGTTATCATTAGGGAGATGGCATTTTTTGAAAATCTGACTTTTTTTTTCCATGCAAAAGTGGATGTTTCAAGAATTCGACCTATGTATATTAAGTCCTTGTCTTACAGTGATGAAACTGGAAAAATTTTCATAGCATTCCACTTTTCTGTCCCAATACAAAATTCAAAGTGTGACTAAGAACATGTGTGCGTGTGTGTGTGTGTGTGTGTGTGTGTGTGTGTGTGTGTGTGTGTGTGTGTGTGTGTGTGTGTGTGTTTTCATGTGTGTATGAGTGTGTGTATGCATGCATGTTACATGTACACCAGCACACAAATACACAGCTGGGCTATAAACAATATGAAATGTGATTAAATGACATCTGCTTGTAGCTGCTGTTGATGAATTAAAAAAAAAAGATAAAAAGAATGTATGATCAATAAAACCCATTGTGTACATTTCACAGTGTTTGAATGCCTAGTCCCCACAAGGACAGCAGTTTGTTACACCAATGTCAATGACATACTCACAGTGGAGTTAACCCTCTAGGGGCTGTTTCAAGCCTGATGTTACTTCACTCACTGAGACCACAGTTCATGCCTGATGCTACTTCACTCACTGAGACCACAGTTCATGCCTGATGTTACTTCACTCACTGAGACCACAGTTCATGCCTGATGCTACTTCACTCACTGAGACCACAGTTCATGCCTGATGTTACTTCACTCACTGAGACCACAGTTCATGCCTGATGCTACTCTGCTCACTGAGACCACAGTTCATGCCTGATGTTACTTCACTCACTGAGACCACAGTTCATGCCTGATGCTACTTCACTCACTGAGACCACAGTTCATGCCTGATGCTACTCTGCTCACTGAGACCACAGTTCATGCCTGATGCTACTTCACTCACTGAGACCACAGTCATGCCTGATGCTACTTCACTCACTGAGACCACAGTTCATGCCTGATGCTACTCTGCTCACTGAGACCACAGTTCATGCCTGATGCTACTTCACTCACTTCACAGTTCATGCCTGATGCTACTTCACTCACCCACAGTTCATGCCTGATGCTACTTCACTCACTGAGACCACAGTTCATGCCTGATGCTACTTCACTCACTGAGACCACAGTTCATGCCTGATGCTACTTCTGCTCACTGAGACCACAGTTCATGCCTGATGTTACTTCACTCACTGAGACCACAGTTCATGCCTGATGCTACTCTGCTCACTGAGACCACAGTTTACTC
Source organism: Conus betulinus (assembly GCA_016801955.1). Taxonomy (NCBI): domain Eukaryota; kingdom Metazoa; phylum Mollusca; class Gastropoda; order Neogastropoda; family Conidae; genus Conus; species Conus betulinus. The sequence continues at coordinate 217,159 of JADBJO010001152.1, read as the reverse complement.
AGCAAATTATACCTTAACAATATATAATATGAATCCATGGACATCAGTGGCCAACGCATCGGTGTGCAAAAGTTAAAATCAGCAATACCTTAGCATAAATGTATCCATGGACTTTAGTGGCCACTGCATCAGTGCGCTAAAGTTAAACTCAAACAAACAGAACTTTCTCGCTGATGCACTGAGAGAGAGAGAGAGAGAGAGAGAGAGAGAGAGAGAGAGAGAGAGAGAATGTGTTGCTTATAGCCCAGCCAACTGCAAAGGACCATATCTCATCAGGGTTATCACAGTACTGAAGTCAACTCACAAGTCATTAAAAAAAAAAAAGCAGAAAAAAAAAGAAATACACCCTCTGAGAGGTGATATATTACTCTTGTAAACACTCACTCACATGAACCCCCACCACTTGCATGACACAAACGAACAAAACCCACGAATACAAACAAACAAGGAAACTACACCTATAAGGTGTTGCAGTTCACAAATTTACAGACGATAACAATCAAGACAATAAACAGATGACCATACTTGCTTGCAGCTAGACACAGCAACAATAAAAAACTTTGGGAAACTAACCAAGACACATGAACTTTTCACCACGCTTCCTGGACACTCCAGTGCCCCGATAATTTTTTTTCTCTCTCTCTCTCTCTCTTTTTTTTTTTTTTTTTTTTTTTTTTTTACAGAAGTCTTTAAATCTCTGGAACCATCAGAACAACGAAACGAAATTGTAACTTTGTATCTTTCAGACATGTGACTTTCTCTCTCTCTCTCTCTCTCTCTCTCTCTCTCTCTCTATATATATATATATATATATATATGTCTGCAAACTTTGGCATCTGTATTAAAAGGGAAAGGTATGGTCAGTTAAATCATTTGGACATGTCTGACCTGATCGTTTAGTAATAGTACCCTGTGTGTGCCACAAAATGACATGTGGACAAAGTAGCTTTTTTTTGCAATTTTTGAAGAGGCCCAGCTCAGGAAAGAACAACTAATTGAGTAGTTGAAAAAAAAAAGGCTGATTACAAAACATATAACAAAATGTCACCTCTGCCAGTTACATTTTGATTAGTTCAGAAAATCTGAGGGTCCAGATGTAGCTCTGAGGCCAAAATGCAAAAGCATCATTCTTGACCACATTTTGAAGCTCAGTACCTCAAAAACTGCTTAAGCTATGGCCTTGAATTTTCCACATATATTACTTTCAATGTTATGTTTTAAAAAGTACAAAAAAAAACATTTTATTTATTTTCAAGATAAAAGATATATCTGATGAGAGGTAAACGCAGTAAAAAACACAAAGGAAATGAATGAGCACTGGGGGGCTCATGATCTCAGGAGAGTGTAGTTAGAAGTAATCTCTGATGAAGGTTAAGCATATAGGAACCAATTCTGTGGATTTTCTTTTTTCTGTGTATGCAGGCTGATACTCCTGCAGACACTCCCTGTATAGACAGGCAAGTATTAAACCCATCTACCCAACAAAGGGAATGGAGTTTTGTGTGTATGACCGTTTTTTATCCTGCCATGAAGGAAGCCATACTCCAACTCTGGGGAAAATTCTATGGATTACAACCCTCCCCTCCACCACCCTATGGCAAAAAAAGGAAAAAAAAAAAAAGGAGGTAATAATAACCAATCAATCACCTAAAATTTTTTTTAAAAAGGCAAGGAAAGGGGTCCCTATGGAGCCATAGGTTGACATCATATTGTTTGAGAGGCAATGAATTAACAGCAACAAGGGGCACACAATCATGAATGGTGCTTAACAGCGTCAAGCTATACCCTAAACTCTGAAGATTTGTTCTGATGATGGCATGAGACCTCAGGCTAGACGTCATGTGTTCATTCCTCTTCACTGGAGCTTGCTGTCATGCTTTCCTCCTTTCACTATTGAGACAACCTTCTCTATGCGTTCATTCCTAGAGCTGAACAGGAGACAACCTTCTCTATGCGTTCATTCCTAGAGCTGAACAGGAGACAACCTTCTCTACATGTTCATTCCTAGAGCTGAACAGGAGACAACCTTCTCTACATGTTCATTCCTAGAGCTGAACAGGAGACAACCTTCTCTACATGTTCATTCCTAGAGCTGAACAGGAGACAACCTTCTCTACATGTTCATTCCTAGAGCTGAACATGAGACAACCTTCTCTGCA
>JADBJO010001152.1:202500-210000 GCA_016801955.1 Conus betulinus | reverse complement strand
GCAAAATATTGCAGACCATACAAAAATTTACAATACAACTTATAATCATGATACGTTACAAAATGATATTGATAATTTATCTGAATGGTCTACCACATGGAACTTGCATTTTAATGCAGACAAGTGCAATGTGTTACATGTTGGACGTAAGAACCCAAGATACCAATACACAATGCTAAACAGTAATACTGGTGAGCGTGCAGATATTTCAACACATGATTATGAAAAAGGATCTTGGTGTCACTTTCCATTCTGGCCTGGTTATTCGATAAGCATATTCAGAACTCTATAAATAAAGCTAATAAAATGATTGGTATAATTAAACGTACTTTTATTCACACAGATAAAGATATTTTTACAAAACTATACAAGGCTTTTGTTAGACCACATTTGGAATATGGCAACACAATTTGGTATCCTCGATTAAAGAGGCAGTCTGCTGCTCTAGAAAGAGTACAAAGAAGAGCAACAAAGCTTGTAAAGAATATACAAGATCTTCCCTATGAAGGTAGGTTTAAAAGCTCTTGGACTGCGTACCCTAAAAAACAAGACGACGAGTGAGGGGCGATTTGATTCAAGTCTATAAAATATTTAATTGTGTTGACAATATTCCTATTTCAAAATTTCTTTACTGCATCAAGAGTTGAGAATACCAGAAACAGTGTGGATAAAATTTATCATGAATATTGTTGCACTAACCTAAGGAAATTTTCTTTCAGTAACAGAGAGTAACAAATCTTTGGAATAAAAATTAACCCCCCTAACATTAAACATGCACAAAATACTAACCTTTTCAAAAGCTCTATCGACGATAGTGTATTATTGAAGACTTTATTTTTGACTATGATAAATAAAGACTTGAGCGAGTAAAAGACCAGACCGTATAAAAAGATGAGATAACTATGGAAGGGACATGTAAAGCCAGTTCTGGCTAAAATTGCATAAGCAATTGTCCCTACGAACCTGAACCTGAACCTGAACCTGAACCAGCCTCCATCCAGAACCAGACACAACACCACTGCCACTGACAACAACTGCCATGAAAAAAAGCACTTTGGCATGCAAGTTTACTTTGTCCTAAAGAGCCTCCGGCCAATAGGACATAAATCTCAACCTCTGACTTGACTTAACAAAGCTGTTCTTTTACTGCCTTAGTCCTATCCTAATGCAGACAACGAAATGATCAACCTATATTGTATATGTCGTCAGTATATTTCAGGACCATTAACGAACAGAAGCCTTATCTCCTAAAAGTTAAACTTTAACCCCCCCCCCCCCCCCCCCCCCCCCCCCGCCTAAGTTCATTTTCAAAAAACTAATAACATACTGACTTAATTTTAGAAAACAAAGAAACAAAAACACTTAATGAAATAAAAAGACAAAAACAAACAAATATCAATAAAAATAAATAAACAGATAGATAAGGAAAAAAAGCAATTTGAGCAATGCTTGGCTGTGATCCAGCTTTGCTCATTGCAATCTTCACTTTGCTATGGATCTGTTGCATTAGCTAATTAGATGCTGCATGATACATCAATTCTATTACTGTTGTATGTTCATATCATTGAAGTCCTCACCCACTGTCTGAATTGGGCCAATCTGTGTTTTTTTTTTCACACATTGCAGGTTCACATGAAAACAAATTATATTTTAAAAAATGAAACAAACAAAGTAAGACAGACAGAAGGTTCTCAGATACTCTTGGTTTCTCTGTTTTGGTGTGTATGCCTCTCGATTCAATGTGAATGTTTTAGTCGCAAAGTCGGGCTGGCATGGTGTGTGTGTGTGTGTGTGTGTGTGTGTGTGTGTGTGTGTGTGGGGGGGGGAACTCCCACTAGTAGATTTATTGTATTGTATTGTAATTTGTATGGTGTTGTGTTGTTTTACATTATATTGTATTGTACTGTTTCATATTGCACTGTGAACGGTACATTAGATAAAGATGCGTTTGGTTGATTTGCATTTTCATGCTTTGATGTCTCTTTCTTGTGTGTGTGTGTGTGTGTGTGTGTGTGTGTGTGTGTGTGTGTGTGTGTGTGTGTGTGTGTAACAGGTGTTTATTTGTGAGCCAGACATGCAGACATACTGTTCATGTACCTGATTTTGCGCACTGTCCTCTTTCTGCGCATCTAGATATGCTCCAATTGTTTGATTATTAAAAATAAAAATGAAAAAAAATAATAAGAGAGAGAGACAGACAGACAGACAGACTGACAGACAGACAGAGACAGAGAGATACAGAGACAGAAAAACAGAGAGTGAGAGAGAGAAAAAAAAAAAGGGGGGGAGGGGGGAGGGAGAGACAGACAGACAGACAAGCAGACAGAGACCCAAAGAATGAGAGGGAGACAGAGAGAGAATACAAACAGATTCCTTATTCAATTTTCAGACATACGCAGGAATAAGTGTGAATGTGTGCGTGTGTGTGTGCATGCGTGTGCCAATTGTGCATGTGTGTGTGTGTGTGTGTGTGTGTGTGTGTGTGTGTGTGTGTGTGTGTGTGTGTGTGTGTGTGTCTGTGTGTGTGAAAAACGTTTGTTGAGAGAGAGAGAGAGAGAGAGAGAGAGAGAGAGAGAGAGAGAGAGAGAGAGAGAGAGAGAGAGAGAGAGAGAGAACTGTGTGTGTGTGTATTCTATGTGTATGTATTTCCATATACACTGTCTGAATCATGAATGTATACCTGTGCACAGGAGCACAAGTATACATGCAACACTTGTGCGTATGCACACACACACACACACACACACACACACACACACACACGCGCGCATACACACACACACACACGCATACACACACACACACACACAGACACACACACACACACACACACACACACACACACACACACACACAGACACACAGACACACAGACACACACACACGCACATGTATTAGCGTATGCTCCTGTGTATGTGTGTGTGTGTGTCTGTGAGCACCTGACAAGAGAGCAAATTCTCCACTCAACCTTGCTCAGGTTGTTCACAGCGACACTAGTTTCATGTTCAGTGCTCTACTCACTTCCTGACCTAGCCTCTCTGATCAACAGAGGTCAGGACTTCATTATCTGTTGCCAGTGCAGAAACTGTCACCAGTGCAGAAACTCCACCCCCCCCCCCCAACATGGTCATCCCCCTCATTATCCCCCCCCCCCCCCTCCCCCCCCCAACCCCCCCCACCCCCCCCCCCCCCCCCCCCTCCCTCCCAATCCCAGAATGTCAGGTTTGGTAAACATCAGAGGCAAATCAACTGGGACTGACAATGTATGGTACTGGTAGATCTGTGTGCAGGCTCTATGAAGCTTGAATCTGAACTGTGTTTGAAACATCACAATGCATGAACCTGCGCATCTGACATTTTTGGTGTATTATGTTACACTGAATCCATGGGTGTTCTTTCAGTGACAGTGTCTCCAAATGAGGCTAGTGAAATAATGATAATAATAACATCAATATAAAGACAACTCTTTTCATATAACAACACACACACACACACACACACACACACACACACACACACACACACACACACACACACACACACACACACAAGTGGTGCAGAAGAACATAAAGACCCCAAAAGTTGGTTTTCCTGTTTGAAATCAGAATTGCAAAAATGACTGTTGATATCTCTCTCCCATTTCATTTTCTAACAAACTGATAATCTCTCCTGTGTATTACAGACTATTTTGAAAAAAAAAAAAAAGATGAAGTCCATGACACTTTGATACAGTCACTGCATCTTAATTCTGACACACTACTTCTGGCAAGCCTTATGAACAATTCAAACCCTGTACAAACAAAGCCGGGGATTATTTTCTTCCCATGAAATCTGTTGTTCAGTTTACTACAGAAGCAGGCGGGGAGGCCACCTGCTGTGCCTGCTAATCCACAAGTGTAAACACCAGGACCCCAGGTAAGTAATCAATAAAATTCTGCTCCTATTGGAGAAACCACTTACTTTCACCACCTGTGGCCTACCTCCATACATCCCCTCACCCTCCCCATCACACACTCCTCCCCCCCCATCTCCCACCCAGCCCTACTCATATGTCATGCCATGCGAAATCAAGAGGCCACGGCAGAAAAAACTGATAAAAAACTGGTTCCGGACATTTCTCAGGTCTGAAAACTGATTCTCTGGGGGGGTAGAGGAGGGTATTCCATGTTTCAAATGCTTGTAAAAGCTGGGAGGAGGGAGGGGTGGGAGGGGGAGGGGAGGGGGCCTTCCATCAGATGAACAATGTGGGTGATCTTCTTCATCCACATTTGTTCTTGATTTCTTTTGATCATTACATTCATCCTACACTAACCCAAGACCACTTCCCCTGGTTTTAATTCCATGCTCCATTTGAGTGATGTCATACCTTCAGTCTCACTCACTATATTTCTCAACATTGTCCTCACTTGCCAACATTGTGAAACAGAGAGTGTCAAATAGAAATCATAAAAGGAAAAATGGTCCTGATGATGATGAAATCAGGATCTGACGAGTCTGAACAGGAATTGCTTTTCATGCCCCCAAGTCCATTAGTTCTCCACTGTTTGCGACCCGAGAAAAAACTGCGCCAAAAGAAAAGAGACCACTGAAAGCAATTAGCCAACTACCAACACCTCAACTCTGTGGGGGATTTTTTCAGATTTTTGATAGGATGAACTTCCAGCCTGAACCTGAACAGTGACAACCCCAGAGCTTGACACTGATGACAATCCACAGCATGTATCCCAGACCTGAACTGTACAGCTTGACACTGATGACAATCCACAGCATGCACCTCAGGCCCGAACTGTACAGCTTGACACTGATGACAATCCACAGCATGTACCCCAGGCCTGAACTGTACAGCTTGACACTGATGACAATCCACAGCATGTATCCCAGGCCTGAACCGTACAACTTGACACTGATGACAATCCACAGCATGTACCCCAGGCCTGAACTGTACAGCAAGAAATTTCGCCAGGCCTGAAAGGCAATTTTCAAACTTCGACTTGCATGCACGATTTTCGAGCCTGAAAAGTGGAACCCCCTGTGGAGGATGAGGTAAAAAAAAAAAGAACAATTTTTCTAGCTGTTTTCAAATGGGGGGTTGGAATGAGCAGTGTGGGTGCAATGCCACTGAAATGGCTAAGAAGATAGGACAGCAAAAAAAAAAAAAAAAAAAAAAAATTATAGCCAAACCAACCACACAAGGTCTTTCCACAGCTGTCAAACTCATGGGCAACAACATGGAAATGGGGTAGGACGACAGGAAAAACAAAAATTGTCTGACAGGTAGTGCAGGTAAGATGTGGGTGGGATGCTGTCTTTGGATTAACTCCCTGTGCACAGTTCTTTCCCTTGATATTTTAATCACCAGTGTGTGTGTGTGTGTGTGTGTGTGTGTGTGTGTGTGTGTGAAATCATCACATTGAAAAACTTATTTTCTGATGATAATGGAACAGTTCACTGAACAAACACATTCACCAACAATTCTAATATTGTTGCATAATCATTGCTCAAAAACATGAAAAACTCAAAAACTGAGGTTTAAAAGTAGAAAAAAAATGGAGTCCAAAACAAATGTTTAGCAACAGGCAGAGCCGTTTTGTAATGCGTACACCTGGCAAAAACTTTGGATGTGAACAGCCAGGATTCTAGGAGAGTAATATAATAGTAGTAACAAAAGTTCTAATAAATCTACATGACTTTCACCCAAAATTTGTGAAAAAAACGATTTTTTTTTTTTTGTTTTTGGGTGGGGGTGGGTCAGTGGGGTGTATGTGTCTTTTACTTCAGAAGTGAATTCAGGTCAAGGATATTACCACAAAAAACAACATAATACAAAACTTAGAAACTCCTACCCCAAACAAAACAGCACAGACAACAAAATGAAGAAAGAAACGCTTATCCAACCTGTTTGATTGTCGTAGAAGAACACCCTGTATTCTTTTACGCATCCTTGGGCGAAGGGGACGATGTCTGTGTTGACAGTGTCGGCCGTGACATTCTTGGGCACAAACACATCCTTCAGAGTAATCAGATGCGGAATGTAATCCTTCAGTGCCACCTTGGATTCGTTCACACCCACCGTATAGTTAGCGAAAAACTCCAACGATCTGCAGATTCTCTCCCCTCTCCCCTCTTCGGACGGCACTGTGGATGGAGTCTGGAGAACGGACCTGTTTGGGTTCTCCGTCGAAGAGTCAGTCTGGTTGGAATCAGACTGGGATTCTGTGACCGTTTTGTCGCCCGGTTCCGAGGCTTGGGACGGATAGGTGTGGTTCAACCATATCATGGTGGCGTTGAACGGGGGGTCGATCAGGCTGGTGTCCACATCATACTTGCTGTAGACGTCAGGAGGCAGCCAGCCAATCACAGCTTCCGTAGAAGTCACCAGGAAGAAGGTCAGGTTCTTTGGTGGTTGAAGGACCACTTTGGCTGGAAAAGACAGGAGAACCTGCTCAACTACTCACACACTCCCACTCTTCTTTCATTTTTCAAGTGAACAAGTATTGCCAACACATGACTAATTCATCAACTCATAAAAGGGATGAAACAAGAAAGAAAGAAAGAAAAACAACAACCCCCAACTGCTGGAATGCTGTTCCAGTAAAAGAAAAGGAAAGAAAACAAAATTCTCCAGGCTCTGAATGACTCACTTCTTCACCTGTACCATGATCAAGATCTCCATGCTCAGTACTTAACTGTCCACTTTTAATTTTCCATATGGCTTTCAGAGTGACAGTAAATATATACTCTCTTTGAACATCACAATAATACCAGCTATTCTCATTACCCACTAACTGACAGAACGATTTTTTCATACAATTTTCATCCTGATATGTCATCATATTTTTCATTCTGCCACACCAGCAAGGACCACAGGGGACAGCACTTTGTTCAGCTGACTCAGGCTCAGAGACTACTCCATGTCTCCCCCCCCCCCCCCCCCCCCCCCCCCCCCCCCCCCCCCCCCCCCCCCCCTGCACAATCTTCTCACCCTCTATAGCAGCTGCGAAGGAGGCAACAGATTGCTTTGTGACTATACATCTCCACAGCAATTGTGGAAAAACAGTGTTACATCCTTGCACTCAATCATAAACAAAGCTTGCTCTTATGTCTTAGACTGAAGAAATAGGGTGAGATAAGCATTCATATCTGCAGTGGTAGATAATTCTGCCTAACTAACTGTATGTGCTTGAGAGGGCGAATGGGGAATCATAAATGCTTCTCAAAATGAGCCTTCAACAAGCTTACACTGTTATAGTCTCCAAGGGGGAGACAATCTCCAATGGGGGAGGAAACCCACTAACATATAACTCCAGGTCAGATACTGGTATTTCGAAACCTGATTGTTTCTCCTCAGTGACCGCGGAAAAGTGGTAACTTGACTCCTCTGCCCTTTCAGTTTTAAGAAGAATGCTACCCCAGAAAAAGGCTGGTGTGCAATACTGTAGCGTGTTTGTTGAGTTTTCAAAAAATCAACCGAAGGTGCTACCTAAGAAGCAAAAGAAAATC
>JADBJO010001152.1:157500-200000 GCA_016801955.1 Conus betulinus | reverse complement strand
ACACATATGCACACACACATACACACAGAGTCTCTCTCACTAACACACACACACACATGCACACACATACACACACACACACACCCTCACACACAATCCCCTCAATCCTTCTATCAACCATACAGAAAGACGTCCATAACCGGAACACTGTCCTGGACTAGGTAATTGGCTTCTGTGCAGTTTGTTTACACATGAACCTTGGGGACTTGGCCTGTTATCTTTTGTTTGCCAGACTGTGAAGTCTGGGACATGGACGCTGTGGATTCCTGTCAGTAGACCTAATGCATTAATGCAGAGAGTTTCAGCAAACACTTAGCTGTCAACTTCATGACAATTTCCTTCAATTGCCACTTAAGATGATCAACTCCATATCTGGGACTAACTCAAAGCAAATCGAGAAATTGTAGCATCTGGTAATATTCTGATACACCTGTATCTTGCAGTGTCAGTAACGATCAACAAACTCCGCAGTTCTGAGGTGGAGTGGGGGTGGGGTGGAAACAAAGCAGAACCCCCAAATAGCTAAATGAAACAGAAAAGAAAATCAATTAAAAAAAAATACACAAAGAAAAAAATCCAGCTTCCTGCCAAATGATGAAGCACTCTATACAAACATCAATTTCTGATTTGTACCAGAGTAAACAAGTAAGTCTATGTCCTTGTGTGTGTGTGTGTGTGTGTGTGTGTGTGTGTGTGTGTGTGTGTGTGTGTGTGTGTGTGTGTGTATGCACATGCATGTGCATGTGTGCATGCGCACATGTGTGTGTGTGTATGTTTGTATGTGTGAGTGTGTGCGTGTGTGTGTGTGTATGCATGTGTGTGTGTGTGTGTATATGTGTGTGTGTGTGTGTGTGTGTGTGTGTGTGTGTGTGTGTGTGTGTGTGTGTGTGTGTGTGCGCGCGCGCAGGAAGAATCTAGCTGAAGACATAAACAACAGCAGGAAGAACCTAACTATAAAGGCATGAACAGTAGCAGGAAGAACCTAGCTATAAAGGCATGAACAGTAGCAGGAAGAATCTAGCTATATAGTATAAACTTATAAAGGCATGAACAGTAGCAGGAAGAATCTAGCTATATAGTATAAACTTATAAAGGCATGAACAGTAGCAGGAAGAATCTAGCTACAAAACATGAACAGTAACAGGAAGACATGAACAGTAGTAGGAAGAATCTAGCTATACAGGCATGAACAGTAGCAGGAAGAATCTAGCTATACAGGCATGAACAGTAGCAGGAAGAATCTAGCTATACAGACATGAACAGTAGCAGGAAGAATCTAGCTATACAGGCATGAACAGTAGCAGGAAGAATCTACCTATAAAGGCATGAACAGTAGCAGGAAGAATCTCACTATAAAGGCATGAACAGCAGCAGGTCAAGAATCTAGCTATAAAGGCATGAACAGTAGCAGGAAGACATGAACAGTAGCATGAAGAATCTAGCTAAAGACATGAACAGCAGCAGTTAGAGTCTAGCTAAAGAAATGAACAGTAGCAGGAAGAATCTAGCTACAGACATGAACAGTAGCAGGAAGACATGAACAGTAGCATGAAGATATAGCTAAAGACATGAACAGTAGCAGGAAGACATGAACAGTAGCAGGAAGAATCTAGCTAAAGACATGAACAGCAGCAGGAAGATTCGAGCTAAAGACATGAACATGGCAATGTACTGTTTTGACCTTTTTTTCATCATCCAGAAAATCTGTCTTTTCCGCAACTTTATGCTGGTCACCTTACACTGGAATAGAAGAGGCAGCTAGCTTTCGAGGAAAGGTTGGAATATAGAAGCAAGGTTGGTGTTGGGGGGGGGGGGGGGGGAGGGGTGTGTGATGGGAGGATTCATCATCTTGAGCACTTCAAACCATCACTTAGTGACTAAGTGTGTTTGTTTTTTGTTCATGATGAAGTCATGGCTTTACGCATTACAATGCTAAAAGTGCCTGACTGAAGACGACAGACTGATCTGAAAAACAGTGAAAATTCATCCCATGAGGAGATAATGGTGGTGCTTTAATCATGCTAACAAGATCTACACCATGGCTCTCTCTCCCTTCCCGTGTGTCCCACCCATCCTTTGGCCCTTCCTCTGTGCCCAGAGTTTAGTTGTACATATGTATATCTATGGAAGTCGGATACAGCTGCCTTCTACTGCTCTACGTTAAATACACAAACCCTCTTAAAAGTCTTTCAGAGATGATTGCCTTCTTCAGTCTCTTTAAATAACTACAAGGTTTGGCTTCAGGCTAGCACCCTGGTTCCTGTAAAAAAAAAAAAAAAAAAAAAAACCACTGAGCTAGGAAAACAGTTCAAAGCGCTTCACTGTCAACACAGCCAAGACAACCATGTACAGTGGAGCGCCTTGACTGCCTCATGCGTTGCAAGACGTGGGAGCATCTAAGTCTAAGTAAGTGTTAAAAATAGGTCCTCAAATTTTGTTATAATGGACATTGTTTTTTTTCTGTGACACTTGAACCGAAGCAAAGGTGAAAGTCCTTAGCTGATAGAGCAGTTACAACCTATTGATCAATAAATTATTGAAACATTGTCTGATCTAAGATTTTACTGAAGAAAGACTTTTAACAAAGTTTCTGGTATGCTGGTATGAAGATGTGTTTTAAAGAGATGTGTGAAAAGGTTTTCTTTTTTTTTTTTTTTTTTTTTTTTGTTGATGACGTGTGAGTTGATTTTAACATGGCGACAGCCCTGATATGGCCCTTTGCAGTTGGGCTGGGCTATAAGCAACATTACTATTACCAAACATAGTGGACTTACATAATTCAGCCATCAGCTCTAACATCTGTTCCCTAAAACAATACTGGAAACTGTGTAACCCTGCACTCTAAAAACCTAACTCTTCGACTTTTCATGAGACTTGAAACGGATCCAAGGTCATTGTTTATTTTTTGTTACAATGTTAGATATCACATTTACATAAGACGTTGAACAATATAATGGATGTAACTATGTAAGCTCTAGAGCCATGAGTGTCCTCACAGCAGGTTATTTGGAATGATATTCTTGGGCTTGCTATGAACTCAGTAATCTTAGATGGGCTAATTCTTGTTCAAATCATTTGGAACTGTGTAATTATTTCTGAAGTGACAATGTAGAATTTCTTCCTCCCTCCAAACACACACGCACCCACCCACGCATGCACACACGCACCCACCACGCACGCACGCACGCATGCACGCACGCATGCACACGCACACACACACTGTGTGTTTGGAGGGTGGAATGAAATTCTACATTGTCACTTCAGAAATAATCACACAGAAGAAAAAGAAACACCCGAAGATCTCTGGGTCCTCCCCAGCACATCCGGGTGTTTCTTTTTCTTCTGTGTAATTATTTCTGAACTGACAATGTGGAATTACCTTCCTCCCTCCAAACACACACACACACACACACACACACACACAGTTCACAAAATGAAAAATAAATATTTACATATTCATATGGATATGATCTGGTCATTAGATTGTTACGTGATTGTCCACCATGGAATAAGTTTAATAGCTAAAAACACTTAGGTATGATATTTACCATTTTGCCATAAAGTTTTCAAATGTCAAACTTGTATCCAATTTGTTTTCTAACTGTACAAAGGTGTTTCTAATCCTCCTTTTAAAGCTGTAAACAACACAGGTTTTAAAAAAAAAAATAAACAGATGTCCAAAGAGTCCCACAACTGCACTCTGCTACACTTATGAAAGGTATATTCTCTCCACAAATTATAGGAAAAAGTAAAAAAAAAAAAAAAAAAAAAAATCATTTGTGAGTCTGCCAAACGACAGGGACAAAGGAATTACAAGACAAAACATGACGCGTTTTGACCTCTTAGAATAGATCTTCTGCAGGCACGGTAAACAGCATTCAGGACAATGAATATGAAGAATGAGCATCTCAATGATTCAATGCCCATTTCTGCCAAATTTGAGAAGATAAATGACTGCTTGTTCTTCGTTTTCATTATCCAGAATGTTGATTATCTTGCCTGAAGTAGACCTAAGAGGTTGAAACGCGACATGCTTTGTCTTGTACTTTGTTTGTCCTTGGTGTTTGGCAGACTACTTATAAATTCTTTCTGAAATTTGTTTCCATGTCCACCTGCAGCCATCTCACTTTCAAACTTGAAAAAAAATGTCTGTTCCAGTCATCAACATAGCCCTATCCAAAGCACGTCTCTATGGAACTGAATTTTAGTGCCTTCAAAGGCATTTTATTCTGTTCAATCTGTACAAATTCCTGATCCCTCCAATGCAACACCAGAAACAGCAAATAATAAAGAATACACATTTTTTTCTTCAGTTTCATCCCTTTGGATCTTGGTGGACAGTGTGGGGAAATGACAAGGTATATTACACTGGCGACATTGAATAGAGTTCATCAATAAGCATCTTTATTATTAGAGTACTTATAGCAATTAGTATATTATATCATAATGCTCTCAGATAGAGACCAAGCTCTAAGCACTTTGTAGTCCGTATTCTTGTGTATAAGACAGGCTGTGTACACGAGTAGAGCCAACTGAAGAGCTATATCCACTAGTTCTACATACTGTTGTTTCTCCATGCCACTCAGTTTCTCACTCTTTCTTTCAATTTTTTTTTTCTTTTGCATACATACAGTGCGTGCTGTGTGCATACTTGTCATCCATTTTTCACAGTGGGTGCATCCTGTGTCTACTTGTCAACAACAATATCAACAGCCAAACTGGCCTTCTCTTGTGGTGGAATTTTATGAGTGTGTACAAGATGTAACTTATTGAACTTGATTTTAAACGTTTTAAATGACTTTTCTGAAAATGGAGTCAGATCCAGTCTTAACTCCATGGGAAAAATCTCCCTGTCCCTGGAAATTTGAACCTGCAATCCCAGGATCATCTGGATCATGATCCCATGATCTATCAACCAAGCTTTTCTATATATGTGTGGAAAGTTTTTATAACTCTGCACACAATGTGCTTGCTTACTTATGCATGTGTAAGAGTGTGTGTGTGTGTGTGTGTGTGTGTGTGTGTGTGTGTGTGTGTGTGTGTGTGTGTGTGTGACTATGCGTATATGTGTGTGACTGTGTGTGTATGACTGTGTGTGTGTGTGTGTTGTGTGTGTGTGTGTGTGTGTGCGCGCGCGCACATATGTCTATACGTATGAGTGTGTGTGTGTGTGTGTGTGTGTGTGTGTGTGTGTGTGTGTGTGTGTGTGTGTGTGCATGTGTATGTGTGCTTAAATGATTCATAGTTCATGCTTAATAAATTACTCTTCATGTCTTCATTGTTCACCTACCTCATGACATCTTTTGAGCAGTCATTCCAAGTAATTTCAAATGGCAAAAAGATTCCCAATAGTAAATGATGCAAAACTGTTTAAAAAAAAATCTCCATTCACATCAGGACAGTCTATATTTTGTAATTACACTGATATTTTAAGCTATTTTTTGTGAAAAAGGAGTTTCTTACTTCCATGTACAGATGTGTTTGTCTACATGTGTGTATGCGTGCATGCGTGTGTGTATATTATATGCATGCATGCATGCATGCATGCATGCATGTGTGTGTGTGTGTGTGTGTGTGTGTGTGTGTGTGTGTGTGTGTGTGTGTGTGTGTGTGTGTGTGTGTGTGACTGTGAGTGAGTGAGTGAGAGTGTGTGTGTGTGTGTGTGTGTGTGTGTGTGTGTGTGTGTGTGTGTGTGTGTGTGTGTGTTGTAATCAAATTACAAAAGATAGTCAAAGTCTTGAAATGTTTACCAAACATAGTTTGATAAAAAAAATTAATTATGGTAAGATTTGACTATATCCATAGGTCTAAAAGTAGGTCTACAGTCTAATTTTCAACCTAGTGATTGATCAAATGTAAGCTTCACAGAGTTATCGAAAATGTCAAAACATCGTGATACACTTCTAAAGTTTTACTTTTACAAATTGTAAAGCCCATCTCCAACACATTTTGAAACCCAATTTGTAACCCATCAGAGTTCATAAACTATATAAAGCATGCCTTCCTCAGGTTGATTAGTCACAGGTCAATTATGCCCTTCTCCATCCCATCCTCCTCATTTCCTGATGTGATGTTGTGAAAAATCCAGCTAATCACAACTTTAAATGAATTTACTCAATGAATTGTGGAATATTCTTTTACCACATAATCCCATCACAGATTAAACTCTCACAAAATCTGAACAAGTAAAAATCTAAACAAACGCCTACAATGTATTCAGTTCCAGTATCAACTAGATTCCACGTGATTAAAGCAGCTGTTGCTGTTTCAGTTTCATCAAGGTGCCACTATGCGTGGACTAGCCCAGTCCAATATTACGCTGGACCACATCCGCTGAGTTTTGAGACCACACTTTGCGTGATTTAAAACCATTAAAAGCTGATGGATACATGAATTAATGACTAAGATGAGAGAATTTTTAAGAAGAGGGTCTCGTGGCTACGACTTCGCAGATGCCTGACACACGCATTAGCCCAACGCGCTTACAAAAATCCCTCACACATGTTAAATCAAAGTTAAAATGTAAAAATATCCTTTGAATGGACACATTTGCCTAAGAAGCCATGAGGCCTTGTTGTCCTAGTGAAAACTTGTTTTTCGGGCGCGAATCAACGAGATCGACACAAGGGGGGGGGGGGGGGGGGGGGGGGGGGCCTCTAAAGTTGGATTTAGTCTTGTGCGGATCCTGGTCCACTTTCAGTTTCAGGAACGTTGAAATGCTTTCCATTTTAACAAAAGTTGACATGACGCTATTGAACTGCAGCCAACGGTGAAGTATACTATTCTTATTAATATAATGCCATCTGTTTCAACAGACTAGGCCACTGGGCATTCCTTGCAGCAGTACCTTACCATGTCGCATCATTTCCTCCGGATCGATCGTGGAATCGCTCTGCTTTCCTGCGGTGTAGGTCATTACTTCGAACTGCCCGCCTGGTGTACTCAAACAGACGATCAGGCAGACGAGGAGATTCTTCAGACACATGGCTGAAAAAATCACTTGACAAACAACTTCGGCAAGAGCTGTCTAGACTGAGCTTGCGGGCGACGTGAGGGAAGGAAGGATGAGAGTGCAGCGTCACGGGGAATCCAGCGCAGTTTTTTTTATTTTTTTTTTTTTTTTTTATTTTCAGCACATGCCAGGTGACATCAGACTTATGGGGAAGTAAGTCAGATTTGATTTCGTCAGTTGACAATTGTTGCATGCTGTGTTCTATTTTGGAGTTCTGATAGCCATCCACGAAAAAAAAAAAAAATCTTAATAAACTGAAGATCATATTTTCAAGAAATACTCTGTAGTGTTCTTTCGTTTTATCATCATTATTATTATTGTTTGTTCGTAATTTTTTTTTTCTGCGGAGAAAACGAAAATAGAATGAAGATTATCTCCTCGTGCACACTCTTTTATTAAAAAGTTGAACATAGCATCTGTTGCAGACCACACGGCTTACGACGCAGACGACAGCTAGAACTTCACTTGCAACAGGACATCATTCTTTCTTTGACATGTCCTCTGGAACTCTGAATTTCAATATCGGCGTGCTAGGCCACGTCGACAGTGGCAAAACAAGTCTTTGTAAAGCTCTAAGCACAACTGCCAGTACTGCTGCTTTCGACAAGAATCCACAAAGTAAGGAAAGGGGCATAACCCTGGACTTGGGATTCTCGTCATTCGCAGTGGATGTTCCAGAGGCCCGAAGGGAAGGCTTGGGAGGCTGCGCCAATGTGCAGTACACGCTGGTGGACTGTCCAGGTCATGCTTCTCTCATCAGAACTATTATTGGAGGTATGCATTTAAAGATAGCATGCACTTATTGAAAATCATGATTAATTAAAGCATCCAGCAGAGAAGTCAGTCAGTGTCACCCTTTCCTCCTCCCCAGTCCCATTTCCAGTTTGTGTGAACGTCAAAACCATCAAGGAAAATGATTGTGGTGTGTGTGTGTGTGTGTGTGTGTGTGTGTGTTGTGTGTGTGTGTGTGTGTGTGTGTGTGTGTGTGTGTGTGTGTGTGTGTGTGTGTGACTGAGATGTTTTTGAAGATTTTTATGTGGATAAATTGTACATTTTTGTGGACCCTCAATGCGAATCTCAGAAGAGGAATCAAGGCAATGGAAATAAGATGCTACCACTATACATTATACTTATTACCAATGAATAAACACCAGACCATTAAACACCACATTGGACCATATGAAGTTCTGCTGACACCAGTGAGGGGGGGGGAACAACTGCGTTGGCATGGCCGTGTGACAATTTACAGTGGCCTTGCTTAAACAGTCCTCAAAACTGTCGGGGGAGGGAAATGGAGCAAAAGACAGAAAAACAAGCAAGGGACAACATTGCTGAATGGACAGGGAAAACCATTTGCAAGGACACAGGCCTTGCACACCACAAACAGAGCTGGTGGAATCTGGTCAATAGTTTTTTTTTAGTAGGACACCTGAATACTTTTGGAGATGGGGGAGGAGAAAAAGAAAAAAAAATAAGTGAAGGCAGTGAGGTTGGATTAGGGTGGGGTGTGGGTTTGTTGGGGAGACTGAGAAGAGCCGTAGTGAATATGGATTTTTTTTTTTTTTCTGGAAAAAAAAAATTGTTGAAGTAATTTCTCTTGCAGGTGCCCAGATCATCGACTTGATGCTGTTGGTGGTGGATGTGGTGAAGGGGATGCAGACGCAGACTGCTGAGTGCCTGGTGATCGGTCAGATTACCTGTCAGTCGATGATAGTGGTCCTCAACAAAACTGATCTCCTCCCTCCTGAGAAGCGACAGGCCACCATTGAAAAAGTAGGTGGTAGAATGTTTTTTTTTCACAAGGGGTGAGGGGGGGGAGATCAAATACATCTTGCACATGCCCTATCAGAATCAATTTTGTGGGGATGACCTATATTTAGGATACAAAATCCAAAATGGAATTGTTTAAGGTGATGAAAATTCAGTGACAGATTTGATCGCTTGTAGTGTTTATCAGTTCAAACAGAGTAATTAAAACAGTAAACTGTAGAATGTATGACACAAATATAAAGTGCATCCAACTACACAAATCAGCTGAGTGGAGGAAGGAGGAGAAAAAAGGTCTCGTTGACTATTTCTGGAGAGGTTGATCCAGTGTGGTGGCAGTCAGTCAGTATGGAACATCTGTTTCAACGTTGTTGAATATCAGTGTTTACAGGATAGGTGTTAGTGTCAGTATCAAAATGTCACTGTCTCACTGCTCACGTCTGCCTGCTGCCAAAGTTCTCAGCTGCACTAACCTTGTAGCAACTACAGTTTCTTTGGTCAGATCACAGGTTTTTGTGCACTCTAGTGTGTGTGTATAAATCAAAGGGTGCAGGTCAGATTTGTGAATAACTTCACAATGCCTCAGACATGTTGACTGGCCAAAAATCAACAGGTGATGGTATTTGCAATGGTGGTTCATTGCTGGCTTAACACAGTAGACATGTTGTGTGGCGTTTTAAAGCTCCTTGCTGATGACAATGATTGTCATAGTCGTGAGGCCTGCATGAGTGTACGCTCACCATCTACACCACTCCTCCCACTCCTCCCCCCCCCCCACCCCACCATTCCCTCCTCCTCCCTCCTCCCTGTGGAGGGAGACCTTGATCAAATCCATCCAGATGCATTTGATTCACAATGTTATGGTCAGTATTTGTATGGTCGTGTTCTTGCAGATGAAGAAGAGGATGTGGAAGACATTGGAAACGACACAGTTCAAGGACTGCCCTGTCGTTGCCGTGGCCGCTAAACCTGGTGGGCCTGAGGTGAGCGAAAATTCATTGATTTTAATTTTGACATCATACTGGTCATCATCACCATCACCATTATTGTCACCCACCATTATCATTATTAATGACATTGAAAAGTATGTCAGTGTCTGTAGACCCTGTTGCAAACATGTTCAGCACTATTCAGTATTTGTACCTGTAACTACCATTCTACCTGATTTCATCTGTCCACCCTGATCACTTAACTAGTATTCTGTTCTGTTGCGCCCAAGGGTTTCCTTCCATTTTTCTTCTTTATGAGTTAATTGCTATCCATCAGCGAATCCTAGTTGAATGCATGTGTGTGTGTGCACGCATGTATATGTATTTGAGTGTGTGTGTGTGTGTGTGTATGTGTGTGTGTGTGCGCATGCATACATGCCTATGAGATTATGCTATCAGACTCATCAATATGTCATCAGAAAAAAAGGCTTGGTGCTGATTGACGTTCTTGCCGCTGCTGCAGGCAGGAGACACAGACGCAGAGGGAGTGGGTGAACTGATCGCTGAGCTGCAGAGACACAGACCTACCTGCCACAGCGAAACCCCAATGGACCCTTCATCTTCTCTGTTGATCATTGCTTCTCTCTCCGGGGCCAGGGCACCGTGCTCACAGGCACCGCCATCAGTGGAAGTGTTGCCTTAAATGACGTAAGTTTCTCTCTGTGCTTGTTCCAAAGTTATTGTGTGTGTGCATCATGTCTCTATTCAGATTTGACTCTCTTCAGGTGTAAGTCTGAATTCAGGCATATTAAAGATCTACAAGGTCATGCCTGTGATTTAAAATCTGCTGAGAAAATGGAAATGTGTGTTGTGGGGGAGGGGGGTATGCATTATTAAGACCCTCAGGTTTCAAGTCCTCAGACCAGTCAATTATTTTACTTGGGTTTGATTTGTCAAAGGGTTTGCTGACACCTCCAAATTTGAGTGGTAAAATTCAGTTGGTTTAAAAATACTTTAAAGGTTTAAAACAGAAGAATTGGCAAGAACATTGTCAAGACACCAGGCATCAAGAATTGTTGGGATGCATAATGTCCTGAGCATAACTCCAATCTAACAGCAGTTCAAAATGTCTGAAAAAACAGAACAGCATTTCAGAGGACTTATTTAACCCCTGAACACTCAAGGCCCATCACTCCAAGAGACGACCTAGGAGTTTGACGCTAGCTCCTGGACCCTCTGTGATTTTCCAGGCTTTTTCCATCTGCTCAGGTCAAATCTGCTATTGTGCTTTCTATAAATGGTGAATATAATTGTTTGTATCATGTCTTTATTGTCTGGTGAATAAAACAGTCAGAACAAAATGTATTGGTGAAAGGAAAAAAATGACAGCAAATATGAAAATTGGTCAACAAAGTATGAATTTAAGTAAATATGATAACATACAATGTGTTTGATGTCAACCAGTCGTGAATCATATTGTACTAAAATTAATATTTTCAGACATTCATTAGATTGTGAAAATTTCCACCTGAGTAAAATGTATTTTATTTTTGACTGTTTTTTTTTTTTTTTGTCAATTTATTACATGGATGTATTTGACAGTTGCTAAGAAAATGATTCAGTTTGCAGACTTTCAGATGTAGAAGAACTGGAATTTATGAGAAGAATTGGGATTTGATTTACCTGTTAACATCTGAATGTTACCAAAAGCAGATCAGCTTGTCAGGTTTTGAAGGGAGAGCAAGCTACACTCATTGTAGACTCCTGAGGCCAAATTCCTTAATTAAGCTATGTGACCTTAAACTGTGCTTGGTATCTGGTAACTGGATGTGTCTGTCCCATATATTAGAAGGATGCTGCCTAATACATTCTGTCACTTACATGCTGGCTCAGCAGTAACAGGTGAAGGGTTAATCTAATCATGAAATGTTTCAGTTATTGATATGAATAGGTGCACCAGTTTTCATCATGTTTTTGTGAACTGTTCTTTGTCCTGAATCACCTCTGTTTAAGTGAGAGCTCTTAATATTATCAAGCAGTTACTATAATCAATTGCTCTTTTTTTTTTTTTTTTGCAGACAGTTGAAATCCGTCTATGAAAATGCAAAAGAAGGTGAAATCTATGCAGATGTTCCGCAGACCAGTGGAACGGATTATTCAGGTATTTTTCAATTAATGTCCTGTGAATCTTTTTTCTTTTCTTTTTTTTTAACTCTCTCTGTGCTTTTTCTTTTTTTTTTATCAACATTTCATCATAGATGAAAATGTTTTCTTTAAACAACAACAAATTCATTACAAAATTCAAAAGGAAAGTTCCAAGTTAATGACTGTCGACACTGACTCGCACATAATTTACTTTCCACAAAGTGATACTGTTCAAATTCTGACCACAGCATCCTATAGTATCCAGAAGGCTGTGTGTACAGTTAATATTTCCACTCCAAATTCTGGAGTACAGCCGTGGTTCAGGGGTCATGGGAAAGACGGGACACCATAACGCCACGAATAACTGGAGATATGATTTAAGAGAGAACTGAATGGACCATTCAACAAATCCTTATCAAAAGTTACAGCATGGTGGATAAGGAAGATATCCTGGGTATGAAGTGTCCAACAGACTGTCCATCCACACCATAGAAGAATGAGAAGACTCGCTCAATGAGAACAAAAGGTCAGCAGATGTCAAGGAGGTCAAAGCCTTCGGCGAGGTACAAGTCATCTTCCCTGACCATGCCCTTTTTGAGAATAGACCAGGGAGAGAGAGAACAACAGTTCTGAAAAAAATTATTCAAGGCCAAATCATCAGCAGACTGGCTAGAAGTTAAAAAGGGGCAGCTGATTTGCATTTTAACCATTCTTGGTTTGGACACAGAGGCCATAAAAGGTGGGTGAGGATGAGAACACTCAAGTCACATTACCATGTGATCATCTTTGACGACTGGCAACTGTTCTAGGTACATGGCCTGTACTGAGAGTTCACCAGGATCAGTAGTAGCATGATTCAGGGTATCCTGAACTGCAGAGAACAAGGAATGAGCAAGTTCATAATGGACGGTATCCTCAAAAACAGACGTCTTTACATACATCCTCTGCTAAAGAGGAGGACTGAAATATGATGACAGTAGTGTCTTGTACAACAGATCATGCATATGATACAAAAGGCTCTAGCAAGAGAAAAACTTCTGAATTTCGAATAGGGGCTTCAGAAGCATTATCACGCGCACCATTCTCATCTCCATATCGCCATATTGTGTTGCCCACATCTTCACCGGAACTACCTGTGTGCTAATAGTCAGAGGGTATCCGGGCCCCTAGCCCAAGTGGACTGAGGCTTACCCTTCCGCGGCAGAGAGCCCTGCTGAATCTTCCCTTTAGGACAATATCCGGCCCTGAGCCTCACCGGAGGAAAGCAAGTCAGCTCGTCCTCAATGAACACACGCTCCCTGGCTGCTCCTCTTCATTGACAAGGTGCTGAGGGGACGAGAGCACGGAGCCGGGCAGGGAAAGGGGGAAGGATGGAAGGGACGGGCAGGGGCAGGGAGACTTAGCCTGTCTCTTGTGTTTCTTGGTACTGTTAAGGCTTCTGTATAGCTGGGAGAGGCGGATGACTCTCTTGCCCCAAACTGGCGGACCGTCTTGAAGGTTGACCAGAATATTGAACTTGTGAAGAGAATGCCACATGACATGGGTCCAGGCTTTGCTTGAGGTGCAAGGTGGAAACAGGAACATTATGTACAGAAGATGCACCAGCCACGGCGGCAAAGTGGTTAGAGTCGCGAATTCCTAGCGGAGAGGTTGTGGGTTTGGTTCCCATCAGAGTCATGTGGGATTTTTGTACCCCGACCGGCTCCTACCCAGAATTGAGTTTGCTGTGGGAAGACCAGTTGAGTTTCATCCACTGAATGGATGCATCTCTGAGAGTGTTGCTCAAATGTCCTGACCAACACTGCAGGTGTCTGTATCTCTTGGGCTTCATTGACACTGTGATGTATTATGAAGAAAGATTAGAATGCAGCCCTGTCATGCAGTCTCAGACTGGAAAATGGAAATCTGTGCTTCATCTTGATATCCTCATTCTCACTGACCAGCATTAAAAAAAAAAGTCTCAAATTCTGTAGCGCTTTATATCCTGTTGTCATGGTGACCTCAGTTTCAGTGCCCTCTCTATGGCTTTGGTTTGATTCCCTCAGGATCACCAGTATCAGCAAATTCATGGGGGCTGATATTTAGTGGACATGGTGCATCCTCTAGAGAGAGAGCTCACTTATGCAGGCTTCGTGACTAAGCAGCTATTGTCATCAGCAGAGGGCTTAGTAGGTGGTGTCCATATTTAGATCACAACGGGTGCCACTGAACCAAAAGTGACTAGTCAGCAGTGCAGTGTCTCCTTCGGTGGGTTGCCTCTTGATGACTTGACACTGACTGCTCCTTGTGGATTGCTGGTGCCAGGGCTGCGGCCGGCTGGGCCGGCCGGGTTGTGGCTGTGGATTGGGGGTGGGGTGGGGGTGGGGGGTGTGGTGTCAGAATAAGCGGCATGAGTGCACTGCCACTGAGGTGGCACAGAAGATGGGACAGTTACAAAAAAAAAAAGCAGCACAGGAGACGCAGGTCTCATGTGTATCTTTATATCAGTATAATAAACCTTTAGCAAGTCTCTACATGCAATACAAGCCAAAGTTATAACAAATCTAAACAAGTAGATGCTCAAATTTTTTCCTTGCTGAAAAAGAATGCAGGGACAAAGAAAAGAAGTCCCCCCCAAAATGTAGTGTGCTAAAGGTTAAAGGCACCACCTGCGGCAAGATGAACAGACGTGTGGCCGAAGCAGATGGTTCAGAGGACGATGATGAACATACCAAGGTGTGTAATGATGGAGCTGACTGCTGAAGAGAGGTATGGATAGAATGTAACCTGCAAGATTTATTGGCCCAAATTCCTCTTGAGAAGCAACTGGAAAAGAAGCTTCTACTTCAGAAGCAAAAGTGTGAGCATGAATGGGCTTTTGTAGGAATCCATGAACACCAAAATTGAACTGTGGAGAGCAGAGAGGTATGTGCTGTACCACCATGCAAATGGAGAAAAACTGAGCTAGTTCGAATATGTCACTGTGAAATGAGTTCACTCATGCTGTATATCTGGGTATGGAGGTGACATCTGTGCTGTCCTTTTTTTTTTGTTTGTTTGTTTGCATTTATCTTGATGATCTGGCACGTTCCACGCCAGGTGTGAATGAGGCATTTTGGGGAGGACAGGTAAGCATGACCAAAAAAAAACAAAAAGAAAAGAAAAATGAATGAAATACAAAATAAAAAAAAAACCCAATGATTGCTTTGTGTTGCTGCAGGGCGATCGAGCAGGGATCTGTGTGACACAGTTTGACCCCAAGCTGTTGGAGCGAGGGCTGGTCTGTCAGCCTGGGGCACTGTCCACTGTGCACGCCTTCATTGCTACAGTCCACAAGATTGCCTATTTCAAAGGTAGGTGCAGTGAAGCTCTCATACACTTATTCGCATACAAGCATGCGCACACATGCATGCGCGCACACACACACACACAGAGACTCTCAGCATAACACAAACACAAACACAAACATACACACACACACACACACACACACACACACACACACACACACACACACACACACACACACACACACACACACAACAAGTTTCTCTCACACACACCACAGAACACTGACACAGTGACTGATTCATATACATTCGCTGAGAGCCCTACTCTTTCTCCACAGGGACTGTATCCACCAAAGCCAAATTCCACATCACCGTCGGACACGAAACTGTCATGGGCAACGTCTTCCTCTTTGGCCTCCCCTCCTCTTCCTCCTCCTCCTCTTCAGCATCCCCCCACCCTCCCTCAGTTCCCACTCCCTCCACCAGTGGCAGTGACAACGACAATGTCGACTTTCTCTCAGGAATACGCTTACCAGGAAGAACTTTTTGCTGACAGTTCTTTGGCATCAGCGGAGCGGAACAGTCACGGCGCCGCAAGTTCTGATGACAGAGACAGGGACGCGCCGCGGTGAAGCAGTTTGTGCTCGTTGAACTGGAAAAGCCGGTGACATGTTCGCGTCATGCATTGATGATCGGGGGTCGAAACTGGACACAGACATACATGCAAACATGTGTCGCTTGGCATTTCACGGACGCATCGTAGAGATGCTGGAGGATGTTAAGTACAGGGAGACAGCTCTGCCCAAGCTGAAGGTGGGTGTGTATGGGTGTGAGAGAGAGAGAGAGAGATAGTATGGGTGAAATGTGCGTGAGAAAGAAGGAAAGAGAGGGAAAGAGAGAGAGAGTATGGATGAGAGAAAGAGAAATATAATGAGTATGTGTAAAAAATGTGCATGAGAAAGAAGGAAAGAGAGGGATAGAGAGAGAGTGTCTGTAAAATGTGTTTGAGAAAAGAAGAAAAGAGAGAGATAGAGAGTGTGTGTAAAATGTGTGAGAAAAGAAAGAAAAGAAAGATAGAGAGAGAGTATTTTTAGAATGGCTAGAGAAAGAAGGAAAGAGAGAGAAAGAGAGTATGAAGTTACAAACATCACTTAAAGAAGATTTATAATAATCATGTTTAAAGAGTGTAACTTTGATTTGCTTAAAAGAAAAAAAAAAAAAGCTAATGTTCAGACTCTGTCAACTGGTTTGTGATTCTGTCAGTTTCTGCTTCATCTTCAACAGCATTTTTTTCAACGCCAATCATATGGTTAAAAAAAAAAAAAAAAAAAAAAATGCGGCGTTGTTGGGCCAGCGGTTTCAGCAAAGAAGTGGAACGTACTCTGTTCTCCTTCAAGCCCTGAAGCCAAGTCTGGTCGCTTGTTTTGATTCCAAATGGATCAGAAAGCTGTTCATTCACGTCTAGGATTGAACTGTGCTAGCATGGATCAGTACGGTTTGTCAACTTCTAATGCTGTGCCAGGTTTAGTGAAACAGAAAGGGACAGATTCCCACCCCGGCGCTATCGTGACAGGCACGCATCAACCTGGGACATGAGCAAAGTATGTGGTAAGCTATTTCTGAAAATTGGATGAGAAAATATCACAACCGTGTTGGCAGTCAGGGAAAGCTGTATGCATTGTTCCTTTGTGGTTTGAGACAAAGTTGAATGTGTGATGGTGAAACTGTGCAATGTGTTTTCCAGTTGTTATACATGTGTGTGTGTGTGTGTGTGTGTGTGTGTGTGTGTGTGTGCGTGTGTGTGTGTGTGTGTGTGTGTGTGTGT
The DNA here is from genome assembly GCA_016801955.1 of Conus betulinus. Taxonomy (NCBI): domain Eukaryota; kingdom Metazoa; phylum Mollusca; class Gastropoda; order Neogastropoda; family Conidae; genus Conus; species Conus betulinus. The sequence goes on along the minus strand of JADBJO010001152.1, from coordinate 183,053 downwards.
GTGTGTGTGTGTGTGTGTGTGTGTGTGTTGTGGTGTGCGTGTGTGTGTGTGTGTGTGTGTGATGGATGGAGAATGTAAATTTGTACACATCTGTGCATGAGTGAATGGATATGTCTGCATGTTTTTCCTCGCTGTCTGTATATATCTGTGGTAGGTGTTTAAGATGAAGTCACGGGAGGGTGTGGTGGAGAGAGTGACGGATGCCTATTCTGTCATCGGCAAGAACCTCTTCAAGAAGGAGACCAACATCCAAGCCTTTGCCAATCTGAAGGTCACCTTGACCTCAGGTCAGCAAGGGATCATTGAAGGTGGCTTTGGACAGAGTGGAAAGGTCAAGGTCAGGGTGCCAGGTAATAAGTGTGCAACTGGGCAACATTGTGATTAGTATGTTTGTGCTTGTTGAAATGTCTTGTAAACATGTACATATAATGTAAGGATGTCACTTTTCTGGTTCAGGCCAGAAATCTGGCATATGTTTTTGCCCGGAAAATTTTGTGGTGTTCATTTCAAGAGCTGGAAAAATTCCCTCAAGCTTTTCTGACTCTTGGGGGGCTTATTTTCAGGTTCAGACTGGAAATCCAGCCAATCAAATATTTCAAAATCACCTTTGAGTAGAGTCATCAGTACTTGGCAAACTTCAGTCAACATTTCACTTTTGAGGGCTTAGTTTTTCTTAGTTCTGTGAGGATATGCTCGCTTAGAAAATGAGAACTGATTAACTTGCATGCAGCAAGATGTGATCCCCATTCTGATTGGCTAAGACTGATTTCATCATCATCAGAACCATCACTCCTTTCACTGCTTCTACTCTGCTCTCAATAGTTCAGTATGTCAGCAAGTAAGGCCTCAGTGATGTTGAGAAATGCAGGGAATGAGACCGAGGGTATTTCAGGTCTCAAATCAAGCTTGAAAAATGGAGGGAAGTGGTGTTAGCTCAGGGAGTGTAATGATCATTTTGAGGACCAATTGTCATCAGTTTGGATCTCTTTGGGCGTGTGGCACCCCTCGTAATCAAAGTGGATGGGTAGGTGGGTCAGTCAGTGTGTAGGAAGAGACAGGAGGTGGGGATGTGAGTGTATGTGCATACACATGCGTGTGTGTGTGTGTGTGTGTGTGTGTGTGTGTGCGCGCGCGTGTGAAAAAACACAAAATAGGAGATATGATATTTCATAGCATTTAAAACAGGGTATATCATCAAGTTCCTTATATGGTATTTAGCCAGACCTGAATTTTCCATAGGAACAGATTGACAAATACTTGAAGAGCCTCTGAGTAAAGGCTCCCTCTCTTTTTCTGGAATCGCTTTTCAAACAAACAAGCAAGCAAGCAAACAACAGACCCCAGCAACGCTAAATTTGAACTCTCTCACCCCAGTTCTGAGCAAGCCTGTATGATCTGTATGACTTTCAGAGGGTCTACCTCCAGAACTGTGCAGCGGTTTTCAGGGGGAGGCAAAAAGGAAGGGCAAGAAGGGGGAGGAGCAGCAGTGGATGGAGAGGAGGAGCCAGTGGACATGCAGCAAGGGGGGGCAGAACCTGTCAAGATCGTGCTGACCTTCAAGCGCTACGTCTTTGACCCCCAGAAGAAAATGATCCAGACGTGATGGTTGATTGCGTTTTACAAAAGATGTGTGGGGGTGGGGGGGGGTGGGGGGGGGGTGTGTTGTCTGTGTGGTAGAGCAAGGTGTTCCTAAGAACGGGGATGAAGTACCTTTTTGTTTGCTTGTTTGTTTGTTTGCTTGTTTGTTGTTGTTTTTTCCAGAATGAATCTTCCTCAGTCTGTCAGGTTTGGTTTCTGGTCGATTGTGAATTGGAGGAGACAGGATGATACTGAACGAAAACGATAGAATCGAATGTAATCAGACTTACACAGATGGAATATAGACTCTGAATCCAGGATCTTTTCAGCCTTTTAGACTGAATATAAACATGGTCATTACTGTCACAAATCCATGATGATCGGTGTGAAGTAAAATATTTCCAAAGAGTATTATTAAATTTTGTAGTGAATTAAGATTAATGTTTTTGTATTTTTACAGGTAATGTCTAAAAAAATATATATACATACATATGAAGTAACTGTGTGCATACATTACTCTCCTGTCTGAAGACATTGTGGTTTGCTCATGAACGGACTCAAAAGACAGATGCTGTCTGTCTGATCCAGTGGAGAGGTCTATGCTCTCCCAGGCAATTTCCACTGCATCAGATCTCAGACCTGTTTACCCGTACGATTTGGCCGTATTTTGTACACATGATTGGCAAAAATATGACGAAAAGTCGAACTAAAAAGAAATACGTCGAAAAAAAATTCTGGAGACAAAGTTCTTGAAAGGTAATTGAATTGTGGCCTATAACTGAGGAGGCTTTGACCAAAGAGCGACAACTCTTGCTAACTTCTGCATGCAAAATCGCATCTGCAGTCTCTGTTTCTTTGACAACATGCCCTGTAACGTCGAAAAACTTGCAAGAGAGCATGAGCGAGTGCCAAAGTATGCCAATGAATCAGGTTTGAAAGAAGTTTGTGTAAGAAAGAACCTGTGTTACCTTAGTCAGTGCAAGATCAGGTGGTTACTACAGGCAAAAAGTGTCTGCAATGTGGTGGCAGGTAAAAACAAAATGAAGGACCCTCCCTCTCTCCCTCCTGCTTTTACAGAAATTTGGAATGTTGTACACACTCTTTGTAAAAACAAAAAAAACACTCATTTTCGTTAACAAGTACACCAAAAGCAGTGTTAGGTTTAAACAGGTCTGAGATCTGTCAGAACTGTTCCCGCTTCTGCTGTCAGGCCACTTATAGAGCAAGCATCAGGTCTCAACAGGCTTCCCGACTTCGTCAGCTTTTTGTTTTTGGAAGGACACATGGAGTGGTGGTGCCAGGGATGGGAAGTGGGTGGAGAGGGGACAAAAGATGTGTGTGTGTGTGTGTGTATGTGTGTGTGTGTGTGTGTGAAGAGATTGTTGTTTTTTTCTGAAGTCTTTGTTTAGTTTGTGTTCTGATTCATTGAAATGCGTAAAGCAAGTTACTGGAAGAGGTACCTTGCACACTTCAAGTTCAGCCACATGGACCCTTTCCGATGTTTGTAGGGTAGTCCTTCATGGTGCTGCAGGATACAGGTCGGCCTTCGTTTCGTTAGTGAAACAAAGATGTTTTTAATCATACAGTCTGTGATTTTAGTATCATGGTCATGATTCTTTTTTTATTGTTTGTTCTGCCGTTGTTTCCTTTTCTGTCTGTTGGTGTTTTTTTAAAATGTGTTTAATACTTGGAGATAGTATGAAGAGAGAGAGAGAGAGAGTGTGTAAAACCCTTCTTTCTTTTTGATTCAGACTGTTAGCAGATGTGACTGATGTGATAATAATTATGCCTGTATCATTTGAAGATGAATGAACCATACTGATGATGCACAGAAACCACTTTTGTCACACTTTTTACTTTGCGAAAGAAATCTTGAGCCTATTTGCTTTTTTTTTTCAGGAAGTGGGAGGGTGGAAGGGGGAGGGGGGAGAGGCAGGAAGCACTGTATGACCATTCTATCTTTCTTTCACCAAAGATCATCTCTGGAGCTGTCAGGAGTTTCGGAGCACTTTGGTGCCCTGAGGGCTGCAGTGCAGTGATAAATGCCGTACCAGTTGTCTCCACCTCTGACAGGTGTCAGCAGGTGCTTGAGTTGCAGCAGAAGAACTCTTTCACAATCTCTTCAGTCCAATAAACTGTCCACCTCTTTCTCTGCCTGCCCTGCATCCTCTTGCTCTCTTCTGTTCCATGGAAGATGGGTCTGGGAGCATCCTCTTGATCTGGTCATGCTGTCCCATCTTCTGTGCCACCTCAGTGGTACCGCACTTAAGCTGCTCATTCCCAGCCCCCGTCCACAGCCATAGCCCGGCCCGGCCTGCTACAGCCCTGGCACCGGCAATCGATAGGGAGCAGCAGTCCATGTCAGGTCGTCAAGAGACAACCCACTGGAAGAGACACTGTACTGCTACCAGGTCACATCAGTGGTGTGCAGTGGTGCCTGTTCTGATCCAGCAAAACACAGAACACCTATTGACGACAACAATAATCAGTCGCAGAGCCGGCATGAGTGAGCTCTCCCTCCGGAGGACGCCATCACCTCTGTCCAACGATAGCCCCCTTATGATGTCTATAGTTCTGCTTTCCTTTCCTTACTGAGGTGAACAAGTCTCCATAATGATTCGCATGCTGTCTGAATGTTCTGTGAACATTGTCATTGTGTCTTATTTGAAAGGAGATGCTGGGTATTCTTCTGTAGCGTCCATGTATCTTCTGCTTTGGTCTTCCTTTCCAGTTTGCTGTCATTACTCCGTGATTTGTAGGCCTACAAGCTGCTTTCATTTCAAAATGCATGCGTGCACAAACACACACATACACATGTACACAACACATACACACCACACGCACGCAGAACAGACACGTACACACACACACACACACACACACACACACACACACACACACCAGTTCATATATTGTTAAGCAGGGCTGTCATGCATTCACACATACACAAACACATACATGCGTGCACACAAACTACGGACAAGCCAGTTTCACATGTTTCGAACAATGTAATGGAGATTCAATAATTTTATACATTTGTACACACATATTTCATTCTTTTCTTTTCTTTTTTTCTTTCTTTCTTAACGTGATAGAGAAACACACCAAGGTCTATAACCTGCAACCAAAAAGAAATATAATGAAAATAATGACCTAGGAAAGAAGACACCCAAGACAAAACTAATCAATCCTTCATCCTTATTTGCCGTGTTTCGCTTCTGTACACACAAATGTAATAAATCTACAAATCTTCCTCTGAGCACAAACGAGAATTAATCCAAAAGATTTCAATTTTCAGTCTTTTTGTGTGCCACATATAAAAACTAACCCACATACTTCACACCTTTCATCATACGATATCATGCGCAGATAACAATTGACCTACATGACCCATCATCTGCATCTTTCTGTGAGTATGAAACAGAGAAAGGAAACTCAGTGTCTGTTAAACTGGTTTATCCTGCGCTGTACTGATCTCTTGTAGCTGCAGACATTTCTTGTGTTGAATGGTTAGCTGTATTCCCAACAAAACAACAGGCATGTGTTGTACGAATGGATCCAGGGTCAAAGCACCACTGACGAAACGGAATAAATAAATTACCAGTCGACAAAGAAGGAAATGTAAGAGGTAACACTGGGGAGAAAAAAACCAAACCCTGAGAACCAAAGAGAACAGACAGACAAAGAAAACGCAAACATTACTCGAATGTGTTGCTTCATAACATGGAAGGGGAAGGTACGTATACAATAATCGTCAATTTGTTATGATTTAGTTGGTGAATCAAACTCTTTTTATCAGGTAAAGGCGTTAGCCTGTGCAACTGAACAATTTCCCAGAATTGTGAGTGTAAGTATCCTTAAGGTGTGTGACGTTATGTCCATGCCAGGGACACAGAAGCATGAGCATGCAACATTATTTTTTGTAAGTATGGAATGCAATGCTAAAAAAAAAAAAAACACATGACAATGAAGAGTTGATGCTGATACCTCATATATATTTTGTCAAGTACTTTTCTTGTTGAATCATGTATGAAGCAATAACATACAGTTGAAACAGTGTGCAAAAGAAACAGTACCATTGTTCTTAATACAACGTTTAATTAAAATCACCACAAACTGCCAATGCCCAAAGGAAAATGTAAAGTAAGTAATAACATATGGCATCTACAAATAATCAGTATCATTATCACTCCCATACTTGAACCAGATATCCAATAATGATAGAAACTCACTGGAAAAATAAACCACATGAAAGTATTTGCACAACAAATAGTATGATTTGAAAAAAAAAAAAAAAAGATAGTCTGAATAGAAGAAATCATGACAGAAATAAAGCACAACTTTTCGGGACACAAAATTTCTAACGGTTCATCTTCTATGATACCAGTGTAAGAGAGCGGGAGGTTGATATTTGAATATACAAATAAGCAGATGAGCATGCATGCACAGACCACTAAATAACATATGCGCATGCACTGACATGTGACCTCTCCCTCACTGTGACACACTCTCATTTTGATGCTTATGTTTTGGCTTGGTTCATGGCTTACACTACAAATCACAGTATTTCCTTCAGAGTGAGGTTATGATACAATCATGCAAATAGATTTACTGTGATTTTTGAATAGCTAGATGCTTTGGAATATTGACCATACCCCCTGTTTTTTTTCTTTTTTTCTATTTTTCTTTTTTTTAGGAAAGATTTGTTTCATCAATTGGTCAGGCAATTTGGATCTGCCTGCATATGTATCATGCATATAGCAGCTTTTGAATATGCAGGCACCTAAGACATGTGTATGCAGCAGAACTTGTATCTTCAAACACTCAAACACATATCTCAGAAATACCACAACTTCATCACAAATATTTCTCAACACACACTGAAGGGTTTTTTTTTTCATGATCACTGCTATCAGTAGTACTGTCATCATATCATCATTATCAAATATCAGCACTTTCATAATCACCTTCATTAATTGAAAAAAAAAACCCACTAACTTTATCATTCTTATTTATTACTATTGTTGTTAGCATTATCATCATTAACAATGTTGTTAGTATTGATATTACCATCATTACAGTTGGCATCACCATCGTCATCGCCACTAAGACAGTTGCCATGGCAACCATACTGTTTGACAATCCTCCAACCACCTTTTTCCTATACTACAACTGCTACTGGCATTTTATCACCTAAAGTGGTAGTAATCCTGATGTTTTTTTTCAACATTTTGATCATTATCATTAATATTATTCCTCTCAGTATTATTATTATCATCATTACTACCTCGACTCACACATAGTCTCCTTCCCTGGCGGCCTCGTTTTCATTCAACGCCCATCTTGCACAGAACTGAATGAAGATAAGTGATTGCTTGTTCATTTTCGTTGTCCCGAGTGTTCTGTATCTTGCCTGAAGTAGAACTAAGAGGTCGAAACATGTCACGTTTTGTCTTGTGATTCGTTTGTCAACGTTTTTGGGCAGAGCTATGGGGGGGGGGGGGGGGGGGGGGGGGAGCAGGTATTCTTTCCTATACTGTAACATGAAAGCCAGGAGGGCCAGGGCCACACACCTGAAAATCCAGAATTAAAAACTGATCTTTCAACGACGACGACAGCATTAAATCTACAAACCCAAACCAAGCACAAAAAACAGCAGAGGAAAAACGCATACATTTCTTGAATAGGAATCTAGACTCCAGTAACTAAACATGGTTTCACCTTTTTTTTTTCTTTTTGTTTTTGAAAAAGACTCCCAACCATGTTATCAACTTTAAACGGATAGGTGTAGATGTAGATGAATATGGATGTAACAGAACTTGGTAGTCTTTTTTTTCTTCTGAGAATTACAGCAACAACAAAAAAGACAACCCCAAAAAAAGTCCAAATCAGATGCCCTGGAGCAATGTGTGTGTTGTGGCGGCAATGTTCACAGAACGTATACTGGCAGCCTGAGGGCCTGTGTTGATGGTGTTCATTTTTGTCTTGCTGATGATGTCACTGTACTGGCAGTAAAATCTCCCTCCCCCCTCCCCCGCCCGCGCTCTTTTCTGACGGGGAAAAAACATGACAAAAGAACACTACCACTCTTACAGATATGAAAGATGCAGATTCCTCTCTAACTGACCATAGCAAGTACAAAAAAAATCTGATTGAACATTGCAAGTACAAAACAATCACTAGTCTCATGAGCCTCGGTATACAGTTCATCTCGTCACAACATAAGGGGCAAATTATCAGAATCATTGACATACATAACCATTTTTCTGTGAAGTCTGACACAAAAATGGGTAATCTATACCAGCTCGCTCACGTCAATCAGAAACAATACTGATTTAAAATCTTATACATGATAATCAAAATCAAAACGAGCATACCTTGCATGTAATTCATGTCAATACCTCAAACACTAACCATTCTAACTGGATAAAATCCCAACGTAAAGCTATGCCAGTATATTCACATTCCCAGCAATTCCTCAATCATTTCACTATCCTTCGCTTGTGTTCGTTTTTTTTTCTTCGCAGGCTGGATCATGCAGCAAATATATCTACAGCTAAACTGCACAACCCATCAGTTGGACACAAACACAGTGCGCACTCACCAACTTGTGCATAGATGTGTACACATGCACATACACACATAGCAAGTACCTTGACAGCTTGACATATGTTCCTCTCTACACACAGTACTTGCATGTGCATGTGCATGTGCACGCACACACACACACACACACACAGTGCTCATATACTCTTGTCCCTTTATACATATCCCTTGCAAACCAACCCGTCCATTCCTTTTTTTCCCATCAAACAATACTCAGAATACAAAGACACTGAACTGAGGAGAAATGAACACACAGCACAATGTCATCATTCTCACTTGCATTTACACACCTGCACTCACATATTGCACAATATGCTCTTTCATGCACACACAAAACACATGCAAAGAAAAGTGTATGTCAGGAAAACACACACCCACATACATTACACAATGTGCTCTCATGTCCATAAACATGGCACTAAATGATCTCTTCCACACTACACACACATTTACAACAAAACACTTGACCATGCTCCCCCTCCACGGACATACACACGTATTGCACAACATTCTCTTTTGCATGAACACACAACACACTAATACTCAAATCACGCTCTATCAAAACTTGCACACATGTACAAGCACATGACATGTTCTGTTCTTGCATGCATTTTCTGGCATATTCCACAGACTAGAGCCAACTGCCCATTGCTGTGTTCTGCTGTGGAAGTGGAAAAAAACCCTTTCAGCATTAAGTCCACTGACTGACACTGGTGACACACTGTGACGGGTCCCACCAGAACCCGAACTTTCCCACTGAACCTCAGCCATCCCCTGAATCTACGGGAGACAAATACATGGGAGACACGGTGAAGTCACCGCTCCTTCAAGCAGACACAAAATCACTCCGCACATGATCTTGTCGAACAATTCTAGTCGGTAGTTTGCCAGCTCTCAAAATCATTTGGCAGTTTTATAGATATGGTCACATTTTGTGTGTGTGTGTGTGTTTTGTTGTGTTGTTTTTCTTTAAGTCCGATGATCACAAGATGAAGAACAGTATGATGATGAAGATGAGGATGATGATTAAAACTATATGGCTATCCATGTCGGCGATCTGCAACAGAGAAAAAAAAAAATTTCTTCAAGTTAAAAAAGAAAAGAAAAAAAACAGACAGTACTTACAATCATAACAAAATGATGAATACTTGTAAATCTGGATGAGTAGTACAAATGATCATTCTGTTTAGTACAAAAGATCAATACAGGGAATGATAAAAGTGCTAACAATCATTCCATTTAGTACAAAAGATCAATACTGGGAATGATCAAAGAGTTAACTGTCTGTTCCTCTGTCTCTCTCAAGCATGTAAAATTAAATATCTTACACACATATGCTAGAACACACACACACACACACACAACACACATACACAAACTATGCATATGCACAGACACACACACACACACACCACACACAATCGGTGCACATACTGACACACACACACACACACACACACACACACACACACACACACACATCAGCACACACACGGACACACACACACACACACACACATATACACGCACACACAATCTGTACTCATACAGACATACATCTGTACACACGCAGATACACAGACACAGGAACACACACACACAGACAAATACAACTGAGATTCAAATACCACAAACATACAGCAACAAATATTGGGTGTATAGTAATAATAAATCAAACCCACAGAGACACCCTATCACTTTCATAAGGCTTGTTGGTGCAAGAGTAACTGTCATAAATAAAAGGCAACTGCATGTCTATCAGTCTATCTGTCTGTACGCGTATCGATCGATCAACAGAGTAAGAACACCAGCAAAGGTTGAAAAGTACAGACTCTGTGTGTGTGTGTCTGTGTGTGATGAACACAGGGAAAGAATCGACTCACTCTACATATTAAAAACAATTAAAAAAAAATTAAAATAGGAAGGGAAAAAAGTCACTTGCGACTATGCTATGCTAGCCACTGTCACTAGCGACGCCGAGACTAGCGACGCACGTACAGAGAGTGCTGTCTGTCATAGCGAGGCCGAGACTCATCTCACGCAAGCACAGTACAGAGAGCGGCTGTCCTGTCAACTAGCGAGGCCGAGACTCATCTCACGCAAGCACAGTACAGAGAGTGCTGTCCTGTCAACTAGCGAGGCCGAGACTCGTCTCACGCAAGCAGAGTACAGAGAGCGGTGTCCTGTCAACTAGCGAGGCCGAGACTCATCTCACGCAAGCACAGTACAGAGAGCGGTGTCCTGTCAATAGAGAGGCCGAGACTCATCTCACGCAAGCACAGTACAGAGAGTGCTGTCCTGTCAACTAGCAAGGCCGAGACTCATCTCACACAAGCACAGTACAGAGAGCGGTGTCCTGTGTATGTTGGACTAGAACAGGCGCTGCTGAACACCACCGAAGTGACTCAGCAGCAGTGCAGTGTCTCCTCTGGTGGGTTGCCTCTTGGCAACTCTCTACAATGCCTGATACCTGTGGATTGCCGGCACCAGGACTGTGGCAGGCCAGGCTGGGCTGTGTCTGTGGATGGAGGAGGAGGAGGGAGGGAGGGGGAGGTGGGTGGGTGCGGAATGAGCGGCATGGGTGCAATACCATACCACTGAGGTGGCACAGATGGGATAGCGAATAAAAAAAAAAAGAAAAGAGAGGGAGTAGAGCAAGTGAATCATCAGAGCGTTTCCTCTGGCCTGTGTTGACTGCTACCATTGGTTGTTTCTGACAAACATCTGTTGGCGCCTACTGGAGAACTGGAACCGCATGTTGCGAGAGTCAGACTTGCTCTCCACACACACAGCTAACACTTCCGCTATCTCACACACACTGCTGGCCTTGGCATGGTAGAGACCCATTCACTGCAACATGTCGGTGACTTCACTGACATTCTTCTCCCTCTGAGGTCAATGACACTTTTACACTCATGTTTGCTGAATCGTTAACACGCCACGCAGCCAGGTGTAAAACTGTGCATGTACCGCACGTTTGGTGTTCCCAACAGTGTAAAGATGTAAAGATGAAGCGCGCTGTGCGTGAAACGACTGTCATACTTTAAGGAATCACGTTTAAGGAAGGTAAGTGTGGGTAATACAAACCAAGCAAGGGTACTGAACGGGTCTCTCGGGGTCATGACCCCTTGACCTGACTGACAGTGAGCGACACAGTGAGTTCAATGTCTGCTCCAGACTGAAGCGGCACAATACTGATCTTATCAGTTGTGGAGGGGGGGTGGTGGGCTGGACAAACTGCTCTCTCTCTTCCCTGCCATTCATCTAAACCACCACTACTGTAAATTTAGTTTCAACGTGACGTAACTGCACATGGAAATTAAAACAAATTTTCAAAAGGAATTTAAAGTAAATTCACCAGATAACTAGGACAAATCACAAGAAAAAACATGACACGTTTTGACCTCTTAGGCTTTCTTCTGGCAAGAGAATCAACATTCAGGACAATGAAAACGAAGAGGGGTTATAACTTATCTTCTCAAATTTGGTGTGCATGATCGGCGTTGAAACAAGATGGGCCATTCAGTGCCCATCTTGCGCCGAATTTGAGAAGATAAGTGGTTGCTCGTTCTTCATTTCCATTGTCCTGAATGTTGTTTACCTTGCCTGAAGAGGACCTAAGAGGTCGAAACACACCATGTTCTGGCTTGTAATTTGTTTGTCCCTGTTGTCTGGCTGATTTACTTTAAATTCCTTTGAAAATTCACTTTTGTAAACCTGTGTTTTGTGTAAAACGATATCCACAGCTGGACTGCTAGCTCAATGAGCATGAAAAATACCAAAACCTAGATTAGACATAGCTGCCAGAGCTTCATAAGCACAAAGTGTAGCATTTTGATTTTTCAGGCACAGCATTCTAAATTTAAGCACAGCACTTACATGTGATATCGCCAGTCTGACTGAACGCCTCTCTGATGACGGAAAAAAAGAAAATATTGCTAGTTCTTGCGTGGTTTTAATCTGACTGAGGAAAAAAAAAAATCAAACTACACATCCATCCATACACAAACAAAACACACCCTCAATGATGCAAATCATTTATCTTCCAACCTTTAAATATCTGCCTTTGATAAAAAAAAAAAAAAATCAAAAAATGGGTAAAAATTATCCCACTGATGGAAACTGTTGGAGGTAAAGAAATGCAGATAGTCACAAGAACTTTAGCACAGTCCTTTTGGCTTACTTTGTATGCAGTTTCCATGGAGACAGTTTTCACCCTAGTTACTTACCATTGGACATGTGCATCACTTTAGCCATCTTCTTCATCGTTTGATCCAGCCGGGTCTCTGTGTGGTCCATGTCATGACGGAAGTCGTCCAGCATCCTGTGCACACACACACACACACACACACACACACACACACACACACACACACATTCACACACACACACACACACACACACACACACACACACACACACACACACACACGCAAACAGACACAAACTGGTCATACAAGTTAGTCCTGAAGATGAAAAGTGGAAGCCCACACAACGCCCAGGAACGAGTTGCAATATTTCAGTTTATCATTAAACCTTCTTCAAGCACCAACACTGGCCAACTGACGAACAACACAGCATAGAACTCTGTGGTTGTGAAACTGAAAAGAGTTCACCGGAAAAGAGTTCACAGAGGGACTGTAGGAAGGCAGGCACCCTCAGAAAATCACAGATTTGCCCATGAACCTCCATCCATCTATTTACTCGAGTGCGACCACAGCAAAACATGTCTACCACAGCTCTAACTGATACATCACTACATCGCTCTCATAATCCTGCAGACACACATCACACAGCAGGCACCACCACTGAGGGCAACTTGTCAGCAGTTCAGGATCTCCTCCGAGGGTGGCCATAAGACAACCTTACATCCAAAGCTCCAAGCTGACCGCTGGTGCTAAGACAGCCACAGAAAGATCCCACGCACTATTGTGTATGAGGAAAGCCTGCAGCAGCAGTGCCGGACAACTCATTAAAGCCACCAGAAGGGCATGGAAGGCACGGCTCCTCGTACCTTCTACACACACAGACGCTCCAAACTCACACAAATATTCCACCAACCATCACAACTTAACTATTCAGAACTTGTAAGCAGTCTTTCACACTTTTACCCTCTATACATGCGAACACTCCAAATTTACATAAATACTAAACTTACTAATCAAAACTTTACTATTGAGAACTTGCAAACAGCCTTTTACACAACTTGGCAAACCTTTACAAAAATGTTCAAGAACAATCACCATCTTAATCATCAACTTCACCATCACCACCATTAAAAAGCTATTCAAAAACTGCTATCATCATTATCACCCTCATAATTGAAATCTTCAAAATGTGTGATAAGATGGGTGCAGCACAACTCACGCATTCTGTTCCTCCAGCTCGTTGCCGATGTGATGACTCATGTTCTTCAGCACCCCCACGCTGGACCCAATCATCTCCAGCTGGTCATCTTGAGCCGAGATCAGCAGCTGCAGACAAAGCACCATTACATTCAAAACTTCAACGGGGGCAACAAACAAAATTGACAACAAAACTGCTCAGAGTGAATGAATGGATGAAGGATTTATTCCTGAACACACGGCAGAGACCTACACACCTCTGTTGCCACCGCTGCTATGGAGGTTACTTTTACATCTACATTTGTTAGTCAGTTGGATTTCTGTCTAGATGTCAACAAGACTACTCAAAAACTGTAGAACTAATTTCTTAGAAACTTGCTTGATCTGTGGTGTGGATCTGTGGTGTGGATCTGTAATGTGCATATGCGGTGTGGCATGGATCTGTGGTGCAGATCTGTAGTGTGCATATCGATGTGCATCTTGAGCTGTGGTGTGATCTGTGGTGTGGATATGCGGTGCAGATCTGTGGTGAATGAGATCTGGGTGAAGCTGGAAAGCGGATCTACACTTACTTTCACACTATACCCCGGCATTAACCAGGCCTGAGAGATACAGACACCTGCTGTGTTGGTCAGGGAATCTTAGCAACGCTCTAAGAGACATGCCATTGAAAGAATGAAACGTGACAGCAGCTTTCCAACTGAGCCAACAGCAAACTCAGCTCAGGGCAGAAGCCTGTCATGGATCCAAAAAAAAAATCCCATCCTCATGAATGGCTCTGATGGAAATGATACTACAGCCTCCAACCCAACAATCCACAATGCTGACCTCTGAACTACAGCGGCTGGACCTTTCAGTTCCAGTGTGACAGCTCTTTATATCACTGACTTCAAAACTACCACTGTATATTTTTTTTTGCCTCAAGTTCTGTCAGTTTGCACGTGCACAGTGACACACACACACACACACACACACACACACACACACACACACACACACACATGTGAATTCACCTGTTGCTGCTGCAAGGTATCGTCCATGTACTGCTGGTTGGCCCTCTCCATTTCTGTGTCGAGTCGAGTGTATCGGTCCTGAGGTCGACTCGGCCCATTGGACGCCGAGAGCAATGCCTGAAAATTATAACCGCACAAAATTTTAATAACAGCAGCAAGCACAGTCATTAATAATTACCACTATTAGTAATCATCTGAATAATTACTACTATTGGTAAAAATCTAGTCTATCATACTGCAGAATGGACAGTATGTAGAATTTTCCCAAACAAGGACAAGTCGGCAGATTACAAATGGCTATCAGCGTGCTATGAAACTGCTATCAGATTAAAGAGGATGCAAGAAAAATAAGAATGTAGAGCTGTTTCCCAAACAAAGACAAAATGACCCAGCAAGGCAGACAACCAGGCAGACAAACCAAAGCAGACAACAGTAAAGGGCAGAGACAAAAAAGAGGAAGCATGAAACAGCAAGGGCCAGAATGTGTTGAGTAAGAGAAAAGAGGAGAGCTGGGCTGAGTCAAGGAGTAAGAGAAAAGAGAGAAGCTGTGATTTAAGAACTTACAGAAGGTGTGTGTGCTGTGCATGTGTGCATGTGTGTGTGTTTGTGTGTGTGTGTGTGTGTGTGTGTGTGTGTGTGAGAGAGAGAGAGACAGAGTGTGGTGTGTGTGTGAGAGAGAGAGAGAGAGAGTGTGTGTGTGTGTGTGTGTGTGTGTGTGTATGTGTGTGTGTGTGTGTGTGTGTGTGTGTGTGTGTGTGTGTGTGTGTGTTTCTCCCCCCCCACCCCCCTTTCTTGTGTTTTTCTTTCAGTTTAAAGTATCAGTGTACACATCCTCATATTTCATAGTCTAACTTTTAACAGTGCTATTTTTTCTACAGTCTTTGGTAGTTTAAGGTATCATGAGCATCACTTTGCATAGTTTGGTGATTTTTGCATTGTTTTTGTGCAGTAAAATGGAGTACACAAAAAACAAAAAGAATTCATCAGGCAAAAAGATCTGTGGCCACAAAAAGCTTACAAGGCACAAATTTTCTCTGCTTAAAGATTAAAACAAACAAACACAAAGAAAAAAAAATAAAAGAAATCCACAAATACCTGTCTATCATTAGGTTCCCCACCAGACCCATTCATCCGACTGGGACTGTTGATCTGGCGTCTGATATCCTGCGCACAGAAAGGAAAGCATTCCACACTAAAAAACTGACAAGAAAATGCAATGAAGGAAAAATGTTCCACACACCAACAAGAAGATAAGAAATCATGCAAAGAAATGGAAAAGATGTAAATCAATTCAAACTAAGCACCGACAAGAGAGATACAAATGTTATCATCTCACAACTCAGTGGGATACAGAGGGACTAAAATCAATTGTAAAACTGAGAGAAACGGAGACTGCTCACAAACAAAGTTTTTATGTACAAGATACAAACACATTTACAAGAAACAGACACATTTACATACACACACCATCCATGATCTTTTTTCAGACAATTAAGATGGTTCCTTTAAGTTACATTGGAAACAATTTCACTCATTCACACCAATAAATCCCATCCCCTCCCCCTTCTCTCCCTTACCTCACTGTATACTGAATGAACAAAGAATACAAAGAAAGTATGACTGTAATTGTACAAAAAATGTTTGGGCAGACATACCCTGATAGAAGCCTTTGTCCTCTCGATGAAGTTCCGTCTGTCGTTCAACTCAAACTCATCAATCTTGAACTTTCTTGGATTCTTTTCAACAATACCTGATCTGGTCAAGGAGCTGTTGAACATGTCTAGACCATCAAGGACCAGATTACTTTATATTCTGCCAAATCCATCATTTACATGTCTAGACAATCATGAATCAAGGACCAGATTACTTTATCTTCTAGCAAATCCATCATTTACATGTCTACGTCATCAAGGACTAGATTACTAAATATTCTAGCAAATCCAACTTTTACTTTTCACTGAAAAAAAAAAAATGCTGCGCAGGTACTTCCTGCTCTGTGCCAGTAATCAACATGCCAACATCAGTCACACCAATAACAGTCCACTAACACTGCAGTCATGAGAAAATACGACATCAGGGCAAGTGATCAGTTTAAATTTCTTTTTTTTAAACAGAGCTTCATTAGTCAGTTGACTGTACTTTTATTCATCAATATAAATATAGAATAATCTTTTCCCTTGTTTCGTTTGAAGGCTTCATGCATCAAAATAATTAAATTCAAATTTTCTTTCATAGCTGTGATTTTTTTTTTTTTTTTTTTTTCTTCTTTTTCGCTGTTCCATCTTCTGTGGCACCTGCTCATTCTGACCCCCCCCCCACATCCACATGGAAGTCCAGCTCACCGTCATGGCGGTAAAGTTAAATCTGAATAACTACCTCACTGCACCACACCACAAGCTGGTGGTGTCTGTTTACTGTTGGCACTCCTGTGTGCTCTGTGTGACATTCAAGGAACCACTGAAGTGTTCTGCAGGATTGTTAGCTACACCATCTTCACCTTTCAGACTTTTATATTGTCACTAGCATAAAGTTCGATCTAGTATTCTTCATCTTGGCCCTTGCCTTTAGATAAAGCTTTATGGTCCAAGCTTGGCTAATGCAGGTCCATTCAATCAATGCAATCCGTTTACTGTGAGAAAATACCAGGTTGAAAGCAAGGTGGAGATTGGTTTGCTCTTTCTCTTGAATTAAACACACACACACACACACACACACACACACACACACACACACACACACACACACACACAATTGCATTCTATCAGTGTGCTATTCATGATGGATTCAGGATAAAAACATTAAAATAAAAAAAAAATTGTGAGTTCCATGTTTGTTAGCTCTGGGGAGTTTAAAGACAGTCTGGTGCCCTCCTTCCCACAAAATGCACTGGCCAACTGTTCTGCCAGTGTTCATGCACGCCAAGAAGCAGTGTGTTTCCCACTGTGACAATTGTTGCAGCAGGTAGTTCCACCTTTTACACAGTGTCATGACATTGGGTTTTATAGTTATTTTCTTGCTGCTAATCAGTCGGGTGTGATTTATATGTTGCTCTGAAAGCAGCACGGGCAGCTTACAATCTGTTACACACTTTACTTGCCCAAAAAATTACAGTAATGGGAAAATACCTTGATCGGTTGATATGTTGACCAAAAAACTGCCAGACAAAGGAGAAAAAGACCAGCTGCCGCAGTGTTGTGCTTGAGCTGCAGACCTGTGGACTGGGAGGTTGTGCGTGCACGTCCCATCAAGGATTTTATTTTGTGGTAATTTACAGTTCCAGCTGACTCCTTCCCACAGCTGTGTATGCTATGAGCTCTAATGGGGGATGGAACCACACACACTACTTATTGGACAAGTCTGAAAGTGTTTGTCACACTTTCATAACCAGCACTACAGATGTCTGTATCTTTCAGGCCTGGTTGAGGCTGGGATTGTTTAAAGGAAGCGAAGAGTACAGTCAGGACTGGTCAACCATGGCATCATCTTCAAAATCTGAATCCTTCTGTAATAAAGGAAAGTTCTGGGGGCCGGAATAGCTCAGTTAGTAGAGCACTGGGGTTGCGGGTTCGAATTTCAGTACAGGGGATTTTTCCCTCGGTGTTAACATTGGTTCTGACTCCATTCCCCATACAGTCCTTCGAATGAGACCATAAACAAAGAGGTTCCATGTGTGAATGCATGCACAACATCTTGCACACATGTAAAATCCCATCACCAACTTTCGGAAGAGAAGGCCAGTTTGGTAGCTGGTATGGATGACACATTACATATAGTATGCACCTTCCCCGAAGATGGAGTATGGCTGCCTAAATGGCGGGATAAGAAACGGCCATACACACAAAACTCCAATGCCTGTCTGTACAGGCAGTGTCCGCAGGAGTATCAGCCTGCGTACGCAGAAAGAAAGAAAGAATAGAAAAAAAGAAAGGAAAGTTCTCAATGGTCTCAAGATGCCACATGCAACAGAAAAACAAAAATGGCTGACATGACAGCAGGCTGGACTTCAGGGAGGTTTTTGCGGTAATTAAAACTAAAGCCTGTCATCCTTCCATAAGAAAGAAAGAAAACTGAGCAAGACAAAACCATTTACAGACAATGGATAAATCTGCCTCTTGTCAGAAATGGATTGGGTTGTTCCACACAGGTTTAGAAAAATGATACCACAACGTCAGAGAAATGATTTATGACAGAGTTTGTTTTTCAATTGGTGTTAGTAAGGAGCCATCATACACAGAGATCATCAACGGAGCCTCTTCTATTTCTACTGCCTGGGAAATAATTTTATATTCACTCATGAACTGCTAATGGAAGTTTAAAAAAAAAAAAAAAAAAATAGCCTAGCCTACCTTCTATTTTTTCACATGTTACAAGGAAGGCACTTTTTATTTTCTTTTTTACTAGAGGACTATTTTTGAGCAGAAATGATGATTTCCAGGATATTGACAGTCTCTTCCAAGTCCTCCAGGTCCCACTCGATGGAGCGGAGGCTGTTGCGCAGTTCGTTGGTGGTGTACTCCACTTCTTCCCGTGAGGCCAGAGACGGGTCTTCCTGCAGTTCCTTCCATCGGGGAGTACAAGTTGCGTGCAGTTGCCAGGGCTTTCTGCACCTCACTGGACAAAAGCAGAAGATGGCAACCTGGTCAAATGCATAATTACCCATCTTGTCTGAATTAGAAAATAGTGTTTACAAATCATTTTGAAATATATACCATGTATCATAATGCTGTCACATGAAATTAAGACTTTTTTTTTTTTTTTAATTCCACATTGCTGAAGAGTTTGAGTGGGTGTTGGGAAGTGAAGACCTGTGGATTGGGGAAGTATGGGAGGTGATGAAGATGGCTCAAATTGAGTGCAGGGATGCAGCAGGGTGGTGGGCAGGAGGGGGGGTTGGTGGTAGGGAAGGGAAGAGAGCTCTTCATATGGTTGTAAACATGAATCCTTAGCGAAAGCTATCCAGGGAACCAGTACTGATGCTGCTGCTGCTGCCGGAGACAGATAGGGGGGAGAATGAGGATAGATGCGATGATGGAAGTTATGGACCAGATGAATCAAGGTTACGAGGCACATAATGTATGTCAATAAAGGATTCGGAGATGATAAAAAATAATGAAATTTAAATCACCTTGCCTCTTTAAAAAAGAATGTTGTCTCTAACAATGGGCTGTTTCATTTTTCTGAATGTTGTTTTTCTTGCCTGAACTGGCTGAAGAAGGCCTATGAGGTCTAAACATGTCATTTTCTCTTATAATTATTTTCTTTTGTTCCTGTTGTTTGGTGGATTTACTATAAATACATTTGTAAAAAATGGCTAGAGGTCAGGATGGAGGTCTTATTTTATACAGTCATTTTTCTTTTCCTTACATAGCATGAACAGTACCATTCGCTGACTCCTCGATGAAAAAAAATCTGAATTCTCACTCTCTAAGTTTTGCGCCCTCTCACCCTCATGGTAATCACACAACTAGGCTTGTTTCCATTCATCTTCATTAAATTTATTGTTTGCTTTAAACAGAAAGGAGTTTTTATATTCATTGTGCAGCCAGTCAGGTTGCTGGCTGAAAACCCACAAAGGATTACTTTTTCTTCTTCTTCTTCTCTTCTTCTCTCTCTCTCTCTCTCTCTCTCTCTCTCTCTCTCTCTCTCTCTTTTAACTGGATTTGAAATGTTCAAATGTATGATCTTTCATTTTATTTTCTTGTTGTTGATTTCATACTTGATAATGGAACTTCAAATAAATAAGTCCCGTGTTGCTGTACACCGACAGCTATGTCACAATATCTAGAACAGTTACTATACAAAAAAAGGGTCAATTTAATCAGCCAGGTCACTGTAAATGTTGTAGCATAGCATTAGCAGACTACGTTTTAATTTAGTAACGCAGAAGAAGAGACCACTCCTGAAAACCCAAGTGGCACTGGAATTCGTCTGTCTACTCACTCTC
This sequence comes from Conus betulinus, assembly GCA_016801955.1. Lineage (NCBI taxonomy): Eukaryota > Metazoa > Mollusca > Gastropoda > Neogastropoda > Conidae > Conus > Conus betulinus. The sequence goes on along the minus strand of JADBJO010001152.1, from coordinate 162,567 downwards.
TCACGACGAAAAATGGATCCTCCATTGACATATCTCCCCTGTGGTTTGAATCAGATCAGTTTGTGTAGAACTGTACTTCAAATCGGAGATAACCACCTTGAACAACTACCGACTTTGTATCTTACGAGCGTGAACAGAGGCCATTTTGTTTTGCGATAGGAATGACGTCAGAGGTGTTTTCAGTTCCACTTCCGGGGATTCCCTGAAGTGCTTCCGTGCGCCGTGAAGGTCAGAGTTCGGGATCACAGCGAAGGTCAAGTAGTAAGAATAAAGTTTGAACAGATGAAAATCGCCTTGGCTCTGGGGAGAAACCCAAACCAAACCAAACCAAACCAAAAAAAACAAAAGCAACAAGCAAACCTTTCGAATGTGAAAAAGAAGATTTCATCCTGGAGTTTGGGGTCAGTAAATAAGTTCAATGCCATAATTATGTCAGCAAAAAGTGGCAGATTGATGCATGACTCCTTATGTTCCTACGCCATTTCTGGGGCACTGTAAAATCTTCGAGTGAAAAGTCTAGCAAACAACAAAAAATGAAAGATTGTGTGGATGTTGCTTGCATAGAAATAGGACCGGACATGAGACTTGCCTCAGAGTCCAGTATCCTATGGATCAAACGGCTGGACTGCTAAAGCTTTGAGTGTAAAAGAGAATATATAGCGTTTGGGGCCTAAACTGTAAACGCGGACTCGTACCGAACATGGAAATCGGCCTTTCGATGGAAGCTAGTTTGATTGTTAAGCACTTTTCTCCAGTTTTCTTTGACCAAAGCTCACCCAATCCGGAAACAACCCAGAGTCTATATACCCTATTCAGAAACAACCCAGAGTCTATACCCTATTCAGAAAAAACCCGGAGTCTATACCCTATTCAGAAAAAACCCGGAGTCTATACCCTATTCAGAAACAATCCGGAGTCTATACCCTATTCAGAAACAATCCAGAGTCTATACCCTATTCAGAAACAACCCAGAGTCTATACCCTATTCAGAAACAACCCGGAGTCTATACCCTATTCAGAAACAACCCAGAGTCTATACCCTATTCAGAAACAACCCGGAGTCTATACCCTATTCAGAAACCCAGAGTCTCTACAACCCGGGGTCTATACCCTATTCAGAAACAATCCAGAGTCTATACCCTATTCAGAAACAACCGGAGTCTATACCCTATTCAGAAAAAAACCCGGAGTCTATACCTTATTCAGAAACAATCCGGAGTCTATACCCTATTCAGAAACAATCCGGAGTCTATACCCTATTCAGAACCAATCCGGAGTCTATACCCTATTCAGAAACAACCCGGAGTCTATACCCTATTCAGAAACAATCCGGAGTCTATACCCTATTCAGAAACAATCCGGAGTCTATACCCTATTCAGAAACAATCCGGAGTCTATACCCTATTCTATCCTGTTATCCTTCCACACTTCCCAATCTTGCTTAGACAAAAAAACATCAGTTGTGAAAAATGTAAAATGTAGCTTCTAACTTTAAAAATCTTGTACCAAATTCTTCCGGTACGTTTGTCCACCTCATTGTCAACTGACTTCCTGCGATGACAAATAAACGTTTGAAAATAATTCCAAAGATTCATATCCTTGTGTCCTTGCTAGTTTAAAAGAAAAAAAAAAAGAAAAAAGGGAAGAAAGAAGGAAACACGAGTGTGTGTGTGTGTGCGTGGGGGGCGGGGGGGGGGGGGGGGGGGTGGTCACGTACAGTTTGCATAGCTTTGACAAAACTGAGTTTGGTTTTTCATAGAATGTTCTGTGATTAATTTATTCAGTAGCTACACATGGGAGTTTTCAAACCAATCAATGTAGAATTTTGTCACCTCTGGCATCTTGACAATTTAAATAACTATTTGAACGACCAGTTAATTATTCCTCAAAAATCATATCACGTTATTTAAGCCTATGATTGAACCTGTTTGGAGTATCACACACACACACACACACACACACACACACACACACACACACACACACACACACACACACACACACACACACACACACACACACACACACACACACACACACACACATGCGCGAGCGCACGCACACGCACATATGCACATCGCAAGCACGTGCATACACACACACACACACACACACACACACACACACACACACACACACACACACACACACACACACTGACTGACTGAAACCAATTTCTTGTCCGATTAACCCTTGGTTGTACTGACATTAAAAAATCTTAAAAAACATTATTAACAAAATGCCAACATTTTTCATTTAATGAAAAGGAACACAATTCACACACACACACACACACACACACACACACACACACACACACACGCACACACGCACACACACACACACACACACACACACACACACACACACACACACACATGCATAATACACAAATGCACACATCTCTATACGAACATACCCACACCCTCTCTCTCTCTCTCTCTCTCTCTCACACACACACACACACACACACACACACACACACACACACACACACACACACACACACATATACCACCACCACCATCACACCACATCATACCACACCACACCATACCACACCACACCACACACACCACACCACACACACACACACTATACCACACCACACCACAGTATACCACACCACACCACACCACACCACACTACACTATACCACCCTACACACACAGTCGTAAGCGCTGATTTTGAGTTCGATAATATAAGTATTTGTCTACGTATAACAGGCATGTCGAGTATGAAATCTAGTGCTTTTAAATGGCAAATAACTCTGCTGTAAATATAGAAACATCCTTTCGTAATATGGAATTTCTTTCTAATGTTAAGGGCTGGTATTGCAAAGGAAGCCCAACATCGGAAGAATCTGAAACAGAACCATCCGTGAAAATGTGTAGATAGGAATCATATTTCCTATGTATCAAGTCTTTGGCATAGGATGATAGTAACAGAGGATTATAATCTTCTTCTTCTTTTTTTTTTTTTTTTTTTTTTTTTTTTTGATTAAGATATCCTTAAGTGCAGATGATTTCAGCCTGCTCTGACAACCAAGAAGGGTGTGAACAACATGAACAGCGGCAATACCATCAAGAGACAGGTTACAGTTCTGAAACAATGGGGAACATAATCACTTAGGGACATGTACACCGCTTTGTTACGGATCTCTCTTGAAGTATAGGCAGGCCACTTCCATCCAGTTTAGTCATTACTGAATTTAGGATGGTTCTAGCTCTCACTGTAAAATTACAGGCGCATCTTAGCCTGTGTTCGTTTAAAGGTAACACACCAGCCTCCTTGTACGTCAAATCAATTGAAGCCCATCGGGGAAGTCCTGATGCAGTTTTTTAAGGGCTAACGAGTCGAACACTGGTTACCCAAAAGCCCTCCAAGCAATTATAAGACTCTTCTCTCCCGCGGATTTTCCTCCTCCCCTTCCTCCTCCACCTCCAGCCAGCCTTCTTCCCCCCCCCCCCCCTCACCTAGACTCCCCCCCTCCCCCCCCCCCCTCCCCCCAACCCACCTTCATCTTCCGCAGAACATTTTTTTTTTTTTTTTTTGACATTGTACATCCGTTTTGGCAGCGGTTGGACCTCCCCGAAAATAAAATTCGGCTGCTCCGGAATCAGACAGTCAACAGCTCTTGCGACTAATTACATGGCTTGATTAGTTTTGGCGCATAGAATCTCTCTCTCTCTCTCGTCTCTCCCCTCTCTCCTCTCTCTCGTCTCTCTCTCTCTCTCTCTCTCTCTCTCTCTCGCTCCCTCTCAAAACAGCTCTTGCTACTAATTACATGACTTGATTAGAGTTGGTGCATAGGATCTCTCTCTCTCTCTCTCTCATACACACACACACACGCGCGCACGCACGCGCGCGCGCGCGCGCAGCGCGCGCACACACACACACACACACACACACACACACACACACACACACACACACACACACACACACACACCCAACTCGGTTGTAGGCTTGTTCCAGTTTGCTCCAAGAATCATTTTCAGTGCTGACTGAACCATGTGCTTTCACTGTTACCGTTCTTTCTCGCCTCCTAGTCGTAGTCGGGCCACCTTTCTTTACTTACACGGAGCGCTGGGCATTTGCCTGCTTTGAAGCAACCCCTTCCATTATCAGGGGAGTCCACAAAGGTGTCTCTTTTTGTTTCTACTTATTTCTTCGTTTATGTGGTGAACCTTGAAACAATCCGGAATTGGATCTACAGCTGTTCGCTTTACTGTCGTCAGCATTCATACATGTCTGTCTGAATATGATATGTGAATGTCATCAGCATTCATACATATCTGTATGTATATAATACATGAATGTCATCAGCATTCATACATATCTGTATGTATATAATACATGAATGTCATCAGCATTCATACATATTTGTCTGTATATAATACATGAATGTCATCAGCATACATTCATGTCTGTGTATATAATACATGAATGTCATCAGCATACATTCATGTCTGTGTATATAATACATGAATGTCATCAGCATACATTCATGTCTGTCTGTATATAATACATGCATGTCATCAGCATACATACATGTCTGTCTGTATATAATGCATGCATGTCATCAGCATACATACATGTCTGTCTGTATATAATGCATGAATGTCATCAGCATTCATACATGTCTGTCTGTATATAATGCATGAATGTCATCAGCATTCATACATGTCTGTCTGTATATAATGCATGAATGTCATCAGCATTCATATATATATGTCTGTATATAATGCATGAATGTCATCAGCATTTCATACATATCTGTCTGTATATAATACATGAATGTCATCAGCATTCATACATATCTGTCTGTATATAATGCAGGAATGTCATCATCAGCATTTACATACCTCTCTGTATATAATGCATGAATGTCATCAGCATTCATACATATCTGTCTGTATATAATACATGAATGTCATCAGCATTCATGCATGTCTGTCAGCGGTGTCATCAACTCACATTAAAAGCGTTGGCGAGCAAGACACAACCAACTAGCGATCATTTATGAATGCAAAGATCACGAGAGAGAGAGAGAGAGAAGAGAGA
>JADBJO010001152.1:150000-152500 GCA_016801955.1 Conus betulinus | reverse complement strand
ATTCATACAGGCATATATATTTTGTGCATAAAGCAACGTATGTGGTGATAAGTAGTGCCGCCCGCTCCGCACCAACACACACGGGATATGATCGGCCAATTCCTCAATGACGACAATAATTTCTTAGCCGTGGAGGGAACGTGAGAGTCCCTTTCAAAGGAAGTCCACCAGCCCATTCTTCAACAGTCTCCACAAAGTTGCTGGAAATGCAGAGCTCTCTTTCTCTCAAAGTATATCAGTGTCTGTTTATTTCATAATGTTTATGTCAAACTATGTTAGTGTCTAATAAACAGTAAACAAGTCTAGTTTTTGCTCCCATAAGGAAACCTAACACAGAGTAATTTCCAATTATGTTAGTGTCTGTTTATTCATAACGTTTGTATTAAACTAGTTGTTTATTTCATAACGTTTATTTCAAACTATATCAGTGTCCTCTTATTTCATAACGTTGATATCAAACTATATCAGTGTCTCTTATTTCATAACGTTGATATCAAACTATAGCAGAGTCCCTTATTTCATAACGTTTTATCAAAGGGTGCTAGGTCTTTTTTATTTCAAACACAGTAACATTTTTTCAATATATATACGAAAAACGAACTCTAGCCGACTCTAAAAAGAATGAAAGTTACAAACCAGATTTTTCAGGTATTCGTAGTACATGACCAAAGGACATGCAATATCTTTGAGCTCTCTCATACAGTCGTGAACGAGTCGTAGGTTGTATGATACTGTCTGCGAGTGGAACTATGTACCATTTTAACCCTAGCGGGTAAGTACGAGAACGGAATGGCCGTTACAGTCAGGGGGAGATGAATTGCTGCCTTTGATGTTGGCAGTATTCATCAGCAGGAAGGGGAAACTACTCTGATTTACGGCGATGTTTTGCAGTACCGACTGGCGCCTACCTAGAGCTGTGTAATATGAGTTCAGAGTGGAAGACTGCAACTACTCAGCCGAGTTCCAGCCGCTCCATGGATCCGTGTCTGGCAGTGTTGAAGAAATGCCCTAACCAACACTGCAGGTGTTTGTATCTCTCGAGCCTGGTTTGATCCTGGGTTGATGATAAAAGGAAGCGTAGAGCGTGGAGTACAGCCATGCCATGTGATCTGCGGCAACACTGGAACTCGCATCATTCTCGTTCTTATGAACCACCGTTTAGAAACAATTAGCAGTCATCAATGCTGCGGCCACTCACACCCCTCTCTTGTGATAACCCGGGGCTTGATTTTCTCTCCACATCATTGCCCTGTCCCGCCAAATGTATAAATAAACTTAGTAGGACCACTTATCTGTGATGCATCAACAGAAACATGAACAGGTCACTCTATACGGGTGCACGTGTGTGCTGTGTATGCCCGCTTTTGAGAGAGAGAGAGAGAGAGAGAGAGAGAGAGAGAGAGAGAGAGAGAGAGAGAGAGAGAGAGAGAGAGAGAGAGAGAGAATTCTTTATTTACGAGGATAAAAGATAGGCGCTGGTGTATTTTTCTTTTTTTTTTTTTTTTTTTTTTTTTTTTGGTACATTCAGTCCTCACCCTGAGTAGGGTCAACAATTCAAAATGAGACAAGGCAATAAATGTAGAAGCATTCAAAAAGAGGTTGAAACACAAACGAAATAAGAGAGAGAGAGAGAGAGACGCAGGAGTGGAATGAGAGAGAGAGAGAGAGAGAGAGACAGACAGACAGAGAGAGAGAGAGACTCAACTCAACTCAACTCAACTCAACTCAGCTGAGCTCAAATAGTTTAACTGCAAAGGCCACCGACCTATCTGCAATGAGGTCAAGAACAAAAGTAGAATACACACGCATCCGGCGCATATACTGAAAAATACGAAAGAAAATATTTGCATAACAAAATATTCTTCCTGAAATTACTCTCGCATTTTTTGTGTCAACTACTAACAGTTCCTCTCTTCGTTTTAGCGCTTAAAAAATGAACATAGCTACAGAGCGAGTTACAATTCTCTTTTCATTTTGCAGTAACAGAAGCAATGACACTTGATGAATATTTCTCGTATGAGGCAAAATGTATTTATCTCTTACATCTTTTATAGGACGGACAAACAATCAAAAATGTATTTTTGTCCTCGATTTGAGTTACAGAATGGACAGCTTGGAGTTGAGAGAGAGACTGACAGAGAGAGAGAGAGAGAGAGAGAGAGAGAGAGAGAGAGAGAGAGAGAGAGAGATCCCCCAAAATAGTTAAGTAATCTGATTAGCAGGAAGAGCTGTTGGTATTTTGACTCGGGAACTGCCAAATTGCATTTTCAGGGACGTCGAATTGCTGCCAAAACGGAAATCCAGTGTCAAAAAAAAAAAAAAAAAAAATCTTCTTCGGCGAGGAAGAACATGGGGTTGGGGTTGGAGGTGGAGGAGGAGTGGGGGGGGGGGGAGTCTTGGTGAAGAGGGAGGGGGGGTCAGGTAGAGAAGGAAGGAGGGGGGAGGGGAGGGGGAGGGGAAGGGAGTGATGGTGGTGGTGGTGGTAGTACGGATGCCAGTC
>JADBJO010001152.1:135000-142500 GCA_016801955.1 Conus betulinus | reverse complement strand
CCGAAACGATGACGATCAATCCGCTAACTCGTCCAAATGAATTTTGGCCCAGTCGGACTCAGCAGTCGATGTTTATGATCAAAAGCTCCGTCCATGTTTCTGTTTGTATGGGAGCTTGCACCGCTGAAAATGAGATAGTATGGTCATGTATTAAGATCACCCAGACTTTCCAAAACCAAGGAACAGCGAGAGGAGAGAGAGAGGAGAGAGAGAGAGAGAGGAGAGAGAGAGAGAGAGAGAGAGAGAGAGAGAGAGAGGACACCATCAGTGTGTGGACTGGCCTCACACTCAGCAACTGCCCAAGAGTGTCTGAGAACCGGGAGGAGTGGAGGAAGCTGGTTGCGATGTCTTCAGTGGCGCTCCAATGGTCTTCAAGACTTCGGGATAGGTGAAAAGGCGACACCGCGGAGACGATTTCAAACCAGCGCGTGTATGCAGCTTATTGCACTTCACAGTGCTGACTTCCCATTCGTGTGAAAGAGACTTCCAGTTCAAGGGAATAGCTGTAAAAGTCTATTCCAAACCATGCCGCCAAGAAAGACCAAAAGCTGCTGCCTGAACAGTCTGTGTGCAGGTTTCGAGAGCTCTGAACAGTAAAACAGTCAAGCAAACCAACACTTCTCTGCAACGTTCCTAGTTTAGACGTCCCCCCCCCCCCCCCCCCCCCCCCCCCCCCCCTCCCCATCCTTACCTTTCGTTATTTTCATCAAGGCTCCTAACCTCATCACTGTTTTTTAAGGATTGCTTCACTTTGTTTTCACCTTGAGGGGTGAAATACCTGTGCAGAGATCTCTGTGCAAGTCAACATGTTTTTATTTATTTCTTCAAATTTGTTCTGCCCTTTACGTCAGCTTGCGCTTGTTGTTTGCCGCCTGTTCAGCCATATTTCCTCTTCAGCTCTATGAAGCACTCACCGACAAGAAAAGTCCTCAATGCCAGAAGCCGTGGTGAAGGGTTGTTGTCGCTGACTCCCGACTGGAAGGTCGTGGGTTTGATTCCCGTCAGAGACATTTATTTGTAGGATTTTCTACCCTGCCTGCTTCTACCCAGAGTTGAGTTTGTGACGGGCTCAGCTGGGAAGACAGGGACCACACAGTCGGGTTTCATCTACTAAATGGATTGCGTCACTGAGTATTTTTCCTCAATTTCATGATCATCACTGCGAGTGTCCTGTATGGTCTCACTGCCTGGTTGACGACAGGATAAAAAAACCGGATGTTAAGTAGTATGAAACATACAGCCCTGTCATGGAGTCTTACACCAGAATGAATTATCACCTCATCCTCATCTTCATCTAGTCAACAATAAAAAAAAAAAAGAGTTTCTGTGGCCCTTTATATCTGTTCTCATGGTAACCTGAGTTTCGATTTTCATTAATGCGTTTATTCCCACGTTATGATTCTGTCAGGATCACATGAACCTCGGCAAATTCATTGGGGTTTGCCTTTGGACGGACGAGTTGGCTCCCTCCAACGCGCTGGTTTCTTGACACGTCCTAGACGGCTTAGTATTTGTGTTCTTCCAGTGTACGTTTGGATCAGCTTACAGGACCAACCACTTGTGACAGAACAACCGACCACTGATTCAGCCAATTGATTCAGAGCGTGCAACCTGTCTCCTCTAGTGGTTGCCTCGTGACGACTTGACATGGACTGCTCCCTGTGGATTGCCGGTGCTGCTGGTGCTTTGCTGGCCAAAGTCAGGGTGTGGCTGTGGAGTGAGGAGCTGGAAGATGAGCGGCGTGGGTGGAGTGGCGCCGGCATGGAGCAGAAAGACATGACAGAGAAATGAGCGTCCAATGAATTATCCACGTACAAAGGACAAGAATTCAGATTTTTGATACTAGTAAAAAAAAAAACCAAAAAAAACATGATTTTTTTTTTCTGTCCCTATCTTCTGCGCCACCTCATTGCACCGCATCCACGCCGCTCGTTTCCTACACTCCGTCCGCAGCTACAGCCGGGCCCATTCCCACCGCAACCCCGGTGTAAATTCCCATCTCGGCCCCCCCCCCCCCCCCCCCCCCCCTCTCCTCCGCAGGTACCCCCGTGGACTATGTTGTCCTAGATCGTCCACCGGCGAACGAATCAGTGTCCTGAATCGTGCGCGGGGAATTTCTCGGGCAGTCCCCCCAGTCTGTTCTCTGCCCCCCCCCCCCGAATTCATCGTTATGGCTTCCCCAAAGGTTCCCACCCCCACCCGCCACCCCATGTAGTATAATAAGTAGCGCCGTTGTACATGTCTGCACGGGCTGTCCGGGGTCTGCCTCTCTGGAAAAAGTTGCCTGTCTATCCATCTCTCTGTCTCTATCTCCGCGTCTGTCTCTCTGTTCCTCTCTCTCCTCTGATTCTGTCCTCTCTCTTTCTTTCTTTCTGTCTCTCTCTGTCTCTCTTCTGTCGGTCGTCTAATCTCGCTCATCTCCCTCTCTCCTCTCTCTCCTCTCTCTCTGTCTCTCTCTCCCACCCCCTTCTCTTTCCTGTCTCACTTTTTCTCTACAGCTCTGTTTGTCTGTCTCTTTCTCTGTCTGTGTCTGTCTGTCCTCTCTATCTGTATGTGAGGAGAGTGTCTGTGTTTTTGTGGCATTTGTGTGTGTGCCCTCAGCTGCCTCCCCAGTGAGCATCCATGTCAAGTCATTTAAGAGGCAACCCCAGTTGTGAGACAACGTAAGCACTTCGGTGTTGTTTTCAGTCACCTTCCGAGACCACCTACGAGTGCGACAGTTTCAGTTCTGTTGCAACAAGGAGGTGTCGATGCGACAGTTTCAGTTCAGTTTCATCAAGGAGGTGCGTGCGGACTAGTCCAATACGCCACACCACATCGCTAAGTTTTTTAGACCACAACTGCGCATGATTTTAAGCTGATGGATAAATGAATTAATAACTAAGATGAGTGATGTAAGATAGCAGATGTAGCGGATGTCGGATTAGCCCAACCGCTGGTCAGACCTTGAGTGCCCACCTAACATTGGTTGTGCCTTTTTTTAATCATTGTATGTGTCTGTTGTGAATACTGATGACAATAATTGCTAAGTCCGCGGAGCAGGCGTGAGTGAGCTCTTGCCCCCGGAGGACGCCACCATGTCCATTCAACGACAGCCCCCTTGACCTCGCCGATGCTGGTGACCCTGACGGAAACCAAACCTAGGCCATAGACATAATCCCATGAAATGTATTAGATGCCTCTTCCTTGTGATTATATGTGTGGATATTAAATAGTGTTCTTTTTTTTTTCCCACTCGATAACGTTCACGCGGCCTGTTCTGGCAGTGTGCTCTGTGAGCGCACATTCTTTAACCCTTTTCTTCTTTTTTTTTTTTTTTTTTTTTTTTTTTTTTTTTTTTTTTTGTGAAGCTCACGAGTCATTAAACGACTTAAACAAACACAGATGATTACAAAGACACCTGCTTTGCACCTACTTGCAGTGACTGAAAATCTGACGAAAATTAAGACTTCTAAGGGTGGCGCAGGATTGCTCCTAGCTGTTTTTTTTTTCGGCAGTGGCAGACAGTGCTTGTTTATGGTCCCACCCGCACATTTGGGTGTATCTTTTTTGTCTTTTTGCAATGACCGAAAGTCGGCAGAAAATAAGCGCAGCATCTTAAATCTGCCACTTATCTCTGCGTGTGAGAGGTATCTGGGTCTTCTCTACCCTTGCTTTCTCTTCTGCGGGCCAGTTCTTCTTTCTGTTCGTACTTTTTTTTTGTATATTCTGCCTGGTATTCCTCTGTCTCTCTTTCTCTTTCTTTTCTGCCTGTTTTCCTCTGTTTCTCTCTTTCTCTTCTGCCTGGTTTCCCTCTGTTATTGCTTTCTCTTCTGCCTGGGTTTTTCCTCTAGAGCTCTGTTCTCTCTGTTTCTTCTGCCTGTTTTCCTCTGTTCTCTCTTTCTCTTCTGCCTGTTTTCCTCTGTTCTCTCATTCTCGTCTGCCTGTTTTTCCCTCTGTTATTGCTTTCTCTTCTGCCTGGGTTTCCTCTAGAGATCTGTTCTCTCTGTTTCTTCTGCCTGGTTTTCTAGAGCTCTGTTCTCTCTGTCTCTTCTGCCTGTTTTCCTCTGTTCTCTCTTTCTTTCTGTTTCTTCTGCCTGTTTTTCCTCTGTTATTCTTTCTGCTTCTGCCTGGTTCTCTCTTTCTCTTTTGCCTGTGTTTTCTCTCTGTCTTTCTTTCTGCCTGGTTTTCCTCTTTCTCTCTCTCTCTCTTCTGCCCTGCTTTTCCTCTCTCCCGTTCTCGTGCCGACATCTCTCACATTTTTGTTGTCTAGTTTGTTTTTTTTTCTGTTTTAAACCACTGTCTCGAAACTGATCGGCCTCTGCTGTGTTTTCTATAATTTCTTCTGACTGCAGCTGCATGTTCTCTCTTGAAATTGATAGTTTCGACATGTTCTCTAATCGAAACTGATTGCCGTCTTGTGTTTGTTTATAATTTTCCAGTTTTGTTTGCTTCAACCACTGTCTAATCGAAACACTGATCGGCCTGCTGCATGTGTTTCTAATAATTGAAACATGATTAGCAGCTGCATGTGTGTCTATAATATGAACATGATAGGCTGCTGCATGTGTTTTTCTCTAATCGAAACTGATTGGCCTGCTGCTTGTGTTTCTATAATTGAACACAGTTGGCTGCTTCATGTGTTTCTAATATTGAACATGATTGGCTGCTTCATGTGTTTCTAATATTGAACATGATTGGCTGCTTCTTGTGTCTCTATAATTGAACATGATTGGCTGCCACATGTATTTTCAATGAACATGCTGGCTGCTTCATGTGTTTCTGTAATAAAACATGATTGGCTGCTGCCTGTGTTTCTATGATATTGAACATGACTGGCTGCTACTGTGTGTCTCTATATTTAAAATGATTGGCTGCCACATGTATTTCTCGAATGGAACATGACTGGCTGGTACATGTGTTTCTGTAATAAAACATGATTGGCTGCTGCCTGTGTTTCTATGATAAAAACATGACTGGCTGGCACATGTGTTTCTATAATAAACATGATTGGCTGCTGCATGTGTTTCTCTATTGGAACATGATTGGCTGCTGCAATGTGTTTCTCTATTGGAACATGATTGGCTGTTGCAGGTGTGTTCTCTAACTGAATATGATTGGCTGCTGCGTGTGTTTCTGTATTTGAACATGATTGGCTGCTGCATGCATGTGTTTCTATAATCGAACCTGATTGGCTGCTGCATGTGTTTCTATAATTAAACATGGATGTGGTAGAGGGGAGGTGTTCTGAAGGCACGAGCATTGAGCTATACGCAGTGCCGCGACCGACCGTTATGGAAAGCAACATGGCAGTAACGGTGGCTTGAAACGAACACCATCATTTGAACATCAGATGCTGAACCCAGAGACGGATGGGGAGTAAAGAGGATGGGAGGAGTGAAAGGGAAGGTGGGTTGGAGTGGGAGGGGGGGGGGGACGAGGGAAAGACGTGCCAGAGGTTTTTGACCCACCAACCTAGCCCCCTTGCGCCCCACTTCTTCCTCAGACGCGACTGGAGAGGGGAGGGGAGAGAGAAGGAGTTTGGGGGTGGGAGGTGGGGGCGAGGGGGAGAGGAACGAACGAACGAACTAAATTTTATTTTCACCACACACCAGGGTAAATGAGATAAGCGCAATATGAATACGTTTTTTTGCACGCCGCCAGCCCAGGGCAAAGAGAGAGAGAGCGAGGGAGGGAGGAATGAGAGGAGTGAGAGAGAGGGATGAGAGATTTAGGAGAGGGAGAGTGAGGAGAAAGAGGAGGAGGAGATGGAGGGGGACCAGAGAGAGGGACGGCGGTGACGAGAGAGACAGGGACAGGGGAACAGAAAACACAAGAGAGATAGGGTCGGGAGGGAGAGTTAGGGGAGAGAGAGACGAGGGGGGGGGGGGGAGGAAGGAGAAAGAGAGCGGGGGGGGAGAAAGAGGGGGGGAGAGGGGAGAAGCAAAGGGAGAGTGAGGATGGAAGGAGGAGACCGAGATCGGGAGAATTGAGAGACGAGGGGAGGAGAGAAGGAAGAGAGGAAAGGGAAGAGAGGGAGGGAGGCGGGATCAGGGAGAGATTATGGAAAGAGAAGGCACGAGAGGGGGAGTGAGGGAGGGGGGGAGGAGGAAGGAGGGAGAAGGGAGAAGAGAGAGGTGGAGGTGGATGGGAGGGAGGGAGAGGAGGAGGGTGGCGAGAGGGGTGGGGGGGGAAAAGAGGCGGAAAAGAGGAGGGAGGGAAAAGCGAGGGGAGGAGAGAGGGGGGGGGGGAAGAAAGAGGGAGGGAAAAAGAGACGAGGGAGAAAGAAAGCTGGAGAGGAGGGAGAAAAAGGAGAGAAGAGATAGGGATGGGCGAGAGGAGTTAGTGAAGAAGGAAGGAGAGAGAGCGAGAGAGAGGGAGGGAGAGGTAGGGAGGGAGGAAATAGAGAGAAGCAAGTGAGAGTAGCAGAGATGGAGAAAGGAGAGAGAAGAGGGGTGAGAGACGGATGGGGGCGGGGGGGAGACAAGACCAGGCGAGGGAGGAGGGGAGGGAGAGAAGAGGGGGGGGGGAGAAAGAAAAAGAAAAGAGTGGGGAGGGGGGGGGAGAGGGGAAGGGACAGAGAGGGAGGGAAGGAGAGGGAAGGGGATGAAGGAAGAATGAAAAGACGGGACAAAGGAGAGGAGGCAGACCAGAGAGCGAGAGGAGCGAGAGGGGGGGGGGAGTGGAGGGAGACATATGGAGAGAGGGGAAAGGAGGGAGGGACGGAGGGAAGAGATAGGGAGATAGGGAGAGAGACGGAGGGGGTAGGGAGGGACCGGGACAGTGGACGGTAGCAGTGAGAGAGAAGGGTTAATCAGGCGACTTCTGGAAAGGCCCCCCCCCCCCCCAGGCCCCCCCCCCCCAGGCGGAGGGAGGTGAATTTTTTTTTTTGGTGTTATTTTTTGTGTTTTTTTTGTCTGGGAGCGGGGGGAGAAGTCGTGAGGAGGGGGAAGGGGAGGGCGCAGAGTGGGATGGTGGAAGAGAGGGGGGGACGGGGATGTGGGGGAGTGAGAGAGACGATGGAAGAGAGGATGGAAGGGGAGGTGTGAGAGAGAGGTGAGGGGGGGGAGAGAAGAGAGAGGGTGAGAAGGGAGAGAGGTGAGGGGGGGGGGGGAGGGAGAGAGAGAGGTTACCGAGGGGAGGAGATCGAGGAGAGGGAAGGAAACGAGAGGAACCCGAGAGGATGAGAGAGGGGAGAGGTGAGGGTTTAGAGGTAGGGTTAGGAGCTAGAGAGAGGGAGGGAAGATGGAGAGAGGAAGAGAGAGAGAGAGAGACGAGAGGGTGCAAGGAGAAGGAGAGAGAGGGATGGAGAAGGGGCAGGGAGAGGTAGGGGAAGAGGAAAAGAAGAGAGAGTAGAGATGCGGGGAGAGAGCGGACGTAGGGGGGGGCGAGGAGGTGTGACGAGGGAGGGGGGGGGGGGGGGTGGGGGGGGGGGGGGGTGGATGCGGGGAGGGAGGGGAGGAGGGGGGGGGGGGGGGGTGGTTGGTTTTGGAGGGGGGGGGGATGGGGGGGGGGTGGGAC
>JADBJO010001152.1:112500-125000 GCA_016801955.1 Conus betulinus | reverse complement strand
CTTCTCTCCAGGCTGTTCAAAGGGTTGAACATTCTGGGTGAAGACTATTTCAACGTGGATGCCGATCTTCAGACATCAAGTGATGATATCCCACTCACCGCCCCATCAACATCATCATCAACAGCAACAGTCACCTATGAGGCAGAGTCTGACGACAATGATGACTTTGGCGAACCTGCAAAGGTGATCACCAGCAGAGAAGTCTTAGCATGCGTGCAAACATTAAACACCTACTGTTTGCAGGTTGGCGCTTGACATACAGAGTGACATTGTCATGCAGAGTGACATAGGCATGCAGAGTGACACAGGAAGACAGAGTGACATAGACATGCAGGGTGACATAGGCATGCAGAGTGACATAGGCATGCAGAGTGACATAGACATGCAGGGTGACATAGACATGCAGAGTGACATAGGCATGCAGAGTGACATAGACATGCAGAGTGACATGTCATGCAGAGTGACATAGGCATGCAGAGAGTGACATAGGCATGCAGGGTGACATAGGCATGCAGGATGACACAGGCATGCAGAGTGACACAGGCATGCAGGGTGACATAGGGATGCAGGGTGACATAGGCATGCAGGGTGACATAGGCATGCAGGGTGACATAGACATGCAGAGTGACATGGACATGCAGGGTGACATAGGCATGCAGGATGACACAGGCATGCAGAGTGACACAGGCATGCAGAGTGACATAGGCATGCAGGGTGACATAGGCATGCAGGTGACATAGACATGCAGAGTGACATTGTCATGCAGGGTGACATAGGCATGCAGAGTGACATAGGCATGCAGAGTGACATAGGCATGCAGAGTGACATTGTCATGCAGAGTGACATAGACATGCAGAGTGACATAGGCATGCAGGGTGACATAGGCATGCAGGGTGACATAGACATGCAGAGTGACATTGTCATGCAGAGTGACATAGGCATGCAGAGTGACATAGGCATGCAGAGTGACATTGTCATGCAGAGTGACATAGACATGCAGGGTGACATAGGCATGCAAGATGACACAGGCGTGCAGAGTGACATTGTCATGCAAGTGACATAGGGATGCAGGGTGACATAGGCATGCAGAGTGACATTGTCATGCAGGTGACATAGGCATGCAGTGTCACATAGGCATGCAGGGTGACATAGGGATGCATGGTGACACAGGAAGACATAGTGTTGATAGTGACGATGTAACCATTACAGGTTTTCATTCTCCTGAGCCACAGGTATTTACACCAACAAATGAAAGATGGCGTCTCAGATCATCACATTGTCTTCGTCTTCATGTACCCCAGTTTTTGCCATTTCGACCCTCAAAGCCCAAGCTCTCCAAACCGCTCTCAACCAGTAGAATCATTGGGGACGGCAATTGGTTTTATAGAACAATTAGTTTTGAGATCAGTGGCACAGAAAACTACCACCCTGAGATTCGAGCCAAAATCGTGGATTTCATGTGTAAAAATGCAAAGGCGTTCTCTAATTATGCTAACATGGACCTTGGCGATTATCTCAACACTAACGAAACCACTGAATTGAGATCATGGGCGACTGATGTCGAGATATACGCCGCAACAACCCTTCTCCAAACGACGATTGTGGTGTACACTGTGGTAGATAAAACATCCAGGGTTGGTTGCCCAACCATCCGCTTTTTCCCGTCTTTGGTTCAAACTCCCACAAAGAGAAAATGTATTTGTCCAACCTTTGTGGTCACTTTGAGTGGGTGACAGATGTTATTTGAGGTTTTTCTGTTTCATTAACTTGGTTCAACTCTCAACATGGAGAACATTTATTTGTCAAACCTTTGTGGTCACTTTGAGCGGGCGACAGATGTTATTTGAGGTGTTTCTGTTTCATTAACTTGGTTCAACTACCAACAAAGAGAACATTTATTTGTCAAACCTTTGTGCTCACTTGAGCGGGCGACAGATATTATTTTAGTTTTTTTCAGTTTCATTAACTTGGTCTGTCACTGACAGCAGAGAATAGTCTTTTTTCAATTTTTTTTTTCCTAATGAAAGTCGGAATGAGAGAGAGAGAGAGAGAGAGAGAGAGAGAGAGAGAGAGAGAGAGAGAGAGAGAGAGAGAGAGAGAGAGAGAGAGTTTAAAGGTTGGCTGCTCCTATACCTACAATGACGAAGAATACAATTAATTTTGGTTTTATCTTTGTTTCTTTGTCGTCTTTTTTCTCTTCTCATTTCCATAATTTTTGTTGTTGTTGTTGTTGTTGATTTTATTAAATTTGTGACTTTGAACTATTTTACGACTGCCTGCCTTTTTTCTCCAGAATCTAAAAAGTGTGAGCGTACGTTCTAGTGCATGAGAGTCCTCTAATGTTGACCACTTTTTGTTCAGCAAGCTACAAAATTAATGAGTTAATACAAAAACCAATGATAAATGGCAAATATTTTTTTTCCTCAAAGGGAAACAAACAAGCAAACAACTCCCCCCCTTCCCCCTTGAAATCAAAATTAAAATGACTTTTAACTGTCTTTTTTTTTTCCTTCAAAGTGTTCCACATTAGGTGACTAGTCCTGTAATTTGTACCACTATATCCTTGATAAAGAATCAATGGTCTTAGTGAAGTATGATCCATATATGTGTCCATTTCTGCGAAAATCAGGCTTATGCCCCGCAATTCTATTTTCTTTTTACTTTGACTTTAACACAGGCTTTAAGTGATTCCACACTTTTTATGAAGCCAACATCTAAAAATTGAATTTTGGGGCATGAGACTGATTCTCGCAGAAATGGACACATGCTATGACAGACAGCGTCTGTGTATGTTAAACGGTCAAGAGCAGCTCTCTCTCTGTCTGTCTCTGTCTGTCGGTCGGTCGGTCGGTCTCTCTCCCCCCCCCCTCTCTCTCTCTCTCTCTCCCTCTCTCTCTCTCTCTCTCTCTCTCTCAACACACTCTCTCACACACACACACACACACACACGCACACACACACACGCGCGCGCGCGCGCGCGCGCGCGCGCGCGCGTGCACAAATGGCAGACATCACCACATCAGGGTCCCTTCACAGAGGACAAAGGCTTCACACACACACACACACAGCACCAGCAAAAAAGCTATGTCATTTCAAAAGGAGTATCAAAGACTGTCAATATAAGAAAGAAAAGCTCAGCTTAACCAAAATAAAGGGAGGTAACAACTCCCCCTTTTTTTTTTTCTTTTTTTTAGGTAGTGTGCATTTTTATTGAAGTCTTGGTCAATCAAACAAAATCTCGGATAAGCGAAACCATTTTACATGTATTGACGTAATTTGTTCTGTGGTCTCGGTAAAACAAACGAAAACTCGGATAGGAGAAACCATTTTTCAAAAACTTTCCCTTATTCGACGTCGGATAACATAAACATCGGATAAGAGAAACAAGAAAAAATTTCCCTGGCAGTTTCACTTATCAGAGTTCGACTGTATTTATGTTTGACAGTTAAAATCATACTTATTTATATGAGGTCTTACAACAGAGCGTAGAATGGGATATTTATCTTTGACAGTGAAACCACATTTATTGATGTGATCAGTTATGGAAAGCTTATACCGCCGCAAAGTGGCAAAATCAACACCAATATGTTTTTCTTTAAAATGTCTGTAAGAAAAAAAGAAACTGTCTCTGTGTTATCAAAGAATTGCCCAAAATGCCAAACGCTTTTGTGTTCAGGCGTATAGGAAACGATGAATTTTTCCCAACTTGAACGTTTAACTAATACATAACAAGTTCAACAAGAAGTTCGGCTGAAATTCTTTTTATCTACATTTGTAATAAGATATTTCATATACTTCAGAACATCAACCCAGAATTGGTTACCTTTTGAAAACTTTAAGACAATGTCTGGGCCACATTTTCTAATCAGAAACAACAACAACAACAACAACAATAACATCAACAACAACGTGAAGAATATTCTTCCATTGACGACTTGTCTCGGCCCATGGATCCAGAATAATGTTAAAGATACAACAAAGGTTTTTTAGCTTCGGAAGCTCGATAACATCGTTTTTCACACTTTTATGCGCCATCTGTCTGTCGAGCTTATCTAGCTTTTTATTCCAAACAAGCTTATGACAGTTGGGGGGTGGGGTGGGGGGTGGGGGCATATTTGAACAAACAATCAAGTGGGTTTGGTACGAGTAACCAAAGAAGAATCGACTTTGAGGGGATGACAGATTTCAATATAGCTAGTCTACCAAGTGGTGTTGTTTGGAGCTTTTAATCCATATCTTGAAACAAATTCATTTACATCTTAAATCGTTCTGAATAGTTCCTGTCTGCTCATCTCGGAAAAAAAAATCATTCGTGAACCAGATGTCTAATTTTTCGAAATTTTGGTGGATTCCAATCCATTCTGAAATGTTCTTTTTAAGGCCAGGATTTAAACCACAGTGCCAAGGACATCCACGCTGTTGATTCGGATGAGGTATTTGCACAGGCCCTTGATGCCAGGCGCCTGAAACTCAACCTGCCACGAGCAAACGAGACTAAGGATTGGGAGAAAAACTGGATGCAAAAATCGTCCAAAGACTCGATGCACTGATAGGGAAAAGCACCCTGGAACACAAACTAGCCACATATGGGGACATTGTGTATGCCACATGTAGAGACGCCTATGGAGCCAAAGAAATCCAGACGCCAAGAAGAGATGGACATGATCAGGGTCCAAAAGAAAAACCTCAAGAAGCAAATGAAGACTGCACTGCCAGCTGAAAAACAAGGCTTGGAAAAACTCTGGGAAGACCTGAAAGCGAAACACAGTGCCCTCAGCAAAGCGGAATCTGCGAGGAGAGGAAGAGCAAAAAGAAGAAGACACAAGAGCGTTTCTTCAGAGACCTCTTCCAGTTTGCCAGAACTCTGTTTGAGCAGCCAAAATCTGGGACCCTAAGTGTGGACAAAGGAGTTCTTGAGCAGCACCTGAAGAAAACATACTCTGACTCACAGAGCAAAGCACACCACTCGACATTCAAGGTCTGGTGTGGCCAACCATCCCTGAGGAACAGTTCAATGACAAGCCTCCAACGTTGGCGGAAATCAAGAAGGTGGTCAACAAAGCAGAGCCAAATCATCACCACCAGGGCCAAACGGAGTACCTTACCAGCTGTACAAGAAATGTCCCAAGGTGCTGGAGTGGCTCCACAGGCTGCTGCGATCAGCTTGGAGAAACCAGAAGATCAGCGGCCAGTGGATGACGGCAGAAGGTGTGTACATCCCCAAAGAACAAAACTCAAGTGACATCAGCCAGTTCAGGCCAATATCACTACTGAACGTCGAAGGGAAAATCTTCTTCTCTGTCATGGCAGCAAGGCTGACCAAGTACCTCATGGAAAAACAAGTACTTGGATGTGTCAGTCCAGAAAGGTGGCATCCCAGGCGTGGCTGGCTGTGTAGAACACGCCACAATGATCTGGGACGCAATCCAAAGAGCAAAAACAGAAAAGAGAGACCTGGACGTAGTGTGGCTTGATCTGGCGAATGCTTACGGATCTGTACCCCATGAGATGATACAGTTGGCTCTTGAGATGTACCATGTGCCAAAGAAGATCCGCGACATGCTCAAGAAGTACTTCAATGGCTTCTCAATGCGGTTCTCTACCAAGGAGTACACAACAGATTGGATCACTTGGAAGTGGGCATTGCAATGGGCTGTGCAATTTCCCCAATACTGTTCGTGTTGGCAATGGAAGTCATCTTGAAAGCAGCAACAAGCAACGCAAGACAAACAGACCTTGGCGATGGATGGATACAAGATGCCCCCTCTCAAGGCCTTCATGGATGACACTACAGTGATTTCATCCAGAGAAGACGAGACACGTCATGTGCTGGAGAGGCTGGATGACATAGCCTCATCCAGAATGAAGTTCAAGCCAAAGAAATCACGGAGTCTCTCACTGAGGAAAGGAAAAGTGGCCGAATCTGTGGTCTTCAGTGTTGCCAACCAGGCCATTCCAACAGTTACAGAAGAGCCAGTCAGAGAGCCTTGAAGATGGTATGATGATACGCTGAAAGACACACAAAGAGCAAAAGAAACCAAACAGACAGTCGGAAGAAGAAGGCTTGGAGACCATTGACCAGTGTGGGCTCCCTGGCAAATACAAGGTCTGGTGTCTGCAGTTCATGCTGATACCAAAGCTCCTATGGCCTCTGATGATATACGACATCTGCACCAGCATAGTGGAGGCAATGGAATCCAAAATCAACAAGTTCACAAGGAAATGGCTTGGTGTCCCACCCTGTCTGACTGACATAGCGCTATACTGTCGCCAAGCAAAGCTGAAACTACCACTGAAATCCATCCTGGAGGAATACAAAGCAGGGAAGATCAGACTTCAAAGCATGCTGGAGGACTCAGGAGACAAGTGGTAGAAGCAATCAAGCCCCAGCTGAAGACAGGCAGAAAATGGAAAGTTCAAGAGGCGATGGATTCTGCAAAAGAAAGTCTCAAGATCAGAGAAATAACAGGACACACACAGACCAACAGACAAGGACTGGGGGGTCCAAAACTGAATGGTGGTCAAAGGCCAAAGGAAAAGCCAAAAGAGACATGATGATTCAGGAGATGAGAAAAAGAAGAAGACCAAAAGACTCCAAAAAGCAGTCCAGCAGAGCCAGCAAGGGCAATGGACAACGTGGGAGAATGCACTCCAAAGAAGTCTCACTTGGAATGACATTTGGCACATGGCCCCTCTCAGGATCAGCTTCATTCTCAGATCTGCATATGACCTTCTGCCCTCAAATGCAAACCTGGTGAAGTGGGGAAAACAGACGATCCTTCATGCCCCCTCTGCCATGCCATGAAAAACAAACAGTGGAGCATGTCCTAAGCTCATGTAAAGTAGCCCTGGCTCAAGGAAGGTACACATGGAGGCACAACCAAGTGCTCAAAGAGATTGTACAAGTAGTCTGGGCTAGTACCAACACCACAAAGGGAAAATCAGGACTCCAAAAGCACCCGCAACATTCTTCACGGCAGGAGGCAGCGAATCATGGCTAAGAACAACAGTGCCACTCAGAACATGCATGCAGAGTCTGCTGGACGGGGCAGAGGACTGGGAGTGCTCTGCAGACCTCCCAGAATGGAAGAGTTACCCACAGATCATCAGCAAGAGTGGCATGAGACCAGACATAGTAGTCCACTCTCAGTCAACCAAGCAGCTGATCATGATCGAGCTCACGGTGCCATATGAGAACAGAATGGAGGCAGCTCAAATCTACAAGACTGAAAAGTATGCTGATCTGGCAAACAGCCTGAGGAGAGAAGGCTATCAGGTCAAAGTCCTCACTGCAGAAATTGGAGCTAGGGGGGTTGTAGGAACGTCTGCATACAGCCTCATGAAACAGCTCTCAGTTGCAGGAAGGGAAAAAACCAGAGAGCCCTGAAAGCAATGCAGAAGCAGCAGAGAGGTGTTCAAGCTGGATCTGGTCAAGGAGAACAAAAGTGAACTTCATAAGGCTTAACTTTCCTACAAATATCAGGTGTCCCAGTGGCTCAGTGGTTAGTGCGCGAGTCATTAAGTGGAAATGAGCATGTCCAGAGCGGCACGGGTTCGAATCCCAGCCGTGGCTCGTCCCAAGATGGGAAAAAAAAAAAGGGCAGCAGAGGGACATCCGGAGTCATGAACCGGGTGTGGCCCAACCCCCCTAGAGTGTCAGGAGATAAGGCCGAAACACTTGCTTGAAGGGGGCTTCTCTTCTGAGGACTCTCTGCTGCCACGCTCTCCACGAGTTTCTTTCTACTTTAAGGAATTTCAGTCTTTTCCCTACTCCCTGACCAAACTGCACTCGTTTGACCGAAATTCATGCGGAGACTGCAGACTATCAAATGTGAAGGGTCTTTGGTAGTTCCTCTGTGTGTGTGCCACCAATGAAAGACATGACATATCTAAAGGCTTTGTTGCCCCTTTCTGTCATTTTTGTCTTCTCACCACCGCGACTCTGGCTGTACACCACAAATGAATGCGCCAAGGCCTTGCTTAAGGAATCGAGTATTTACAGACTTGCGCAATGAGATTGTTTTCAGAATTTTCATTGAGTCTGAAACTTGATTCTCCTCATTTTCTTTCACATGGCCATCAAGGTACAAGCCAGGTGGTTCCAAGCAGACAGATTAAAATCAAAGGAATGGGACTATTTGGGGGCTTCCAGCTAGCGCAAAGATAGGCTCACGGGTGAGTGCAAAGGCGTGAAATATGACGTCAACTAAGGGGACAGTCATGAATTTGAAGATTGCGATTTCATCGGTGGAAATCCCCCCAAAGAAAAAAAAGAAATAATGGGTGTGTGTGTGTGTGTGTGTGTGTGTGTGTGTGTGTGTGTGTGTGTGTGTGTTCTTTTGATCAATTGTCAGTTTAGCATTAAATACTGGCTCAGAATTATAATTAGGCCTCAAAACGCTTACCTGGATTATATAGTGGTTTGGTGCAAAGTCCTCATTGTGATGTGTGGCCTCTCTCTCTCTCTCTCTCCCTCCTCTCTCTCTCTCTCTCTCTCTCTCTCTCTCTCTCTCTCTCTCTCTCTCTCTCTCTCTCCTCCTGTCCTCCACCTAACTCCCCCTTTACCACCTCCTCTTCTTCTTTTTTCTTTCTTTTTTTTTTCTTTCTTTATTTCGCTTTCTTTCTTTCTTTCTTTCTTTTTCTTTCTAGATGAATTACTTGCCCGTCATAGTCTTTACCACGCAGGCCATGTCGGGAGGCCCTTGTCGCTCTGCAAGACTTATGTGCTCAGTATGTCATTGCTTCGTCAGTGAACAAGAGATTGTATTTCTGAGGAGATAGGTTGTAAGCAAAAACTTGTTTTTTTTTTTCACTTGTACAGCTGTTACCCCCTGACGATGACAGTAAAACCGAAAATTTGGGAAAGGTTACATTGTTAATCTATCTGTCTGTCTGTCTATCTATCTATCTATCTATCTATCTATCTATCTATCTATCTATCTATCTATCTATCTATCTATTATCTATCTATCTATCTATCTATCTATCTATCTATCTATCTATCTGTCTGTCTGTCTATCTATCTATCTATCTATCTATCTATAAGTATGTATGTATATCCATCTATTTAGCTCTCTATCCATCTATCTATCTGTCTCTCTGTCTGTCTGTCTGTTTGTATATAGGTGTATGTATGTACGGACGCATGTATGTACGTACGTATGTATGTATGTATGTATGTACCAACTACCTACCTACCTGCCTGTCTGCCTACCTAGCTACTTAGCTACCTAGCTACCTAGCTACCTATCTATCAATCGATCAATCTCTCTCTCTCTCTCTCTCTCTCTCTCTCTCTCTCTCTCTCTCTCTCTCTCTCTCTCTCTCTCTCTAACAGTCTATCTATAAAGGCACATGAAACTGAGATATAAACAAGTTTCATCACATCAGATATTCCCTGTATTTCGACCTACTAGGGTCTTCCTCAGGGGACTTGAAAATGACAAGAATGGAGCTAGGTATCATGTCGTCCACTCTGCATCCATGTGTGTGTGTGTGTGTGTGTGTGTGTGTGTGTGTGTGTGTGTGTGCATATGCGTGTGTGTGTGTGTGGTGTGGGTGTATGTTGTGTGTGCGTGCCTGTACTTCTCAGCCATCACCGCAAATAGCCTTACATACCCCGTAGGTTCTGTTAAACGTTAGTGGCAAGAGAGCGGGGCAGTCTCTCTCTCTCTCTCTCTCTCTCTCTCTCTCTCTCTCTCTCTCTCTCTCTCTCTCTCTCTCTCTCTCTCTGTACGTATGTGCACGTAGTCCACGCTTGCTTGCTCTGCTTTGCTCTGCTTGCTTGTGGTGCTGTGTATGGTTGTTGCCTGGCACAGGTACTGACATCAGCGGGGCATCTTTGCAGTGTTAGTCCCCTGACTCAGCATAGCCTCTTTCACTCCAAGACCGATCGTGCCTGCTTTCCAGCCACGTCCTCCCAGAGGTGACCCACGGTAACTGGGCAGCGCGAGCCCCAGGCTAAACACGACGGATGTAGAGGAATCAACCTCGATAAAAAAAAAATCTGGCAAACCAAGCTTCAACGGCGGAACAGGCGGATGAGGATGCAACTTCCTAACGGCTGTGAAGCGGAGAGAGAGCGACACCCTGCTGCAGTTCAAAGCAGTGGGGGTATATGAATATGAATTAGGACTTCCTACCTACGCATACAAAGACTGGACGCTGGCGGACTTTGCGGAAGAAACCTTTATGGCTTAACGGAGAGAAAGGCGGTTACAGCAATGCACTGTGGAGTGCACAGAGCTAGATGAGGCACGTAGAACATCTAGGTCATCCACTGCATCCGTGTCCATCTCCAACCGTCTTGACCTTGTCTTGCTATTGGATACAGGTGGGTCTTGGACCAGAGAGTGAGGTCGACGACGCTTTAATCAAAATCATCGCGCATATCATTAGTCATCCTTCATCCTATCCCTTATCACTAAAGCTGCTGACACACGAGCCTTTTCGTCCGTACAGCTGAGACGAAACGTTTGAACCTGTGTGGTCCGACCAGTCAGTGTCGAACGGACGGAGTGCTTCACGATGCTGAGTGTCGATTGGTTGGAGGATACTAACTGTCCGTTTCGAATAGATCACGGTATATATCGAACGGTCGGGTTTAACTGGATGCCGAAGTC
Organism: Conus betulinus; assembly: GCA_016801955.1. Taxonomy (NCBI): domain Eukaryota; kingdom Metazoa; phylum Mollusca; class Gastropoda; order Neogastropoda; family Conidae; genus Conus; species Conus betulinus. The sequence goes on along the minus strand of JADBJO010001152.1, from coordinate 114,378 downwards.
CTTTTGAGATGTACGTTTACTATGACAGACGCTACGTTTGGGATCGGGTTCGACCGGTACTTCCGAAGCGTACGGGCGGGGAGGCTCGTGTGTCAGCCGCTTACGTCCTGTGGCGATGGGCGAGCGACGAAGCGACAGGTGTGGGTACACTGGAAGTCGTAGCCGCAGACCTGCACACAGGCGGCTCAGGCCATAGGATCGGCCGTCACTTAATCGGAGCCAGCAGTGGCGGTGGGTAACCCCCTGAGCGACTGAGCAGCCCTTTTTAGGGACAGCACTGCTCACCCTCCATGGCATGAGGAAGGGGCTAGAAAAGGTGCCCTAAAACTGCCTGCTCCATATCACCCTATCCAGCATACCGCGGCTGGCGGGGGACCCTACAGTTGTGGTCGAAACAAGACAGAAAAAAAGAAAAAAACGAGGATTACTCATCCGAACCTAGCGACATGGAACATCCGCACGCTCCTTGACAGGGAAGCCTCGGATGGACCCCAGAGGCGTACAGCCCTCATTGCGAATGAACTCGGCAGATATGAGATTGACATCGCTGCCCTTCATGAGACCAGGCTGGCTGGGGAGGGTGAACTCTGTGGACGAGGCGCAGGCTGTACCTTCTTTTGGAGTGGGCGTAGACCTGAGGAGGGACGTGAGGCTGGGGTTGGCTTTGCGGTGAAGTCAACACTTGTCAGCAAGCTGGTTGGCCCGCCAAAAGGAGTGAACGATCGCTTTGATGACGTTGAGGCTCCCCCTCTCACGAGGACGAGGACAAAAGTTTATCATCATTGTCAGCACGTATGCACCCACCATGACCAACCCAAATGAGGTCAACGACAAGTTTTATGAAGACTTGAATGCTGTCATCACCACTGTTCTCAGCGCTGATAAGCTCATCATTCTTGGTGACTTTAATGCGAGAGTTGGCAGCGATAGCACTGCCTGGAAAGGCGTCATTGGAAAGCACGGGATTGGCAACTGCAATAGCAACGGTCTGCTTCTCCTTCAGACATGTGTCGAGCATGACCTCCTGATCACGAACATCATCTTCCACCTCCTTACCCACAACAGGACATCATGAATGCACCTGCGATCCAAACATTGGCATCTTATTGACTATGTCATCGTGAGGAAGAGGGACAGGCGGGACGTGCGGGTCACGAAGGCCAAGTGCGGCGCGGAGCGCTGGACACAGATCACCACCTCATCGTCTCTCTAAGCTCAGGCTTCATGTCCAGCCCAAGAGACGTCCTCAAGGCGTAAAACCATCAAAACGTCTGGATGTCAACAAACTTAAGGTCGCCGATACGAAGCAGTCCTTTGTTGACACCCTGGAAACCCACTTGGAGTCCGGCATACTCAATGACCACGATGTGGAAGCCGCATGGGCCGCACTTCATGAGACGGTGTACAGCAAAGCCGTGGAGTGTCTGGGACCCACGACCAGGTTGCACAAGGACTGGTTCGACGAGAACTGCAGAAATCCAGCAGCTTCTAGAGGAAAAAACATCGTGCTTTCAGAGCGCACATCGACGACCCGCAGTCAACAGCAAAGAACGATGCGCTGAGAAACACCCGCAGAAACATCCAGCAAAAACTGCGCCAGATGCAAGACTCCTGGCTGAGCAACAAAGCTGATGAGACTCAGGGCTTTGCAGACAGGAATGACATGAAAAACTTCTATAATGGCTTGAAAGAGGTCTACAGCCACCACACCACCTCGGCTCATCTCCACTTCTCAGTGCAGATGGATCAACGCTTATCACAGATAAAGAGAAAGATGCTAGAAAGATGGGCTGGACATTTTTGATGGCGTATTGAACCGCCCATCCACCATCAACAATAAAGCCATCGATCGACTACCCCAAATTCCGATCGATGAGA
>JADBJO010001152.1:77500-102500 GCA_016801955.1 Conus betulinus | reverse complement strand
GTGTGTGTGTGTGTGTATATATATATATATGTACACATGTATGTATATATATATATATCCCCCCCCCCCCCCCCCCCCCCCCCCCCCCCCCCCCCCCCCCCCCCCCCCCCTAGCATCATTATCAATCCACCTTAACCACAAACCCGTCACATATACCACACCACCCCACCTAACTAACCACACCACCCCATCGCCTCACTCACTCCCCCCCCTTCACCCTTCACGCAACCCCCCCCCCCCCCCCCCCCCCCCCCCCCCCCCCCTCTTCCCTCTCCCATAATCCCCTCTGTCATTTCCTTCTGTCTGTCGGCCATTCTTCACAGCATACCACATGGACATCAGATAAGTCTCTCTTCGTTCTTTATTTGTACTGTCCTAAATGTTAATGTGATCCTTTTTTTTTTTTTTTTTTTTGAAGAAGAAGACCCAAGCGGTCGAAATTATGTACTTGTAGCTTTCCTGTGTTTACACCTTCCTGTTTCACGCTGCATCTCTGTCTGCGTCTCATTTCTTTTCTCGTCACTTAGAGAGAGAGAGAGAGAGAGAGAGAGAGAGAGAGAGAGAGAGAGAGAGAGAGAGAGAGACGGAGAGAGAGAGACAGAAAGACACATAGACATAGACAGACACGCACGCACATATACACACACTCACACACACACACACACACATACACATACATACACACACACACACACACACACACACACACACACACACACACATACACACACGCGCGCGCGCGCGTGCGCACTCTGCTTCTCCCCCTTTCTCTCTCACCACCCTCACTCTCCCTTCCTTTCTCTCCCCGTCACCATTCTGCCCTCCTCCTCCTCTCATCTCTCCCTCTGTCCATCATGCGTAGGTGCGTTTCTGTCTCAGCCCCCCCCCCCCCCCCCCCCCCCCCCCCCCCCCCCCCCCCCACCCCCCCCCCCCCCCCCCCCCCCCCCCCCCCCCCCCCCCCCCCCTGTCTCAGCCCCCCCCCCCCCCCCCCCCCCCCCCTCCCCCCCTTTCCCCCCCCCCCCCCCCCCCCCCCCCCCCCCCCCCCCCCCTTCCTCTCCTCCCTCTCTCTCTCCTCACCCTCTAAACATAATTATGACCAGTGGCCTCGGGCTGCCTCTAAGCATCCCCCGGTTCGCTGAACCCTGTTATATTATGCAGACACCACCTACCAAGCCTCCTATTGACAACAATAATCGTTTACTCGCAGAGCCCGCATAAGTGAATTGTCTTTCGGGGGTGGGGGGGGTGGGTGGGAGAAATACCTGAAACTGAGGTCTTCATAAGAATAAAGCATGAAGGACCCAGAATTTGAGATTCTTGATCGATGAAGATGATGCTACGGATTTCCATTCAGGTTTAAGACTAAACTACTCAACGCTTACATTCATAATGTATTCTGGATATGGATACAAGCAGGCAGGCAACGGCGCAGCGCTCAGTCTTTCCGGGCATTAAGGGCACCCACACATTAGAACTACATTTTCAAAGGAATTTAAAGCAAATCCGCCAGATAACAGAGACAAACAAGTTACAAGACAAAACACTTTTGTTTGTTTGTCCCTGTATCCTGGGGGAGTTACTTTAAATCTCTTTTAACATTTTTGTTCAGTTTCCGCCTGCTGAGAATAAGTGTGAAAGCATTTTGTCATTTTGTCCAAGATTGTGTGGCCTTCTTTGCATGTGCATGGTGAAATCAAGCCTGAGGATTTTGATAACGGGTTGTTTGTTACCTACACCGGACTCCGTAAGGACTTAGTCGATCTGACCCCCGTCCATCTGTCTGTGTGACTGTTCGTCTGTGTGTGTGCGCAGGCGCAACGTACTGCAGCTGTCCAGCGGTTTCGAAGAACCGGGAACTGTGGGTGTGGTACCTGGGGTTGAGCATGGCCTTCACCTACCTCCTGTGCTTCCTGGCGCTTGTCCCGAGGGATCCATCCAGTGGCAAAGTGAGGAGGGACTGAGAAGAACTGTTCTGACAGTTCCCCCCACCCAACTCCTCTCTCTGTCCTCTCTCTCTCTCTCTCTCTCTCTCTCTCTCTCTCTCTCTCTCTCTCTGTCTGTCTGTCTGTCTGTCTGTCTGTCTGTGTCTCTCTCTTTCTCTTTCCCCTCCGTCCTCTTGACCTCTTCCTGGCTTCCTTCTCTCCCTGTCCTTCTTTCCTTCTCTTTCTCCTTTTCTTCAACATTCTACTTTGTTTTGTTTTTTTTTATAATGCGTAACACTGTCCTCTCCCCCTCCTCTTTCATCATCCACCCACCCCTTCCTTCTTCGTTTTCTCAGTTGTGTCCGTTTCGCAAGTGTCAGATTCTGCCCCCCTCCCTCCCCCCCACCTTTCTCTCTCTCTCTCTCTCTCTCTCTCTCTCTCTCTCTCTCTCTCTCTCTCTCTCACACACGCATAGTCTACACACACACACACTCTCTCTCTCTCTCTCTCTCTCTCTCTCTCTCTCTCTCTCTCTCCTCTCCCACACACACACACACACACACACACATACAAATAGAGAGAGAGAGAGAGAGAGAGAGAGAGAGAGAGACAGACAGACAGACAGACAGACAGACAGAGAGAGAAGACTTATGTATGTGCGTTTGTGTGCGCATTCGTGCATGCATGCATGTATGCATATTCGCGCGCGTTCGATTGACCACTCACTGGATTGAGTGATGGACGATAGGTGGTTTACGTGACGGCCACGGCTCCGTACATCTTACTGACCATCCTGTTGATTCGAGGAGCCATGCTGCCTGGTGCCGTGGATGGCATTCTTCTACATCAAGCCGGACTTCGCCAAACTGTTTGACATCAAGGTAAGGGGCTATACACGCTGATGAAGTGATCATTACTCGTGGAAGGTACTCTATTCATCATTGTCATCATCATCACCATTGTCGTTGTTGTCGTCCTCATTATCATCATAAGGAGCACTAGTAAGAGTAGTGTAGTGTATTATTTTGCATTACATCACGATTGAATTGCATTTCAGTACAATATACTACAGAACAGTGATGATGATGAGAATAAGGAGACAAAGAAGATGTTGACTCAGAAGGAGAACAAGAAGGAGGAGAAGAAGAAGAAGAAGAAGAAGAAGAAGAGGAGGAGGAAGAACACAAACAACATCAAGAACAAAAAGAGGAAGAAGAAGGTAATGATGATGATGATGATGGTGATGATGATGATGATGGCGACGATGATGATGACGTCAAAAAAAAAAACTCCTCACGAAGATGATAAAGGAAAACACCCCAGAAGACTATGATCTTGACGACAACGACGACGATGATAATAACAAGTCTAAACACAAGGCAGCACAACAGATGGCAGTGACGATAGTGACGATGACCTCTGCCCAGATGTTAACAACGATAACATTGACAGACTGAGGCGCAGGTATTGGTCAGTTGTTGTGATGATAAAACCAGCCGCCTTGACGAAGTGGTCGGCGTCGCGGACTCCTGGCTAGGAAGTCATGGGTTCGATTCCCAGCAAAGCCATGTGGGATTTTTCTGTCCCGATCGGCTCCTACCTGGAGCTGAGTTTGCTGCGGGCTCAGCTGGGTAGACAGGGACAAGGAAGCGTAGAAGAACAGCCCTGTCGTGCAGTCTCAGACCGAAATGGAAATCCGTAGCATCATCTTCATCATCCTCATTCTCATCGATCAGCATTTAAAGAAAGTCTTAAATTCTGTGGCCCTTCATGCCTTGCTGTCATGGTGACCTCAGTTTCGATGTTTTCTTCATGTCTGTGGCTTTGGTTTGATACCCTCTGGGGAGGAAGTTCCCTCACGCCGGGTTCATGACCATTGTCGTCAGTAGGGGGCTTAGTAGGTGGTGTCCTGCGTATGTTGGATCAGAACAGGCACCACTGAACACCACCGAAGTGATTCTGCAGCAGTGCAGTGTCTCCTCCGGAGGGTTGCCTCTTGACGACTTGACATTGACTGCTCCCCGTGGATTGCCGGTGCTGTGGCTGTGGACAGGAGGTCAGAATGAGCGGCGTGGGTGCAATGCCACTGAGGTGGCACAGAAGGTGGGACGGGAAAAAAAAAAAAAAAAGATGATGATGAGGACGACGATGACGTTGACGACAATCAACAGGTGTGGGTGGAGGCGGCACTGCAGGTGTTCTTCTCCCTGGGCCCGTGTTGGGGAGGTCTGGTTGTCATGGGCGGTCCTTCAACAAGTTCCACAACAACTGCCTCAGGTGAGGAGGAGCACCTGGACAGAGAACGAGAGAGAGAGAGAGAGAGAGAGAGAGAGAGAGAGAGAGAGAGAGAGAGAGAGAGAGGGGGGGGAGAGAGAAGAGAGAGAGAGAGAGAGAGAGAAGAGAGGGGGGGGGGGGGGGGGGGGGAGAGAGAGAAGGAGAGAGAGGGGGGGCAGAGAGAGAGGGCAGAGAGAGAGACAGACAGAGAGGGGGAAGAGAGAGAAAGAGAGAGAGAGAGAATATGTTCAGAAGAACTCTTTGGTCTAGATACTTTCCTTTGGTACGTTCCCTTCTCTCTGTTTCCTTACCACGTGATATAGATGGTTGGATGACTGATGTTATGTGTTGCCGACAGGGACTCCGTGATTCTGACCTTAGTCAGTGAGGGGACCAGCATCTATGGCGGCTTCGTCATTTTCTCTGTTCTGGGCTTCATGGCTCACATGTCGGGACAGGACGTTAGGAATGTGGTTTCCTCAGGTAAAACATCCCCCCCCCCCCCCCACACACACACACACACACGCACGCACGCACATACACACACACGCGCGCGCGCGCGCGCGCGCGTGCGAGGATGAATTTGTAGGGAGATGCAGAACCTCCCTTGCTACAGCCCTATCTATCTGAAATTCTTTTGCAGGCTGTCCGTTTATAGAGACTGTTGATTTAATAGTCATGCAATTTTATTTTCATCCAGCAACAATATTTTCGACAGACCAAAAGGTTTAATTACATTGACGATGAAATTCCTGTCCGAAAAATCGAAGGCCTTTTCAAAGTCAATACACGGCAACAATCCAAGGAGTTGAATGATTAATCAAATCAGAAATCAGTCTAACACTCTTTCATATCTACCATAATCAATCAAAAAAAAAAGAGGGAAAAAAAAGTAAGATACCAATTCACGTTTTGGGGGGGAAGATCTAAGTGACAAAATGAGGTTTAATGTCACTGTTACGCAGAGCCTACGTCATCGCCTAGTGACGTCAGTTTGGTGATTTTCTTGATGCGCTTCCTCCACTTTCCTTTTGTATTGCACAGTACCAGACTTTCACTGTAATCACATGTACAACTTGTACAAATTGTAATCCTATGTACAACTTGTATAAATTGTAATCCTATGTACAACTTGTATAAACTTGTATAAATTGTAATCCTATGTACAACTTGTATAAATTGTAACCACATGTACAACTTGTATAAATTGTAACCACATGTACAACTTGTATAAACTGTAATCACATGTACAGCTTGTAAATTGTAATCACATGTACAACTTTCATAAATTGTAATCACATGTACATCCTGTGTGAATTGTAATCACATGTACAACTTGTATGAATTGTAATCACATGTACAACTAGAAGTGTTACTTCCTTCAAACAATCAGGAGACCGGTATGTATCAGACAGCTGACTTTCACTTACTCGCACACACTGCAAAAATGCAGAGTAAACTGAACACAGTACGGAAAAAAATATTGTGAAGGATACATGAAACAATGAAAGAAAGTACTGTCCTCAGTGAACACGCATGTGGGGGTGTAATATACGTACTTCTCTTCTTCTTTATTACTGCCTAGTTTCGGCATCCAGTTGTAATTGCTACACGCAGCAAACTACTGACCGTAAAATCCCATTTTTCGTAATATTGAACAGGCCCGGGATTGGCGTTTATCTTGTACCCTGAGGCTGTGTCCCTGATGCCTTTGCCACAGCTGTGGTCGGTTCTCTTTTCATCATCATGATCATCACCTTAGGGATCGACAGTGCGGTGAGTTGGAGAAAGAGAAAGGGACCATTTCCTTGCGGCCATCGGTGTTCTTTGTTTGATCATCCTCTGCGCATCGCTCTGTCTCTCCGTGTCTGTCTCTCTCTCGCTTGGTCTCTCTTTCTCTGTCTGTTTGCCCGTCTCTCCTTCTCTGTCTCTCTCGCACACAAGCGCGTACAAGTACATGCTCTCTTTGACTCATCTCCTTTTCATGATTTTGCTCATACATGATATGTATTCTTTCATTATTTTCAGTCAGCTCTTTCCTGTGTTATGTTGCACATACTATATTAATTAGTGTTTGTCTTTAACATGATCTTTTCTATGAGTGGTTTGTTTTATTTATTCATTGACTCTCTCCAGTCCTGTATCTCTCTCTCTGTGTCTTTCTGTCTCTGTCCGTCTTTCTCTCTCTGTCTCTCTTTATTACATTTTTTTTTTACTTCCAAATTCCATACCACTTTGAAATACCTTCTACGCAATTTTCGTGCCTTATGAATAATTACTATATGTTGTGCCCCTTCTCTCTCTCTCTGTGCGTGCGTGCGTGTGTTCCGAATTCTGCACATACTTTGTCGTATTCATGTTACTGTCTGTTTTTATACATGCTAACAGTACGTTTCAGTACATTTCCATTTGAAATTATTACATTTTATGCTTAATTACTACTTTCCATTTCTGTTGTTACCCTTCTCCCTCTCTCTGTGCGTGCATGTATGTGTGTGTTCCAAATTCTGTATGTACTTTGTCATATTCATTTTACTATCTGTTTTATATATATATATATATATATATATATATATATATATATATATATATAACACATTATAAACAAAGTTTGCTCTTATGTCTCAGATTGTAGAAATACGGGGGTGATAAGCCTTCATATCTGCAGTGGTAGATGATTCTGCCTAACCGACAGTATGTGCTTGAGTGTGGGTGAATGGCGAATAATAATAATAAATGCTTCTCAAAATGAACCTTCAGCAAGCTTATAGTCTCCAAAGAGGGAGACCATCTCCAATGGGGAGAAAGCTCACTAACATATAACTCCTGGTCAGATACCGATGTTTCGAAACCTGATTGTTTCTCTTCAGTGACCGCGGAAAGTGGTATTTGACTCCTCTGCCTTTTCGATTTTAAGAAGAATGCTATGCCAGAAAAAGGCTGGTGTGCAATACCGTAGTATGTTTGTTGAGTTTTCAAAAAACTAACCAAAGGTGCCACCTAAGAAGCAAAACAAAAAATGAAAGAGCAAAACAAGCTACATTTTCTTGTGAAAAGCAGAAAATATATAAAAAAGATAACCTCTTAAGACACAAGTGCTGAGGGCCACTTCTTGGAATGAATCCGCAAGGGACTAAATTACAATAAAACAATAAATTCCAAGTATAAGTACCGAGCACCATTCCAGCAACTTACAGAGCAGCTAGGTGTTGCAAGAAATATTGAATTATAAACAAGGCTTACTCTTATGTCTCAGATTGTAGAAATAGGGGGGTGATAAGCCTTCATATCTGCAGTTGTAGATGATTCTGCCTAACTGATAGTATGTGCTTGAGTGGGTGAATGGGGAATAATAATAAATGCTTCTCAAAATGAACCTTCAGCAAGCTTATAGTCTCCGAAGCGGGAGACCATCTCCAATGGGGAGGAAGCTCACTAACATATAACTCCTGGTCAGATACCGATATTTCGAAACCTGATTGTTGCTCCTCAGAGACCGCGGAAAAGTGGTATTTGACTCCTCTGCCTTTTCGGTTTTAAGAAGAATGCTATACCACCAGAAAAAGGCTGGTGTGCAATACCGAGTATGTTTGTTGAGTATATATATATATATATATATATATATATATATATATATATATATATATATACACACACACACACACACACATGCTAATTCTTGCACGTTGTAGCACATTTCCATATGTTCCCCCAGCCCAGCCCACCCCCCACCCGCACTCTCTCCTTCCCCTTCAATATTGTTATTTTTGTGTTTGTTTTTTTTTTGTTTGTCTGTTTATTATAATTCTTATTTTTATTATTATTTTTCATTTCTCTTCTATTTTCATTTGATGTTCCATTATGATTGCATGACCGCTTTGTTTGCTCGTTTGTTTTCTTACATTATTTCATTTCACTGCATACTGTAGTCCCTACTCAGGGCGAGGACTGGATGTAAAAAAGCACATCAGTGCTTATCTATTATCCTCGTAAATAAAGAATTTGTCGTGTCTTGTTTTCTCTCTCTCTCTCTCTCTCTCTCTCTCTCTCTCTCACACTCACTGTGTGTGTGTGTGTGTGTGTGTGTGTGTGTGTCGATGAGTTCTGATTATCATCTGACCAAATTTTGATGAGTTAAGATGGTGTTTTTACAAAACAAAAATGGTTCTATATTCATACAAAAGGTGACATTTTGTTATTCTTGTTAAACATCAGTACAATATATATAAATGGTTAATCTGACACTAAATAGATTTGAATCAATCAGTGTGTGTGTGTGTGTGTGTGTGTGTGTGTGTGTGTGTGTGTGTGTGTGTGTGTGTGCTGGGCCAAATAAAACTGCTACTCACATTGACCCCTTTCTTACGGACAGATAACCAACGCTGAGGTAGGGCTGACAACTCTCATTGACCACTACCCCCATCTTCTACGTCACCGCCGTTTTGTCGTCACTGCCGTCTTCTGTTTCGTGTTCATGCTGCTGTCTATGGTCTTCGTCACCCAGGTAACGAACATCACTGAAAGGGGACACCTAGTTTAATTTCTTTCACCAGATATGGGAGACAGAAGTCAGTATTTATCGTTACCAAACGATTTCATTTCGAAATGGACATGAAATCAAATTTTGAAAGTCGCTGCGGAACGAAAGCTAACAAAGTCCGCCATATTGCGACATGATGTGACGTCACTATCACGGTTGTACAAGCGCCCGAATCAGTTGAAATGACGTTCACTGTTTAAAACAAATTAAAAGCGAACCCAAGTTGAAAAAAAAAAAAAAAAAGTTGAATTTTTTGAAAATAATCATGAATGTCGTCTGACCATTGGTCCTTTACAACTGTGTTGCTATGTCTGTTTTCTTGGTATTGCTGTTGTTATTGTGGTATGTACGCGATTTTTTCCCCAGCTGTCTTTTGTGAAACTATGTCGATTTAGATATATCATAATTGTGTGCTTTGATGAAATGATATTGATTGTACAATTTCCATGTAACCCAAACAGGTATTTCTTGAAAATGAACATATATTGGTTTCGTCTTGCTTCGTTAGAGCCGCGTAATCATGAAACTAATCTCCTCGCATAAACCTCAGGAACAAGCACTCGTTTCACATGCGTGCTACACATCCGTAAAGTCACCAGGAAATTCTTTTTTTTTTTTCATGCTGGTCGATGAGAATGAGGATGATGAAAATGATGATGCTACGGATTTCCATTCCGGTCTGAAATTGCATGACAGGGCTGTACTCTACGCTTCCTTTCATGATATATCCCAGCATCAGCCAGGCCCGAGAGATACAGATACCTACAGCGTTGGTAAGGGAATTAAAGCAACGCTCTCAGAGACACATCCATTAAGTGGATGAAACTGGACTGTGTGGTCCCAGTCTTCCCAACTGAGCCAGTAGCAAACTCAACTCTAAGAAGGAGCCGGTCAGGGCAGAAAAATCTCACATGACTCTGATGGGAATCGAACTCACGACCCCCCAGCCGGGAGTCCGCGCCGCTAGGAAATTCAGCACTGACTTCAGTATATTTGAATGTGAATTTACTGGTATGAAGAGCTGTTGCGGGTTTCAGAAGTCGGCAGCGGTACTGCTGTTGTACATGCCAACAAACGAAAAAGTCTAAACTGAAGAAATCTTAGTGCACAAGGCGTGTAGCAATTCACTGGAGGCCATCAGTCTTTTTTTCTTTTTCTTTTTTTTTACTTATGCGAAGTCTTGTGTTTCACAAATTCATTGACTATGCCTGGCATTTTTTTTTCTTATTCTTTCTTTCTTTTTCTTTCTTTCTTTCTTTCTTTTTTCCTTTTTCTTTCTTTCGTTTTTTTTTTTTTTTTTTTGATGTTCTCTAAGAGCTTTAGGGGTTAGGGAAGATGACATGAGCTTTTCATAACCGCTGTTTTACTTCCTTAGTAAAATTTTGTACAGCTTCTTGGCGACTTGACAATGACTGCTCCCTGTGGATTGTCGGTGCCAGGGCTGCGACGGGCCGGGCCGGGCAGTGCCTGGGGGGGGGGGGGGGGGGGGGGGGGGGGGGGGGGGGGGGGGGGGGGGGGGGGGGGGGGGGGGGGGGTCGGAATGTGTGGCATGGAAGCAATGCTACTGAGGTGGCTCAGAAGTTCAAATGAGATACAACTGTCGTGTCCAAACATTGTTTTTTTTCAGCGTCTGCGTACAAACAGCCGTTTTGGGCGACTTTTTTTTTTTTCTCTTTTTTTTTTGTTTGTTTCTTTGTTGATCAGAGAAATTATAAGTACCATAGCGTTTCTTTTTCTTTTTCTAGTTGTCATTTTTTGCGGAGAGACCTTTAGATTCTCGTCCCTTATCTTCGTGTTACACGTGACATCATTTTTAAAGGGCTTGTAACTGCTGTACCATATTACGTCACGCATTTCGCGACTGTGCTCTTGGTTTGTCTCTCAGTTACTCAGACAACATATGTCATAAATGGCGACATTTTCCCTTTTTGTTCTTTGAGTGTGTGTGTGTGTGTGTGTGTGTGTGTGTGTGTGTGTGTGTACGCAATAATTGTTGTATACGTCGAAATGCTTTTTGCATTGCGTCATATCTTTCGTTTTATCTCCAATAATTCATATCATTTGTGACGTTGGTTCGCGCGCGCGCGCAAAGTATGTGCGCACACGCTCATGTGCGTAATATGTTGTTTTCTTTTTTTCCCTCCCCATATTTTACATTCAGCAACAAATCAGAATTTACAAGTGCGCTGGAAGAGGAAAGTGCGCAGGAGATTTCAACACAACAGTGACATATTTGTCAGCCATTTACATAATCAGTATACAATTTTCACTTGACAAAAAAAGGGGGGAAATAATAATAACAATAACAACAAGAAAAAGAAGAAGAATGGTGATGGTGATAACAACAACAAGGACAATAATAACAATGATGCCAACAAGAATAATGTTATGTGCGTGCTGTGTTTTGTTTCAGGGGGGCATGTACGTGTTTCAGTTGGTGGACTGGTTTGTAGCAGCCCTAAGCATCATCGTCACTGGATTCATAGAGTGTGTAGTCGTGGGCTGGATCTATGGTAAGGCCTGATACATAGTTCACTTCATAGAGTGTGTAGTTGTGGGCTGGATCTATGGTAAGACCTGATACATAGTACACTTCAAAGAGTGTGTAGTTGTGGGATGGATCTGTGGTAAGACCTGATGCATAGTTCACTTCATAGAGCGTGTAGTGGTGGGCTAGATCTATAGTCAGAAGTAACACATTATTGCCTTCATAGAGGGGATCTATAGTAAGACCTGATGCATCGTTGACTTCAAAGAGTGTATAGCTATAGGCTAGCCTGGATCTATAAAGACCTCGAACATCGTTGACTTAAAAGAGTGTATAGCTATAGGCTGGATCTGTGGTAAGACCTCAAACATCGTTGAGTTTATAAAGTGTATAGTTGTGGGCTAGATCTATGGTCAGACTTTACACATCGTTCACTTTATTAGAGTGTATAGCTATAGACTGGATCTATGGTAAGACCTAACACATCGTTCACTTCGTAGAATGTATAGCTATAGACTGGATCTAGTATAAGACCTAACACATCGTTCACTTCGTAGAATGTATAGTTGTAGCCTGGATCTATGGTAAGACCTGATGCTTTGGTGACTTCAAAAAAAATAAGTAGTTGTGGCCTGGATCTATGGTGAGTTCTGACACATTGTGCACAGAGACGGAGAGACAGAGATGGGTAGCTGAAGGGAGGGGTGGGGTGGGGGGGGGGGGGGGGGGGGGGGGACATTTACATATGCTAACTGTCGTTTGCATCTGCCACAAATGCTTATCTATCTGCCGTGCAGGTGTGTCACGTTTTGGGGATGACATTTACCTGATGCTAGGAAAGCGCCCACCGTTTATCCTCTGTGTCTTCTGGAAATTTATAACACCCTGCCTTATGTTGGTAAGTGTGTGTGCGTGCGAATGTGAGTGCGTGTGCGTGCGTGCGTGTGTGTGTGTGTGTGTGTGTGTGTGTGTGTGTGTGTGTGTGTGTGTGTGTGTGTGCGTGCGTGTATTGGTGTACCAAATCCAGGCAGCACAAAGTTGTTTCATTTCTGAGGTGGTTTTTTTCCATTCGTGGTCCCATTTTCCCCGAGGCAGTCGACGGCCACTGATTCCATGCTGCTACCCCTGGCCAGGCCAGCTCATGCACAGCTACATCTGGGATGCCCGTGTCGCAGCCCCGCCACTGTGGGGAGCAATCAGTTCAGGTCATCCTGAAGTGACCTATCACACGAACGCATTTTTGTTGTTGTTGTTGTTGTTGTTGTTGTTGTTGTAACCTATGGTATGACAGTTCTGTGTTTGTCTCCGTTAATGAGCTGGTTGGCTGACCTGATAGGTTTGAATTAAATTCGAAATTTGGGGTAATATTTTCACACACGTGTGCGTCGCAAAATGGTTACGAGAGAGAGAGAGAGAGGGGGGGGGGGGGGGGGGGGGGGGGGGGGCGGGGGGGGGGGGAGGGATGGGAGAGAGGTCACTAGACCACTAGTCAAACGGTTTGAATTAAATCCGAATTTTTTGTAATATTCTCAGAAAAGTGTGCGTCACAAAATGGTCATGAGAGAGAGAGAGAGAGAGAGAGAGAGAGGTCACGTGGACCACCAGTCGAATGGAACGAACACGCGCGACAACTCTCCCCACCACGCATCCTACTTTCTCCTCACACACCCCATCGTTTCACGTGTTTCTTAGGATTTCTAACAATGTCGTACCTTACAGTCCAGGACTATACGAACTAGCCCATATCTGACGTCAGATTTCAGGCCCTGAGCTCCCCTGTGACCCTGTATTTGCTGTAGCTGGGGTTCCCCGATAGCTTCATTCCTACAGGTGTGGTCTTTCTGCTTTGAACCATTCATCATGTCTTGTGATAGACATAGGACAGAAAAGAAACGATGTCAACTTTCAGACACAGTACAATCCAGTTGTCCCTGTTGATAAGCATTTGATTCATTGCTTGAATTAATTATTTGTGTGTGTGTGTGTGTGTGTGTGCGTGTGTGTGTGTGTGTGTGCGTGCAGTCTACTGAATCTGGATGCTTTCGAGCATTCCTGAGCAAACTGTTCTCTGTTCTTTGTTTGTGTTAGCCCCTTTTGCTTGAATTGCCTGTAGAAGAACCAAAGGCCGAAACGAAACGCGTTGCCTGACTTTTGTCATATCTTTGTTGCATTCGGCTGAGTTTTTTCCCCATGCTCCAGTTCGCGCTTGCAGTCACTTTGTTTTCTGGCTGGATAATGAGGTCTGAAACCAGCCTCATTTATGGAACACTTTCATGGTATTTGGGAACGCCTATGATTGTGAAAGTAGTGAACTTTCAAGTCATTAATTAGTGTGTGTGTGTGTGTGTGTGTGTGTGTGTGTGTGTGTGTGTGTGTGTGTGTGTGATGGGATGGAGAGTAGTGTCAAGGGTAATGGGAATCGCTTAAGATGTTTATCCTTGTTAGAGTCAACACAATCTCTCCAACCCCCAACCACCCTCCCTCTCATTCTCAAGAAGAACATTCAGGCATTAAAAAAAAAAAAAAAAAAACCAAAAAAAAAAACCAAAAAACCAGCAGCTAAAGCCAGGTCAAAATGTTAGTAACTTCATCACAACCACACAATCTAGACCAAACATGTGAGTGTTCATTGTTGTTATGACAAGACACTAAGTCATACGGCTACGCTGAGCCAGTCAGAGTTGATTGGTTCTCACACCCCTTAGGTTTTCCAGTCCTGCGCCGCATACAAGAGGCGTTGTGTATTGACCAGTGTAGATCAGTTGTGTAACGACTCACTACAGCAGTTCGTTTATGTCGTTACACTCACAGGGCATGTTGCTGATGACCTTGGCCAACTACACCCCTCCAACGTACGGGGACTATGAGTACGGCACGGGAGGCAAAGTCTTTGGCTGGTGTGTTGCCTTATCCTCCTTCATCCCCATCCCCACCCTAGCCGTCTACCAGCTCTGGAAGGCCCGAGGAACGCTAGGGCAGGTGAGAAGGGGAGTGTCCTGTGCTGTGCTGTCTTCTACACTCACACACACACACACACACACACACACACACACACTGATAAAAAAATGGCACAACCAGTGTTAGCTAGGCACTCGAGGCCAGACCAGCGCGTTGGGCTAATGCTGTAGGTCAGACATCCGTAAGTCGTAGCCACGAGACCTCTTCTTCAATTCTCTCATCTTAGTCGTTAATTCATTTACCCATCAGCTTTCAATCATGCGCATTGTGGTCTCAAACCATAGTGGGCGTGGTATAGTGTAACGGACTAGTCCGCACGCAGTCACGCCTCCTTGATGAATCTGAAACTGGAACTGTTGTGTTCTGTCTTTGTTGTTGTGGGGCTCGGACACGGGTCTTCTGAGCTGCACCCAATGCAAAAAAAAAAACTCTGGGTTCTCCGGCTTCTGACAGAAGAGCACTAGAATTTGAGAGATATCACACACACACACGCACACGCACACATACAAACACGCACACACACATACACACACCACGCACGCACGCTTGCACACACACACACACACACACACACACACACACACAGAGACACGCGCGCACGCGTTCTCGCACACACACACACACACACACACACACACACACACACACACACACACACACACACACACACACACACACACACACACACACACACACACACACACAAAGAGCTAGAACAATACAGTCATTTAAGTCCATTAACACATTTGCCTCAGATATTATATGTAATACAGAGCTGAATGGGAAAAATGTTGCAATTAAACCTTTTGACATTGATCACACACATTAATCCAAAAAACCATTCCCCTAATCTATTAAAATGTTTAGTTGATTCCCACTTGGAAAGTAAATATACAGACCATCTAAAGATATACACCGATGGATCAGTTCTTGATGATGGAAATACTGGTGCAGCTTTTGTAATACCTTCATTAAAAACAGAAAAAAAAACGATACTACATTGGTAAACATTATTCCATTTTTACTGCTGAACTTGTAGCCATACTATGGGCATTAAATTACATTGTAGATCTTTCGACGGATACATGCAAATCTTATTCTGTGTGGACTCAAAGTCTGTTTTACAAGCCATTAAATCCCGAGGCATAAAAAAAACGACTAGAAATGACTATTGAAATAAAACATATTATTCATGAGTTGTCTCTAAAGGGTACCAGTATTACCTTTGCTGGATTCCTTCTCACTCCGGAATCACCCCAAACGAGTGGGCAGAGATCATGCGGCTAAAAGGGCAGCAAAAAATACAGAAGGATCACAGCATCTCGACATTCGACTAGATCTGCATGAATTTAACCAGCGCATAGAAAAAGTGTCTCAAAATCAGGTTGCTGAACTGCACAAAAAAACAAATAGTCAGTATTACCAGCACTGTGTACAAGCAAAGAATGCAGCGAATCCGAAATCCTTTTTAAACAATTTATCTGTAATGCATTCCAGACATGTTACTAGTTTGATGTATAGGTTCCGATTAAATGCTTTTAGAACAAAGTATTTCTAAAAATATACATTGCATATGTGGCAAACAAATTACTGTAAACCACCTACTTCTTCACTGCCCAGGAGTTAGGCACTTTGATCCTAAGATAAAGTTAGCAGATCAGTTGTCAGCCAGTGCACCATTATCCACTGAAAATATTTTAAATAATCACTCATTACTTTGCGTGTTCTCTGAAATGTTTAATTCCGGTCCACTTGGTATCTATCTCTGATGTACTTTAAACTGACATTGTTGTGTTGTACGACATTAATATAAAAGAGTTACGATTATATGATATATGTGGTTATCCCACCACCCCCACGCTACCACTCCCTTCCTCTATTCCGTCCTCCTTCCACCCTGATGCCCCCATCCCCACCCGCAAACTTTCTCTCCCCCACCCTCTCCCTGCATTATGCTCCAATTCTACTAAATTTGTTTCATTTCAAATACTTAATTCCCCGATCGACATACACTCAAGGCTAGATAAGCGACCAGAATAAGTAAATATCTACCTATCTTAGCACCCATCCCAACCTTCCCCTCTTGTCCCTAACAGAATCCTCTCTCTCTCTTGCACACACACACACGCGCGCTCGCGCACACACACACACACACACACACACACACAATCATATATTTTTTTTTTTCCGTCTAATAACACTTATAGTGAATAGACGTTAAACTAAAGAACTAAGGTGCTCAACCCCTTGGGGAGCAACATCTGTTTAAAGATAAGGTATTAAAAGGAAGTTTTAAAACTACAATATTGTTTCGAGCGCTGAAGATCCTGAAGAGAGCGAGCGCTCAAAACAATATTGTAGTTTTAAAACTTCCTTTTAATACCTTATCTTAAAAAATATATATATATATATATATATATATATATATATATATATATATGGTTATAGTAGAAAATTGGGAGCTTTATTCGCCTTCATCAGCAATGGACCTCCTCCCTGAGAGGCAGCAGTAAGGCATCATATGATATGATATATGCATATCATATCATATCATATCATATCATATCATATCATATCATCATATCATATCATATCATCATATCATATCATATCATATCATATCATATCATCATATCATATCATATCATATCATATCATATCATATCATATCATATCATCATATCATATCATATCATATCATATCATATCATTATCATAGCCTACTGTGCAGCATTAAAATGAACATCACTGAAACAACAGCAGCAGCAGCAACGAAAAACAGTCCACATCACAGTTTGGGGGAACATTCTGACTGTAGTTATAACCTCACACTTCAAAGGATATGAAATTATATCAGGGCGGATCAGGATGGGGATAGGGAGGGGGGTAGGGGGGTGTCTGAAAAGGAGTAAACTAATTGAAGCTGAGTACGTTCCAGAATTCTCTCTCTCTCTCTCTCTCTCTCTCTCTCTCTCTCTCTCTCAATAGCCTTGCAAACGCGTATTTTAATCGGCGGTAACTGGAAAAAGGGAGACAATAAAGTGGTCGTCTTTCTGTCAGGGAACAGACGGGTATATTTGTCTCCCGTACATGGTAGCGACTGTGCAGAAAATGGAGCTAACGACGGGGGAAAAAATGACCAGTCTTCTGTGGAGACTTTGAATTGAGCAAAAGACGTGAAAAAAAAAAAAAAAACTGGTCTTCTGTTAAGACTTTGAACTGAGGCAGGGACAGACAAAGAGCACAGAGAGACAACACTAAACCACTCACTATCTCCAGACCACTCCAGGAAGTACGGAACAAACAATATTTATTAAATTTAGATATATACAAATTTACCCAAACATATCAAGCATCCCAATCACTCACACATACACTCCATTTATGGAATGGGGCACCTATCAAAGAAGAGGGAGGAAAGACAGGAAAAAGAATAACTACAAAGAAAAAAAAAAAAAAAACAAAGAAGAGTGCAGATCCTATCAGGAGCTAACTATCGCTAAGGGACAAAATAACCCGATAGAGGGGAGCCCTAAAAAAAAAAACACCACCACCCGGATCCCACTGCCACCCAACCTATCACCAACTAAAGCTACCCCCACAAAATAGAAGAGGAAGGGGGAAAACAAACTAATACAACAAACAGGGCATAACAATATACATTAGATCACACTAGCGCACGCACACAAATCCACAGCCCATACACCACACACACTTGCCACATAACTGAGTTGTTGACGACTGTCCCGCTGACTGGATCTCTGGAGCAAGACTGGCTGTTCTCTTCACTGGCGTCCAGAAGATTCTCTCCTTGCGCCGGACTCCTCCAGCACTCCTCTGGCTCGGCTCCGGTATCCCCCACTCTGGGACCATCCTCCAGGTCGCCCAACGTCAGAAACTGTGACCTGTGAAACCGCCCAGAACGGCGGGTGAAGACAAAAGAGAGAGCTACTGGCAAGCTTCACTCAGCGAAGAGCCCAAAGCCCCACCAGTAGATGCGCCACCTCCAACGAAGGAAGTGAGAGTCTGGGACGACTCGGAAGAATGTTGTTGGTAGCCCAAGGATTGAGATCCTTCCCAAGTTCAGCGGACTGCCTTCCGCCCAGCGAAGGGTTCCGGCCCGGTTCCGCAACTCTCCACGACGAAGTGGAAAAACAAATATGGCTACCAACGGAGGACGTGGCCTCTTACCGGAAAAGCAAAAGCAAAAAGAAATGAGAGCGCCGAACACTGGCATAGCGAAGAAGGTTCTCCCTCCACCCTACATAAAACACATACTCACATTCAACCCACGCTAAGCATTAACAACACACACTTACGCACAGAACACGTGCAAGACACTCCCTGCACAGTTATTAAAATGACACACACACACACACACACACACACACACACCTTCATCCAGGTCTAACTCTTCCCTCTCACACTACACCTATGTGAGGGTTTACTGAGGGATGCATGATCCACACGGGCGGTGCACAACTGAATGTGACAGAGGAGCTACCCCCCTCTCCTCTGCACTCCACATACTATGTGCAAGCTGCTGTCAACCTCTGTGACGAACAGCCCATTAAAACTCATATATAAGTTCAAACACTGGTCCGCCCGTGACAATACCCCCAACAAAAAAAAAAAAGTGCCAATGAGGCACAGCTTGATGCAGCCCCGAATGGAACTGGTCTAAATATACGACCGTGCATAATAAAACCAATTATCCACCTTCACATATCAGAAAAATCCTTGAATGGTGCACACAAGCTGCTACTTTTATCGCACAACTCTACACACCCTTTTTTTTTAAAGGGGTTATACACAGTCACTTCCCTTTTTACAACACTGGTCATACTCCATTGGACTTAAGACATTCGACTCAGGTAGTCAGCTTCCACATTGCAGCGTCCAGGGATATGTTGAAAAGAGAAGGCAAGACTCTGCAGTTCAATTGCCCATCCCATAAGGCGTCGGCTGACAGGCCGAATGCGATGCAGATAGGCAAGGGGATGGTGATCCGTCTGGAGAACAAACTCCCGCCCGTACAAGTAAGGGTAGAATCGGCGTGTGGCCCCATACCACTGCAAGGCACTCTTGCTCAATAGTGTGGTAATTCTTTTCCGCTCCCACTAGTTTCTTACTTGCGAAGGCGCGATGGGTAACAATCCTTTCCCTGATCCTGCAAGAGAGTACTGCCCCCAACCCAGTGCTGGACGCGTCTGTTCTGAGTACAAATGGCTTCTCAGGGTTCGCCAACTGGAGGACGGGTTGTTGGAGAATCGCTCCCTTGAGTTTCTCGAATGCAGCTACGTCTGCATCTCCCCACATCAGCGTTTCTGGCTTTCGAGCTCCAGTTTTGTCTGTCAGGGGTTTTGCCACTTCAGCGAAATGGGGAATGAATTTGCGGTAGTAGTAGCCAACGAGACCAAGGAACGAGCGTAATTCCCTCTTGGTCTTTGGTGGTTTGGCCTCTTCAATCCTTTGAACTTTGTCGCTTTCAGGAGACATGAATCCTTGTCCCACGTGACCTAAAAAGGCAATTTCAGTCTCCCCTATCCGACACTTAGTGGGACGGGCCGCCAGCTGTACCTGTCGCAGACGCTCAAAAAGCATCCTGAGTGCTTCCATGTGTCTCTCCCAGCTGTCAGTGGCCAATATATGTCATCAATAAAATTGTGGACATCTCTCATCTGCAACGGTTCAAGCACGAGTCTCATTATCCTGCTGAAGACGGCTCCTGCAGTCTTGAGCCCAAAGGGCATAACTTTGAACCTGAATTGGCCCTCAGGAGTAGTAAAGGCAGTCTTGCTTCTGTCGGCAGGTTCCATTGGTATTTGCCAATATCCCTTTGCTAAATCAAGCTTTGTGAAATACTGCGCCTTAGCCAGTTGGGTGAAGATCTTGTCAACGTCGGAATAGGTTCAGCGTCGAATTTCAACACCTTATTCAGTCGACGAAAGTCGACACAGAACCTCATCTTTCCATCTGGTTTCCTAACCAACAGAATGGGTGAGGAGGAGTAAGGCGAACTACAACGCTCAATCACCCCCATGCGCAGCATATCCTGTATTTCCGTCTTGATGGTTTCTGTTTGAGAATGGGGCAAAGGATACTGTCGCACCCTGACTGGGTCCTCTTGAGTGAGCACTAGAGAACAGGTACCTAAGTTGCACCTTAAGGGTACATCTGAGAGAACATCTTGGTATTCTCTACAAAGGGCTCGCACGTTTTCCCTCTGTTCCCCAGACAGTCCTTCAGCGACCTTTACGTCTTCCCAGGATTCCTCGGATCGTGTAGTCACACTTGAGATGTCAAACGTAACAGGAGGCGTCTCCTTAGTCTCTTCGATGACTACTGGTGCATACCCAGCGCTGCAGGTTTCTCTTCTCTCATACTTTTTCAACAAGTTGGCATGTATGAGCTTCTCCTTCCCCTTTATGCGCACAACATAGTCCCAATCGCCGACACGTTTTACAATCTTGAATGGTCCTTGCCACGATAGTTGCAACTTGTTGTGATGCAAAGGAAGCAACAACAAGACTTCGTCGTCTGGCTCGAACCATCTCTGGCGGGTTTTCTTGTCATAGAAAGACTTATACCGCTTCTGAGCATGTGCGAGATTTCTGTGGGCTAACTCACAGGTGGAAGCAATCTTTTCCTTGAGCTCCAACACATACTCAACTTGAGTCCTGGGTTCACCTGTTTTCTTCACGGGTCCACTGGTCCCTCAATATCGCCATGGGTCCTTTGACTGTACGGCCATAGAGTAACTCAAAGGGAAAAAATCCATACTTTCCTGTGGAACTTCTCTATACGCAAACAATACAGCCGGAATGAAGCGATCCCAATTCCTGGGTTGCTCTTGCGCCAGTTTCCGTAGCATTTGCTTGAGAGTTCCGTTGAATCTCTCCACAAGTCCATTGGCCTGAGCATGATATGGCGTTGTGGTTTCCCGCTGAATCTGAAGAAGTTTACACTTCAGACATGGTTTCTGAAAGAAATTGGGTTCCCTGATCTGACATTACCTTATCTGGAATGCCCGTCCTCGACCATATTTCCACAAGTGCTTCCGCTACCGTCACTGCATCAATCCTCTTGAGGGGCACTGCCTCTGGATAGCGAGTTGCATAATCCACCGTCACAAGCACGTATCGATGCCCGATCTGAAGCAGGAATAATAGGTCCAACAAGGTCAACCCCGACCTTGCTGAAAGGCGTTCCAATCAGGGGAACTATTCCCAGAGGAACCTTGGTAATTCGCCCCTTGGAGTAGTCCTTTGACACGCATCACAAGTCCGACAATACTTCCTGACATCTTGAGATATTCCAGGCCAGTAGAAGTCGTGTTGGATTCTTTCCAGTGTACGTCTTGTGCCTAGATGTCCTGCCATAGGAGTATCGTGTCCAAGGCGTAGAACTGTGTTTCGTAACGCTTTAGGCACCACCAACTGGGTTACTGACACATCTCGCGATGCAAATTGTCTGTGGATCAATCCTTGTCGCACGATGAACGACACTGATCCATTCTTCTTGTCCTTGGGAGGTTTTCCTACCATATTCCGAATGGTGTTGATCGTAGGATCCTTACCCTGAAGACCTCGCACGGTAGCTGGATCCAACGTCACCACATCATGCTGGGACAATGGTTTCAGTAGAGGTTTCAAAGCTTCTTTTTCTCTTTGCGTTTGTGAACGCGTAGTGGCAGCCACAAATACTTCCGGTGGCAACTCGACTGAAATGTCACTGGTGCGACCATCCTCAAAACATACCGAGTTCCCAATCAGAAGGGAGTACGCTGGCCGCTGTAATGCCACTGCCCATACCTTTCCTTGAAAGTATGGTGTGGAAATATCCACCAGGACAGTACACCTGTTCACCTTGAAGGAAGATTCGATCCCCGATACCTGACATTCTCTTCCACGTGGTGCCTCAGGCGGTACCAACTTCTCGTCGACGAATATTGTCGTGGCTCCAGTCACGAATGGCTTCAATGGCTTTGCCGCACACCACAGAGGGAAACGTAGGGCAGGATGGTGTAGTGATCTCACTTTCTCCAAATGCCACCTTAGTTTGGGCAAATGTCTTGGTCAACGGGAGTCGCTTAGGACAGTCCTTCACGATGTGGTTGAGGTCACCGCACAAGTAGCACTTCCTAAGTCGTTCTTTCGCATTTCCTTTGGAGAACTTAGCACCACTTTCAGGCTGAGAGGCTTGTCCAGTGTTGGTCTCCTTTGCCTGTTTCCTCGCTTGTCCCTGGTACGCTGGCCTAAAATAACGCCGGGCATCTGCGAAAGCTTCCGCAATCCTGATGGCCTGCTTGAATGACTCTGGTTGGGCCCTCTCCTAACTTGCACTGTAAGTCAGGTGAAACAGAGTTCATGAGTTGTTCCAACAGGAAACAATCTTTGACATCCATCTTCGCAGTTTCCAACCAATAGTCTAACACTCTTGACAGTCTGTCTCCGAACTGTTGGAAAGTTTCATCCGCCATTTTCTTCATGGTGCGGAACTGCCTCCTATATGATTCTGCAGTCATGTGCATCCTCCGGCGCAAAGCAGCCTTCAACTCCTCGTAACTGGTTCTTTGTGGAATGTTGACGAATGCTTCCTGGCTTTTTCCTGTCAAGTTTCCAACAAGATATAATGCCTTCTGTTCATTATTCAAGTGGAAACTATCTGCCACTGATTCAAAGTGTTCAAGGAAGGTATCAATGGAATCTCCCTCACTGTATACAGGCATGTGTGTGTAGCATGGGTGGGGCTAAGTGCAGGTCCACGTTAATCCTGGTTCCCTCGGCACTTTGTGATAATTCTTGAACACCAGGTGATGAAGTGGTTTCCTCCCCTGGAGTAATACCCAACTGCTCTAGCACTTCTGTTCTAAGTTGATTCCTTTCCTCTTCCATCTTTTGCTTGGAACTCCTGTTCCCTTTTATCTCTTGCATCTCTTTCTGCTTTTTCTTGAACCGCCCTCTCTTCTCGCTCTTGTCGCTTTTCTTCCATCTCTTGCTGCCATCGCCTGTTCCTCTCTTCCCTTTCCAACCGTCTTTCTTCCATCTCTATTTTCCATCTATTTTCTTCTCTCTTTTCCCTGGCCTCTTTTTCTTCTTCTTTTTTCCTTCTTTCCTTGGCTTCTCTCTCTTCCTTTTCCCTTCTTTCCTTGGCTTCTCTCTCTTCCTTTTCCCGTCTTTCCTTGGCTTCCCTTTCTTCCCTCCTTTCTTCCCGCTCTCTTCTCTCCATTGCTTCCTTTCTTTCTTCTCTCTCAAGTTTCATCACCATGAAAGGATCCATGGTTGGGTATCCAGAAGTATAAGGCGGAGGTGTAAACCTCTGTAAGTAGTCACCCTGAGAGGGTACTATAGGAGGTTGATGTCTCAAGGCAGAAGGCGGTGGCGTACCACCGTAAGAAGGCCTAATTCCCTGGGAGAGATGGCAAACACACTGAAGGGGAAGCAATGATGGCTGGCTGAACCTCGCCTGACGAAAAGACGACTTGTGTAGTTGTTCCAATTGTCACCTGCGTTGTAGTAGGGGACGTAGACATACTTAGTCCCGGCACAATTCCAGTCCCTTTTACCTGGGATCTGGTGAGGTAACGACTTTCCCCTGTAGCCATAGTGAACACTATTATGCTGCCACTAACTTGATTCAAAACCAAGTAATCAAAAGTGTACACCTTCTCACCGCTAATATAAACCAAAGAATGTTTTTTTTTTTTCGCTTAACAAATTAAGTTCCACTCTCCTTTGTCAAGAGTATTGCATAGATCCCCAGCCACACCTCAATGCGACCAAATAGGCTAAGTGTATCCTAATGAACTGGATCTCTCAACACAAATCAAAACACTAAGCCTCTTGACCTTGTCAGTGAGAACTTCCAAAAAGTAGGGAATTCATATGTCTGCCCACAAAACCAAGTGTTACCTGGCAAAATTCGAAAACAATTCAGTCAACTCCCCGTGACTGATCCTTGCCAACCAGTAACCTTAGGTTCCACGCAATCAAAAATGTTTCCCTACACCCACTTCAGCTCCAGAAATGTCTAGTCTACAAGCAAAAAGTTTCACTCAACGTGACCAACTGTCTCAACAACGGGAAAGAGAATGACCCAGATTGACATAAAATCAACGGCTGACACCTCAATGTGTCACAAGCCAACGTTGACCCGATTTCCTTCTCTCGACAAATGCTAGTACGCAATGAAGCCCAATCTTCTGAAACTCGCTACACTAGTCGAATCTGAATCTACTAACCCAATGACATCACGGTAAACAACGGACCTCGCAGTAAACAAATAAAAACGACGGAGCCTG
Organism: Conus betulinus; assembly: GCA_016801955.1. Classification (NCBI taxonomy): domain Eukaryota; kingdom Metazoa; phylum Mollusca; class Gastropoda; order Neogastropoda; family Conidae; genus Conus; species Conus betulinus. The sequence continues at coordinate 78,015 of JADBJO010001152.1, read as the reverse complement.
AAGTAAACATATATCATACGCAGTAAATAAATAACGGATAACGCAACGCTCAAACGACGGAACGCACGCAAAACTGGAACGGTAAACACGCACGACACGTGTACACATCGGCAGCGCAACTATTCTTTTTTTTTTTTTTTTTTTTTTTTTTTTTATATGACCCCAGCATCAACGTCTACCACTTGCACTGCACTATTAGACTCCGGAAGAAAAGGTCGGCAACACGCACGCACAACACGGTTTTCCCATGGGAACGGGCCCGCAAGTCTGCAAACTTGACTACCGGGTAATTACTTATAGAGTCTATCGGTAAAGTTTAATGATCTAGGTTTGAATTTCTTCAATAAAAAAAAAAAAAAAAAAATCACTTTCGCTCAGCGCAGGGTTGGCACACCACTCACAACTTTATTGTTCACACCAACCTTTCACTCACCTTAATGTTAGGTAATTAGGCTAGGTAAACAATATAAACTGCTTAAGCGAAAGATAAGAATAGAAATAGCAGAAAAAAGAAA
>JADBJO010001152.1:42500-72500 GCA_016801955.1 Conus betulinus | reverse complement strand
AAAAGCCGTAAAACAAATCAAAATAAATCAGCTAGTATGGAATATTTGAGAAGGAAACTCAAATCTGATGGACTCAGGAAACAAGATCATTCTAGACTTGATCCTGCACTCTATCTGCCCCAACCGAAAAGGTTAATGGACGATGTTGGGACTTGCATAGTCCCATTCCTTTCATTTCAGTCTGTCAGCTTGGAACCATCTGGTTTGTACCTTGATGGACCTATGAAAGAAAAGAGGGTAAATCAAGTTTCAGACACAATGAAAATTCTCAAAACATTCTGATTGTGCCTGTCTATAAATACTCGCCTCCTAAGCAACGCCTTGGCGATGAATTTTGGTGTGCAGCCTGCACCATCAGTCAGCTTAACAGTTCAGTCAGAGACAGAAAATGAAAGATTATGGATGTCAAACGGCGTGCCTGTAATGCAGACACTGTGTTACAAATGCTTCCACTTCACTAGGCCTAGTCATTAGCCTATTATCATCTATCGATCCAGATCTAAATGTCTTGGGTTCAACGTGAAGTTTGTTTGTCAAATGACGCACGCACAAGTTGCGTAACGATCATGGCCCACGAAATGAGGAGAGGTAACTCTGTTTGCCATGGAAAGACGGGCGAGATTCCCCCTTTTTTTTTTTTTCCAGAGCAGGTCTACAACGAGAGACATTAAAGACGTTGATAACAGACAGTTTTGAAATGAATTGTCCGATGGTACCTTGTACGGGCTACCAGAAATGTTAAAGACAACGATTATGAAGACAGACTGAAAATGAAGCACCTAATGCTAACGTATGTAATTACCAGAGACTTTTTTTTTGAAATTGAAGATAACGTTCATTATGTTGAAACGAACAACAAATTGTCCGATGGTACAGAAAATGAAACACACCTAATGGTAACGTATGCAATTAACAGAGACTTTCGAAATTGAACATGATGTTCATTATGTTGAAACGAACAGCGCCAATTACCAGTAATGTCAAAATGAAAGGTTATGAATACAGAATGAGGAACGAAAATGAAGTGCCTGATGATAACATATACAATTACCAGAACAGTTGAAAGTGTAAAATAATGTGTAGTATGTTGAAACGAAGTATATTTTGGTACCATATGCAATTCCCAGTGACGTTAAAATGAGAGAAAACAACACTGACCATACTTTTCTGTGATCACGATAACAATAATGTTGCTGTTGATCCCATGGTTGTAATGCGTATACTGGATTTATTTCAGGTTCAAAGTGAGGTGAATGAAGGCGAGGATTGAAAGAAATCTTAAAGGGAAATTAAAGCAAATCCGCCAGATAACAGGGACAAGCAAATTACAAGACATAACACAAAACGAGTCAAAACAGCAATAATGATAACAATGATAATGATAGTGATGTGTTATTGCTATCACTATTGTCATTATCATCACTACTGTTTTGACGCACGTGGTCTCCTTCCCAACGGCCTCGTTTTCATTGAACGCCCATCTTGCGCCGAATTTAAGAAAATGATTCCTCGTTCTTCGTTTTCATTGTCCTGAATGTTCTTTTTTTGTTTTTATCTTGCCTGAAGAAGACCTAACGGGTCGAAACGCGTCGTGTTTTGTCTTGCAATCTTTCTTCGTCCCTGTTTCTGGCGGATTTACTTCAATTTTCTGTTAAAATTTGGATTCTTCTCAGCCCATAGTGATGACGAAGATACGCCAAGGTATCTGAACTGGTGCTGTGTGTCTCTGTTTTGCTCCATACGACTTCATTTAATCACGATGATAATGATTGGGCAATCCTGTTTTTGGTGTTTGAAACATGTTCCCGTATTTGCTGTGCAGTTGTGATTGGTTCCCTTGCATCAAATGATTAGTATTCAGTTTTCATGTTTGGTAATGGGATACAGCTGTATGTCTTATACAAGAAGAAGAAGAAAACAAAAGTTTGCTTCCATTAATTATGAGCAGTTGTGCAGGACCCTGAGATTTCTGCTCTCATGCCGACCGTGTTGATGCTTTTACAAGTTCCGTGTCCGTCATAGAAATATGCTGGTGTTTCCAGAAGATCCCTACTGCTAATAGAAATGTGTTCACATTTCATCTGTCACATATCTCGGAGTCTTGAAGACCGTTGGGGCGCCACAGAAGACTTCGCAACCAGCTTCCTCCACTCCTCCCCCGTTCTCAGACGCTCTGAGGCAGTTGCTGAGTGTGAGGCCAGTCCATGCACTGATGTTGTCCTCCCATCTCTTTCTCTGTCTTCCTCTCCTTCTGCCTCCTCGCACTGTTCCTTGTAGAATGGTTTTGGCAAGTCCTGTTGATCTTGATACATGACCATACCATCTCATTTTCGTGTGGACAACAGGTCTTCGTATGGTCCAATGCTTTGCCTTACTCCAACTTGATAGTGTGGTCTTTGTATGAGATGCCAGGGATCTTACGAAAGCGTCTCTTCTCTCTATTGCCTGAATCCTTTCAAGTTCAGCTGTAGAGTCCACGTCTCACATGTATGGAGAAGCATGGCAGAAATGTGTTGATCCTAACACAAAAAGTCTGTGTTGCAAGTAGAAGTGTGCTGACGCTTAGAACCGGTCCCTACTTCAAACAGAAATATGTCAGTTGATGTCTATTAAAGTTTCAGGCTGTTAATAGTAATGCTGTGACGTTTCTAGAGGTCTGACCCTAATAACAAAAATATTTTGAAGTACCAGGAGCTTCCTTCATAGAATATTTCCTTTTAAACAGGTGATGAAATCGTTATGATGTTTGTTGTAGCTTTTTTTTATGTCTGACAAATAAAAAAAATGTGTTGATATCTTTCTGAGCTTGGTCCTGCGAATAAAAAAAGTAGTTGTGCTTGCAGACGCTTTATCCTCGCCCCAAAAGAGCGTTAATGTTTATAAAAGCGGTATCCTGCTAATAAAATGTGTTGATGTTTATGGAAGCACAATCCTGCCTATGGAAATATATCTTAGTTTATTTAAGGTAACACACGGCAGCAATATTTTCATTACAAACGTTCAAATTTTTCGATTTTTTTGTATTTGACTGATTCAGCACCTTTAAACACTGTCTTATCGCATGATCTTATTCAATAGCCTATAAAATGATCAGAAAAATGAAAAAAATGCAATGAGGGAGGGACAAGACCCAAGGTATCCCGCATTTCACGGCATGTACACACATTCATGTGAGGTTTGTTCATTTATGTGGAGAAGTAGACTGTTTTTCCCTTCGGCAGGCTGCTTTTAGGTGCTTTTATCTTTATTTCTCACGAAGGATTTTTATTTTTCTCTTTGATTTTGTTGCATGTATGCTGATATTTGTAAATCATACCGTTAAAAAAAGTTCACGTCTAGGATTTTTTTTCTAAAAAAAAAAAATTGGGGCCTGTATGGTAAAAACCTCTCTTGCAAACAAAGATAATATGAATATCTGCATAACAAAACAAACAACAAAAGTCTATGCCTAATACTTATCACACAAACTCAATTACAAGTTTTTTGTCTGGCGGCCATATCGGATGGTTTCCATGGCAACGGTGGGTAAAACGGACCTAAAAAAGTTTTTTTTTTTTCAATCTATGGATAATTTCCATCAAAGTAACAGTAAAGAAATTGGAATGACTTTGAAAAGAAAATTTGACTTGGTGCACTATCATTTCTCTCGATAGCTCCTGCAAATAGCAATGTGTTGATATGTACAGAGGGTTAATTCTGATGATTCACATTCAAAGAAGTTTTATGTTGCCAATAGAAATGTGTTCATATTCATAGAGGCTTTATGCGTTGCCATAGAAATGTGTGTTCTTATTCATAGAAGCTCTACGTTGCCAATAGAAATGTGTTCTTATTCATAGAAGCTTTATGTGTTGCCATAGAAATGTGTTCTTATTCATAGAAGCTCTATGTTGCCAATAGAAATGTGTTCATATTCATAGAAGCTTTATGTTGCCAATAGAAATATGTTCATATTCATAGCAGCTTTATGTTGCTAATAGAAATGTGTTCATATTCATAGCAGCTTTATGTTGCGTTGCTAATAGAAATGTGTTCATCTTCATAGCAGCTTTATGTTGCTAAGAGAAATGTGTTGATATTTCTAGAAGATTTACGTCGCTAATAGAAATGTGTTGATATTCACAGAAGCTTTACGTGGCGAATGAAAATGTGTTTATATTCATAGAAGCTTTATGTTGCCAGCAGAAATGTGTTAATATTTCTAGAAGCGTTAGGTTGCTAACAGAAATGTGTTGATATTTCTAGAAGCTTTATATTGCTAACAGAAACTTACTGATATTCATAGAAGCTTTATGTTGCTAACAGAAATGTGTTGATATTTATAGAAGATTTATGTTGCTAATCAAAATGTGTTCATATTTGTGGAAGCTTTATGTTGCTGATCGAAATGTGTTGATATTCATAGAAGCTTAATCTTGGTAATGGAACTGTATTGATATTCATAGAAGCTTCATCTTGCTGATAGAAATGTGTTGGTATTTACAGAAGATTCTTTCTGGTGCTAAAAATGTGTTAGTATTTATAGAAGCTTCGTCCTGCTGATAACAATGTGTTGATATTTACAGAAACCTCATCCTGCTAATAAAATCTGTTGCTATTTATAGAAGCTTTATCCTGCTGAAAATAATGCTATGATATTTATAGAAGTTTTTATCCTGCTGAAAATAACGTGTTGACATTTATAGAAGCTTTATCCTGCTAATGGAAATGTGCTAGTGTTTACATACAGTCCATCCTGCAAACAGAAATGTTGGTTTCAAAATGAGATGGCTGCAGGCGGAAACTGAAACACATTTGATAAAACATTATCAGTGAGTCCGCCAAGCAACAGGGACCAACACATTACAAGACAACACACGACGCGTTTAGACCTCTTACATCTTCTTCAGGCAAGGTGAACAGCATTCAGGACAATGAACACGAAGAACAAGCAATCTCTTATCTTCTCAAATTCAGCGCAAGATGGCCGTTGAAACAAAAATTGGCCATTCAGCGTCCATCTTGCGCCGAATTTGAGACGATAAGTGATTTGCTCGTTCTTCGTGTTCATTGTCCTGAATATAGTTTTTCCTGAATGTTGTCTATCTTGCCAAAAGAAGACCTAAGAGGTCGAAACGCGTCGTGTTTTGTCTTCTAATTTGTTTTCCGCTGTTGGTTGGCGGACTCACTGATAATTCGTTTACAAATTAACAGAAACGTGCTGGTGCATACAGACAGTTCATCCTGTCACTGGAAATGTATCGATATGATATACAGGAGCTAGATGATGGAAATACATACACATAAATATTTTGAAAATATTAACATGAAAGAGTGAATAAACATCTGATTAAAAAAAAAAACAACCCCCCCCCCCCCCCCCCCCCCTCCCCCAAAACGTTTCGACTTTGATCTGAAGCTGTTTTTCTGCAGTGAAATACTGTCTGCAGGTGTAGCCACGTCCTGGAGATCTCTCAGGTAAGGTAATGTTTGCTTATCGCCCAGCCGACCGCAAAGGGCCAAATCAGGGTTGTCACCGCGTGGAAGTCAACTCACAAGAAAAACAAAACAAATTAAAAAAAAGAAGAAAAGAAAAGCCCACCTCTTTCACAGAACCCTTCAAAACACACACCTTCTGAAAACACACGCACGCGCACATGTGTGTGTGTGTGTGTGTGTGCACACACATACACACGAAATGACGCAGCGTGGGAGACCACTTGGGCAAGAGATCGTTGCAGTTGCCTCCCTTAGGCCAGTGCTGGCGGCAGTCACGTTCGATATCAATCCTATTTATTCTGGGTTTAAATGCATGTGAACTCTCTCTCTCTCTCTCTCTCTCTCTCTCTCTCTCTCTGTGATTCTGCCTCTTTGACATGCATTGCTAGCGCAAAGTGTTTTAGTAATAATGTAATCGGAAATCGAAGATAATGCAACTAAATTAAAAAGAACGGGAAAAAAAAAAACAGAAAGAAAAACCCGGCAAGCCTTGAAAAACAACAAACAAAAAAAAAAACCGTTTGTAGGTATGCAGTAGCCTACATGAGCGCGCGCATGCGAACGTGTATGCATGCACACACAGAGACACACACAAACTCGTGCACACACACGCGCGCGCGTGTACGTCAGAGAATGAAGGAAAGATCGAGACGGAAGTTAAAACATAACGTCCTAGCATAAGATCTTCAAAAAGAAGAAAAGGAAAGAAGAAAAGATGGAAAGCAACAAGAAGGAGAACCAAACAAGAATACCATGCAAATGAGCCCAAATCCCTACCCCCAAGGGTTGATCGCATGAATCAACAGTTAAAAAAAAAAAAAAAAAAAAAAAAAAAAGTGTTAATTCGAGCCTTATCACTCCAGTCACCAATCAATCATATCGACCAAAGAATCTTCACTATGTGTTATCCGTCTGTTTCATCCACCGGTCGATGGCTTTCAGATCAAACACGTTGTTTGAAGCACTGTGTAAAATAAAAGCGACCGTCGATCGTTGGCAGCCATGAGAGCAGGGGAAGCAATCCGAACAAAAAGTCGATGTAATTATGACTGTAGTTACTTCCCTTACATCGGATCTTGTCGGTTGAAGTTAATACGTCAACGAATAAATAACGGCTGACGTTTACTTATTCATTTGTCTGTTTTATTTATCTGCTTACTCATTCATCTAATATTTACATATTTATTTACTGACTTATCTATCTATTCCATTGAGACACTGAAAACGAAAAGAACGAGCAGTCACTCATCTTCTCACATTCGGCGCAAGATGGGGGGCGGTTGGAATGAATACGAGGTCGTCGAGAAGGGACAATGCCAGTTAGAATAGAAACGATGATGGTGATAATGTGATATGATAACAACAACAACAATAATCATCATAATAATAATACTAATATAGTAAAGTGATAACAAAACAATAATGATTCAGTGAAGTCGAATCGTCATGTCGAGACAAACTCGCAGAGGAGCCCCAGCGCCGGCTTCCTGTGGCTTTAAATTGAGTGGCGTTCGGGGCGCTGCGCTGTTTCTTGATTCAACATTCCGCCATGGGACTCGCAACTACCCACCTACTTTAGTTCGTGGCCCTCCCGCTAGGAGCGCGCCCCCCCCCGGCCCCCACCCCCCCCCCCCCTCCACCCCCCCCCGAGGAGATGCGGGAACCCCGCCCGCCGGTCCCACGGCCCCCCCCCCCGGCTGGCCGGGACCGCCGCGACGACACCCCCAGGCGGAGCCCGCCCCCGCGGGGCGTGCCCCGCCCCCCCGCCCCCCCCCCCGCCCCCCCCCCCCCCCCCCCCCCCCCCCCCCCGCCCCCCCCCGCCCCCCCCCCCCCGCCCCCCCCCCCGCCCCCCCCCCGGACCCCCCCCCCCCCCCCCCCCCCCACCCCCTCCGGCGGCGCCCACTTTCTGACGACAGTAATAGCTCACAGAGGCACCCCGGCTGTGATGAGGTGGGAGAGAAAATCGCGAAACCGAGGGTCACAATACTGAGACAGGGGGCACGAAAGGGACTTTTAGAAATAGTATAGAATTCAGATCTTTCTAATGCTGATCGATGAGGATGAGGCGACGGCTGAAGATAACAATTCCATTCTGAGGGTCTGAGTCTACGTGGGAAAGGCCGCTTCTACAGCCATCTACGCTTATTTTTATAATAATTTTGGGCTGGCGTCAAGCCAAGGCCAGAGATCTTCAGACAGCTGTCGTTGTGGGTTCAGGAAAGTTGTTGCACCATACACAGGAGAGGCAAATCGGTGACGCGGATGTTGAAAGTCGGACTGTCTGTGTGGTTCCAGTTTTCCAAGATGAGCTCATGGCCACTGAGGCAGAAGAGACGAAGGAAAATCCCCACACTGAAGGTAATGATGCTCTAATGGAGTAGTTTGTTAGAACGAAGAACTTCCCAACACCGGAAATTCGCGAAATTCGCGAACTTATGCTTTAGCCTGAGACTATTGTTTTAGCGAGATTGTTGACACGGCCCGCTGACTTGTGGTGGGCTTGAGTAGGATGGGCGGTGTTCATTACCGACCATAGAAAAAACAATTTCAATACGAAAAAGAAGCGAAATTAGAAACCAAATTTGGAAACGAGCGAGGGGGGTAGTTGTAACCACCAAGAACCAGACACGAGTGCAGAGCTAGAGACAGGGTTACAGGGACGAGGCTTGGCATCATTTTCCGCCCGTCAGTACTCCCACAGTCAAACATTTCAGACAACCACAATTGTTTACTTATGAACATGACCATATGTGTCCGGCCATTGTTTGTTTTGGTCGATTTTTTGTCAACTTTTATTGTGATTGGTCGGGGGGGGAAAGAAAGGGAAAAGGCTCTCGGCCCAATTCATTGTTGAGAAGGCACCCGCGCTGTAATGTTACTTCCGCGTTGAACGTACTCCCCCCGCCCAGCAACCAACAAGGATTCGCCCAACGGTAATCCATGGGGTAGGATTTTTAATTTGTAAGAGTGAAACGGGATGCATTATGTGAAGATTTAATTGACAAGGATCACCCTGGAGACAGATCTCAGATGGACGGCGTCTAAAATCATCACTTCTGGTCGCGGAGAAGATGACACCAAATGAGATGAAGTGCACGCACAGGACGGGAAGAAGAAAAAGAAGTAAAGTCGCAATTGCTGCTGCGATTCTGCAAGTGCACGACAAGCCAACCGACCACACCGTGCTTCTTGCTGAGACTGTCAAGTAGGAAAACAAGAAGGGAGAGCACTCTCACCAACTTTCGTTTTTTTCTATAAGGCTACATCACAGGAGGCCGCATTAAAAAAAATTATCATTAGGAGCGGTTCACAAAGGACGTCATCAGATGGTTTGCCTGGGAGTAGTATCCAAAGGTATTTTACACAATGAACCCGCGCCCCTCTTTCTTTCTACCCCCCCCACCCCCCCCCCCCCCCCACCCCACCCCCCACCCCCCCCCCCCCCCCCCCCCCCCCCCCACCCCCCCCCACCCCCCCACCCCCACCCCCCCCCCCCCCCCCCCCCCCCCCCCCCCCCCCCCCACCCCCCCCCCCCCCCCCCCCCCCCCCCCCCCCCCCCCCCCCCCCCACCCCGGGCCCCCCCCCCCCCCCCCCCCCCCCAGCCCCCCCCCCCCCCCCCCCCCCCCCCCCCACCCCCCCCCCCCACCCCCCCACCCCCACCAAAAATTAGAAAAAAATAAAAATAAGGATCAGAAAGAAAAAAGCAGCATGCAGCAGAACAACAACAACAACCAACAACAACACCTGGCCGGCGGAGATAAAGAAAAAACAACAACCCCCATTAATAAGATCCCTACACACTGCGAAGGATCGTTATGCATGACACCATTCTTTGGACTACTATATAGAAACAAGATGTTCATATGGGGCACGCCGCCCGGCAGTGCTAGTGCATCCATACATACACACCACGCAGGAAGGACGTACAGGGTGGCGCGTGCAGACGGCATCCCCGCAGGGGAGGCGAGCCCAAGGCGAAGCTGAAGGGCCCGAGTTAGTTGTAGGGTAGGGCACGTCGACCGCCACAATCAAGCCAGTCCACACACACGATGCGGTAAGCCACACAGACACACACACAACACACACACTAAACACCACAGACAGGGGTAGCACCGCGATAGCTGTAAATTTAATCGGTGACTACCCTCAATCCCCCGGTCCTCATCCACTGGAGTATATTTTCCTATGTTTTCATCGTCATTGTAAAATGAACAGAGGAGGAGGCACTTAAAGATGCTTATTTCACAGGTTACATCTTCACGCCTCTTGACCGTCACAAACATAACGTAGAGTAAACGAGTATAATCGCCTACTACCAGGCAGCCCATAGCGAACAACGATTTTTTGGTTTTTACAAAAACTACTGGGAAAGATCAGCTTTACAACAGCCAACACGAACAACAACAGCCACAGCAACATCAACAAAAGCCCGAAGAAAAGCATACAATTTTTGTCTGTGCACTAGGGGTCGAGGGAAGAGTGACCATGCGAGGCGAGGGAGGAACAAGGAGGAATGGAGTACAAATATTTCTCAGAGTCTTCATTTTCTCAACAGGAGGTTGTGGGCGAATAAAAGAATCGAACAAAACAACAAACATCGGGGTGTCGCATGAAACAGCTCTATACAAGTTGGAGGCGGGAGAACGTTGGGATATAAACCTAACAGCAAAGTAGAAGTGTGACGGCCCACTAACCGAGAGAGGGGGGATACGTTGCCTACGGAGGCGACTGGAAGTGGAATGGACCATGGGGGACCACAAAGATAAGGGTAGAACTGAGTCGAGGAAAATTAGGTGGCAGGCGGTGCTGTGTAACGGGTGAGGGGAAATGAAGGGCAGCGAATTTAAAGATAGCGGGGCGATACTACTTTAGTCCTAGTGGATCATCCATCCCTGATTTTGTCCACACGAAGCAAGCTCAAAACAAAAGAGACAAATTAGGTCTTTTTTTTTCGTTAGTCCTCTAGCCTTGTTACCAGAGGAATAAATGGCCCTCTGCACTGTTCGTTACTCATAAAGGATAATAGGTTCACAAGTTGAAACAATTCACATAATATCAGTGGAAAGAACAAGAATCTAAAAAAAACGACTAAGGGGGGGGGAGCCAACATGGACAACAAAAAAACACAACCACCGAGCCAAAGAGGTGAAATCAGGAAAAGGTAGTGGAGGATGTGAAACCACACAAATATACGGGTGGGTCCAACCCGCGGTCAATTACTCGCCCGATTTCATTTTCGTGTGGGTGGGCAAATATAGAATAAACGACCGATAAAAAAAAGAACAACTGAAACGGAACAACATACAAAAACTACTAGCGAACATATTTAAGCAAAAAATCGACAAACTCGCAACCAACAACAAAGCAACACCACATACACACGCACGCAACCACACAACTAGTGGAGAAAGGTAGAGATACCAGAGGGGGGGAAAAGAGCACTAAAACAACAAAAAACACAAAAAAAAAAAAAAAAGGGGAAAAACAAGAAGCAGCACGCAGCAGAAAAGGCGGCGAACAAGAGGACGGAGTGTGCGCAAGAGACACACAGTGAAATTTAAGAGATCGAGGAAAAAAAGGGGTAAAAAAACAAAAAAAAAAAAAAAAAAAGAAACACCACACACAAAAAAACTCGAACCCAACCCAAAAAATACACACAGACGCAAGAAGAACAAAAAATAACACAAGAAAACAAAACAAGGCAGGAAGGAACAAAGGGAAACAAAAGAGAGAAAAGAGAGAGAGAGAGAGAAACAAACAAATAGTTGAGGGGTGGGCTGTGGTGTGGGGGGGGGTTAAAAAAGTGGGAACATTTTGTGGTAAAAGAAAAAAAGAAAAAGAAAAAAAAAAAAAAAAAAAAAAAGAGAGAATGAAAAAAAATTAAAAAAAAAAGGGGGGGGGGAAAAAGAAGGGGGAAAAAAAAAAAAAAAATAAAGAAAAAGGAATTGAAGGGTGTGGAGGCAGGGCAGAGGAAGCCGGGAAGTGGAGTACGGAAGAAAGAAAATGAGCGGGTGTTGAAGTTAGGTAATGGATAAGTGTGTGGAACCGGTTGTACAGCAGCGTATAGATTGTATTAGCGGGTACGAGGCCAACACTTCACGATACTAAAAAAGCGGGCGCGAACTTAAGGGCTTGCCAGGCTGAGAACGAGAAGGGACGGGAAGCGCCGCCTTCTGAATATACCTGGGTCCCAGTGGTGGTTAGGGGGTGTCCCTTTATTTTTGCACGACTGGGTGCCCTCAAGGCCCCTTTTAAACGTGATTAAAAACCCGATACTGTCATCCTGTTTAAAAGCGGTATATTAAAGGGGGACACGACACCTCCTTAGGAAAAACCCGTATCAGCGTAACCCGTAAACTGTCTCTACTTGCCTTACTTTCTCACCCGCATGTGCGAATGGTGCCCTTTTGGCGGGAAGGCATATTGAGTGTGTTTAGCTAGGCAAGGAGTGTCTATGCCGCGTTGGTGGGCAACGGTGGTGGTACCGGACGTTGCTCCCTAGCGTATTAAAAGGGAACAGAGCGGGTATATATGTGGCTTCAGATGACATACGTTACGAATCTCAGCCATGAGGCTCAGTGACTGGTGCACGAATAGCACTTTTCGAGATAGGACAGGATGGACAGCAGACGAACGTGATACAAGTGGATCATAAGTGTTGTGCGTTGTTGTGTGGGGTTGGTCTGTTAGGTTCAACTTATCAAAGAGTCAATCACAGGGTATCTAAGGGTAGAAAAGTCTTGGCGGCCAGTTGCAGTCCCACACAGGCACATGTGTCTGTGTTGTTTAGAGGTTTGGGGGTGTGGTGTTTGTGTTTGTGTGTGTGTGTGTTGTGTGTGTGTGGTGTGGTGGGTTGCGTGATCGCCCAGCAAAGGGGTGCTTGCGGTATATTTGGGGGCGTTCTTCTTCGCGTCCCATCTGCGGTCATCCCTCACTCAACCACCCCATATCGGTCGTCAAGTGCGTGACGGGGGTGGTAAAAAGTGGCGAGCCAGAGACTTACATAAATGGAAATGGATGTAGGGACCATTATGCAGGGGACTTCTGTGCGGTAGTCACTGAGATCTAGAGTACGGATGAGAGGTAGCAGAAGAGAGACGGGTGAAAGAGATAGGGGCTGGTCAAAAGCCTAATCTAGCCTTAGGCAGAGTCTACAGTAACGCGTACGCAGACGCGAGCCCGTAGCCAGACAGAGGGCCACCTCCTATAACTTAAGGAACCCAACGCAAGGCCTAACTAGAACGAGCGACGGAAACGCGGGGGCGAGGGGCCACAAGGTGACATTGGACGTATTAACTGAATTAAAAAGAATAAAGTATGATGTATGAATAGGTTCGCCGAGCGTACACTCAGCTAATTGAAACGACGAGAGGAACGGATGCCCAGAGCATTCATATCAGGCGGTCGATAAAAAGACTCGCTTTTTCCGGAGTTTTGATCACCTGGGTCACGGGGGAAGGAAGAGACAGCGAGATGTGCGCCGCGGAGGCGCGTGATCAATGTCCATTCCCCTTGTTTCCGTGGTAACTTTCGGGTGTCGCGAGACCGAGATGGTCTCGACAGTCAAGGAAAAGGTCGTATCGCTCCCCCCGAGTTCTGAATCTAGTGGACACATACGATCCTATAGCCGCCCGCCCCACTCCCGCCCCCCCGCCCCCGCACTCCCTCCCCTATCCACCTATCCCACTGTTCTGATTATGGCTACGCTCACGCCCGGATCATAAGTACGATTCCAGTAAAGTACGCCTGAGTACGCAACGCCGGAGATTCCTGTGTCAATCTTCCTCCTCCCATTTTTCACCCTTCATCCTCCTGCCCTAAAATATCACATATTGGTGTGTTATGATGTGTGTTGTGTGGTGCTGTGGTATAGGAGGGAGTGAGATGTTGTGTGTGGATGTGTGGGTCTTTTCCGGGGTGAGATCGAGACGAGACATGAGAGAGGAGAAGGAGAGAGACGAAGTAGGGGAGAGGGGAGCAGGGCATAAGAGGTGAGAGGAGATAGAGAGAGAGCAAACTTGAATGAAGTTGAAGAGGGGGAGAGGCACGACTGAGAGACCAGGAGACTAGGGGTGCGGGTACGAGAAAGGGCAGGGGGAGAAATCCCTTATCAATTGCATGTGGTGTTCGTGAGACTTTTTCGTCGCTGCTGAAAGCGCAGGGAACATGGGATACTCAGTCGCCTCTGGTGACTTTGCTGGTTCTCATGTGGTTGCGTGGACGAGAGAGGGGTGGGCGGGGGGGTGGGTGTGGGAGGTGTAAGGGTGAGTGTAATTACGGTCTGTGAGCGAGACATGAAAAGGAGAGAGAATGGGAACAGTGAACGCTACGGAAGAGGGAAATCATTACGGGCGGAGAAGGGCAAGACCGGGAAATAGTATACCGAGGGAAAACGGCAAAACACAGGCACAAAGCACAACGAGTGTATCCAATCACTAGGGGCCTTGCTTAGACACAAGCTGGACCCATTTCAGTGCGTCCAGACCGCGCGGACCCCTTTGTCCAATTGCTCCCCTTGGCGAACTATTTGGGATGCTCACCGGGGAAGTGGTCTAGTCTTCAGGACCCAGAGATGCTTCGGGCCAATGTGTTCTGGACCACGAAGGAACGCCGCGGGTGAATTAACCTATCGGGCCGGCGAGGCAGTAGTAATTGCACGTATAGCCTGTCGGCGGGTTTCACGTCATTGGCAATACATTAAGCTGCGGTATTGTCACCAGGTATATGTCTTGTGATAACCCTCATATTACCTCCCTACCGGGATGAGATCTCAGGAAGTACGTCAACGCTCTCTTAAAGGGCATCGGATAAACGAGCGAGAAGGACACCAATGAGCACGGTTGATCAGAGAATGGAGGAAGCGCGGATGCCGGCTCAAAGATGGCCCGACCTCAGAACAGACTAACAGACGTGTTAACATCAAGCCAGTGCCACGCAATTCACCAGGGGTAACAATTCCGTATCGACAGAACAGCAAACCAAAAGAGGGCAAAATGGTTCGCGATGGTAGGAGAGGGGGTGGGTGTTCACATGACTGGTGAGAGACGCGATGGTTTGTGAAAAGGGCGGAGAAGGGTCCATGTTTTAGCGTCGAGAACATGTCACGTATTTAACTAAGTACAATCAGTCAAGAACCAGAGGAATAAGAGAAGAGAAACGGTTAGGGAAAAACGAGCGTGGAAGAAACAGTGAAAGAAAAGAAGACAGGTAGGGAGGGGCGGGGGGGACTAATGTGTCTGACGCTATCTCCCCGCGAACTTGGTCGTGCGGGGGTGATGCTCCGTTTTTTAATGATACGGAAAGGCCAGCCCAGGCCGAAGTGAGAATGGCGAATCAAGGGGGGGGGGGGGGTGGATAATATAAGAAAACAGAACTTGGTCCTGGCGGGAGGAACATTGTTGTTTGCAGATGCTTTTGTCTCCTTATACTTGCTGGGTGATCGTTTTCATTGTTACAGAAGATTGTAGGTGTTATAATGGATTTCACATGGCAATGTCAGGGTGAGGTCTTGCTCCTGTGCTCAAGTTCATAAACGATTCTGAATTTTTGAGCTTTTGGTTTGACTTTACCAAAACCACAAAATTCTATCATGATCCAGATTAGTGTCTTAGTTCCTATTGCTGTTGTATTATCAGACCAGATTATATCTTATATCTATTGCCATTAAAAACTATTACTATGAACACACGTGTAGTTTGTTACATATCTGGTTTTCATAGGATAAGTTACTGATTCTTCTAAACCCCTACTCCTACACTGCCACCCCTCCCCCCCCACCCCCCCCCCCCCCCCCCCCACCCCCCCCCCCCCCCCCCCCCCCCCACCCCCCCCCCTACCCCCCCCCCCGAACTCCCCCCCACCCCCCACGTCCCTGCCTCTCCATCCTGCCCCATCACCAAACCAGTAATCACCCCACTTCACTAATCTTGGCACACCAGTGGTCAAAATGTCCGTGGAATTTCATTTCGTGGTGTGGAAGCATATTTGCAACTTCAACAGGTTGTAAAAAAACAATGTTCTACACTTGAGAACAAGAAAAGGAAGGAAAGGGTCAAACAAAACCAGGAGAAAAGAAGGCGGCGGGGGGTTGGTGGGGTGGAGGGGGAAGCAGAGGAAGAAGGAGAAGACGAAGGGAGGTGAGAATGTACGGAGTGGAACCCTGTAAAGCGTTTTTAGTGGCGGCCAACCTGCACGAGACGGATAACACACGTGCAGACTCGGCCGCGACAGCAGCGCCGCCGCTGCTTCCTGTTCCAGTGGTTTATGTCCATGTGTTTGCACACGAACTTGCTGGTCCTCTTATTTCGTGATTAAAACCTTCACTCCTGTTTAAACGCCTTGTTCGAGGGGAAACGAACCCCCATCCCTCAGGATTTTCGGCTCCCTGCTGGGTCCCCACACAGATCACTCTCGAAACGCGCGACTCCCTTCAATTTTGTTTCCTTTTTCTCGTCTCTTTGGCTTATGCATTCTTCTGAAATTCAGTGACTGAAGTAGTGCTGCTATCCCAGGCACTAGTCAGTGACTGAAGTGTGCTGCTATCCAGGCCCATAGTCCAGTGACTGAAGTGTGCTGCTATCAGGTCATGAAGTCAGTGACTGAAGTGGCTGCTATCCAGCGCCATAGGCGTCAGTGAGCTGACTGCTATCCAGGCCATGAAGTCAGTGAGGAAGTGTGCTGCTTTCTGTCGGGTCAGACGAATGTGAAGCTATCCAGGCCATAGGCGTCAGTGACTGAAGTGTGCTGCTATCCAGGTCATGAAGATCAGTGACTGAAGTGTGAAGCTATCGGGCCATAGTCCGTGAATGAAATTGTGTGAAGCAGTCTCTGTCAGGCCATTAGTCAGTGACTGAAGGGTGCTGTTATCCCCCGGTCATGAAGGTCAGTGACTGAAGTGTGCTGCTATCCAGGCCATGAAGGTCAGTGACTGAAGTGTGCTGCCTATCCAGGCCATAGTCAGTGATTGACTGAAGAAGTGTGAAAAAAGGCTATCCAGGCCATAGTCACGTGCCTGAAGTGTGCTGCTATCCCAGCATGAGAGTCAGTTGACTGAAGGGTGCTCGGTGCTCTCATCCAGGTCGCGACCCTGAAGGGCAGTGATACAACAGCATAATACAGACTTACTGCGATGCAGAACATACTTGCACTGGAGTCTCAGGACGACGCGGCATGACTAAATGTTTGGAAAATTACTACACAAGGAGACAGAAAACTGACAGAAATAAAAAGCATTTGGTCAGCTGCTAATGGGACTGGACAGGCAGCTTCCCCTTCTTGCCCTTACACATGCGCGCGCGCATGTGTGTTGTGTGTGTGTTGGTGTGAATGTGTGTTGTGTGTGTGTGTGTGTGTGGGTGTGTAGTGTGTGTGTGTTTTGTGCGGTGCGTGCGGGCCGTGCGTGTTCGCGTGCGTGCGTGCGTGTGTCGTGACCAGGGTGTGTGGTGTTTGTGTGTGTGTGTTGTGTGCCTGGTTTGTGTGTAGTGTGTGTGTGTGCCTGGTGTGAATGCCCGTATGTTTTTCGCGCATACATTTGCGCATCACAGATGATAACTATCATGGCCATGAATTATCGTGGCGTTTGTTTCTTGGTCATATTTGTAAGAAATTTCCTGAATATTTGTGATTCTCTTTTTTTCTTCTTCTTCTTTTTTTCTTTTTTTTCTTTCCTTTTTCTTTTTGTTTATTTTTTTTTTTTTTTTTTTTTTGCTTTCCTTTTTTTTTTTTTGTTTTCTTCCCCGCTGAAACCTTCGGATCTACGATCCAGACTCCATACAGCGTTGAAAGGGCTCGACGAGTTCTTTTGGCCATCAGAGAGAGAGTGAGAGGAGAGAGGAGAGGAGAGAGAGACGAGTAGGAGACGGAGAAGAGAGATTGAGAGAGTATGAGAGAGAGAGTTTTCCGAGCGGCGAGGTCTTTCTGAGTAGACGAGGTTTCGCCTGCATAGCTATGCCTTTAGTCCCCTTCCGACAAGTCCCTGAAAAACGAGGCACCGGGGCAGTGTTAATGGTCGTGAGTTCCTGCTCGCACTTGTACCATCACGTCATGATCTCCGCTTGTCTGAACTTCTGGCGTTGCAGGTCTTCAAGATGCCCTCTCCAAAGCCTCTGGACAACTCTGGGTCACGCGCCAGCCCACTTGCCCTATCCCGATCGCCAGCAGGAGATTCCCCCCACCCCTGCCTTGTCTCTGTGTAACTCCTCCCTCTGGTCCCCCGGCTGCTCCCTCCTCTCCGAAGACTCGCTCGAAGACGAAGTCCACCCCTTCGTCCTATCCCGCTCCCGGAGCATGCACAGATTCCCCCCCGCCTCTCTCTGTGTAGACTCTCACCTCCCCATCCTTCATGGTGTCCGAAGTAAAGGGTCCTCCGCTCGCATCTCTCTCACTCTATCGCCATGATTTCTTTTCTTTTTTTTTTTGTTGCAGCCCTCTGCTATTTCTGACCTCAGACATTTTTTGTTTATAATGATGCCCCTTCCCAATAAATACTAGTCCTCTCCCGCCCGGCCGCCCCGTTTATTTTGTCTTTTCTTGGTTTCCCTCTTCTGTTGGACTTGGCAGCATTTTGGATTTGGTCTTTGTTTCTTTTCGAGGTGAGATGACACGACTGGTAACAGAAATAATTCACGTTTCATTTTGTCCTGCCAACTATTTTTACTGCTTAACTGGCCTGCAGCTCACAGACTACGACAGATAGACAGACAGACAGACAGACAGACACACACACACACACACCACACACCCACGGAATACACGAGGCTGCGGCGCGCGCACACACACACACACACACACACACACACACACACACCACACACACACACAACACACAGACACACAGATAGGACAAGCAAACATACAGACAGGAAAAGGGCAGGGGACAGACAAGCAGACAGACAGAAAGACAAACATACCATCGACAGTGAACTGAATCGCTCATTGCTATCCCTCTCTGTAAACCAGGACTTTTTTTTTTCACTATTTCGAGGAAGAAAACCAATCGAGAAAGGGCCCAACCACAAAATTTTGATGTAAACTTTCGAAATTAACACTTTTTTAATCATGTTTTGACACTGTCCACATACCAGAAGACCTGGTATTATATTTATTCTTTCAAAAACAGCTAGTTGATTGAACTTTGATTGCTTTTGTAAAAATAACTTCAAACGATAACTAACTGATTTCTACGAAAAAAAAAAAATCACCTGCATCATAATCACTCACTTCATCATAGCAATGAAACAGCGAAAAAAAAAAAAAAAAAAAAACAGAAAAAACTGGGTTACCCTTGTTAGTATATTTCATTCACGTACACGAAAGGCGTTTAAGGGGTAGCTTCCAGTGCTTTCTGATACATTTTGATCGTAATACATAACTCATGTCGTTCTTTTTTGCTGTGGATACACTCATTTATTCTTACTCCACCAAAATGCAGCAACACGGAAAGGCATCACAATAGTGACATTTATGGTATTTCATTTTTTGACTAAATGATTTTAGGCGACAAAATGCATTTTGAATTATTGGATTATACCCATTGGATGCCCTGTACACAACAAATATGACATCATAATTCCAATGTATCAGTAATTCATCCTCTTGAACACTGTACCATAAGCATGTGTTGGCTTTTTTGAATTTTTTTTTTTTTTTCATTGTTCCTCACTTGCTTTGGGATAACTCATTTATCTGTATTTTAAGAAACAAATCTATGTCGCAAAACCCACGTAAACCCCCCCCCGCCCCAATAAACCCCCATTTTCTGGATTCTCCCAAAATCTTTTTTTTGCCCCCCCCTGATTAAATGTACGATTGAGCTGTAAAAAAACTAATTAATGTTTTATTCGAATCCCCATGCCATTTAAATTCCATCATCGTCTCATTACCAAATGTCGCTATAAGCCTCCTTGAATCCACTCGTGTTGAAATAAGGGACCCCCTGTGCGTGTCGCGTGCCCTTTCTGAGCACTGCGTACCCCCCCCTCCCCTGTCTTCTGCCCCCGCATCCTCTCCTCCTCCCTACCTCCCTAGTCGGATGTTATGTGACCCACCCACCCCCCCCCCCCCCCACCCCCCTCCCTCCCACCCCCCCACCCCCCCCCGGATATTACCCCCCCCCCCCCCCCCCCCCCCCCCCCCCCCCCCCCCCCCCCCCACCCCCCCCCCCCCCCCCCCCCCCCCCCCCCCCCCCCCCCACCCACCCCCCCGCCCCCACACCCCCCCCACCCCCCCCCCCCCCCCCCACCCCCCCCCCCCCCTCCCGACCCCCCCCCCACACCGACCCCAAACAGGCAGACCCCGAACCCCCACCCCCGACAACACCATTATAAAAAAGTGGTTTTTTTATGCAATGTTCAAATCCTTTTGGGAAAAAAAATCACCAGCAAACTAATCTCCATCTATGAACCTACAGTCACCATGCCACTGATGTTGTTTCTTTGTCTTGTTTGACATGCTAAGATGCGGATCTTGGGCCATATAGGAAAAAAAAAAAGGTGATATGGGATCGCCTTGTCCATATCAGTGTTACAGAGCAAATATTTCGAATATCATCATGCCGTTGACAATTACCAACGACATACTAATTGAAGGTACTATTAGAAGGTATAGACACACTGATCATGCTACTCACGAGCAAAACGTTTTAGATGAGTTCGGCGTAAAACATGTCTACGGAATCAAAGGCCTTTTTGAAATCCATTGACAACAGCATAGGTACTTTCATACCTTGATCCGTGAACGATGCTCATGTACATTCAAATATACTTCAATAGAACAAGATATCTATCTACCTACCCTACCTACCTACCTACCTATCTATCTATCTATCTAACTGTATATTTATTTATATATACACTACCTTACCTGCTGGCACTTACGAAGGAGGTCATTTGTTGATGGAAACAATAGAGCCGAAAATTTCCACTATAACTACAACAGCTTGTTGTTCTTGTCTTTTTTCTTTTGTACACACACACACACACACACACACACACACACACACACACACACACACACACACATATATATATATATATATATATATATATATATATATATATATATATATGGTGTGTGTGTGTGTGTGTGTGTGTGTGTGTGTGTGTGTGTGTTGTGTAAGCTATGCTCGTCCTATCATTGCCGAATGGACAGCTTAGTTCCATTCCAATGGTCGAAGTCTAACTACATAGCTATCAAATAACATCCTCAGGCTAGTGTAATAGAGATTCTGTAGTGGACAACCGGGTAAATGTACACACATATAGTTTTTGTGCTTGAGAGAACTGAAATTGTCTCAGTACAGGAACAGCCAAGTGTGGAGAAGCTTGGTTAGACAAATGATTGATGCATGATTGCTTTCCTCCATTCTGCAGTTCTCTTTCCCTGGTAACAGATGAAACGAAAAAATTCACGATTCTTTGCGGTAAATCCATGATGAAATACAGGCCCCAATTCAGGACAACGGAGAGAGACATCTAACTCATTCCCTGTCGTAAAACAGCGTAAAGCAAGGCTGTCTTTTGGCACCCACTCTGTTCAGCATCATGTTTTTCTGCTATGCTGACTGGTGTCTTCAGAGAAGGAAACGTAGGCATCAACATCAGATTCAGAACAGATGGAAAGCTGTTTAATCTCAAAAGGCTCCAGGCAAAAACTAAGGTGATGACAGACATCGTCAGGGACACTCTATTTGCTGATGACTACGCTCTCAATGCTGGCTCAGAAACTAACATGCATTTCAGAATCAACAAGTTTTCCGCAGCCTGCGTCAAATTCGATCTCACCACATATACAAAAAAGACCAAAGTTCTGCGTCATCCGTGCCAGGCAGACCCTACGATGAGCCTGAGATCACAGTCAATGGTGTGGGAATCGGTGCGATTAGAAAATTCACCTTCCTTGGCAGCACACTGTCCCAGAACGTCACCATCGACGATGAAGTGAACATCGAATTGCAAAAGCATGTGCAACCTTTGGCAGACCACACACCAAAGTTTGGAATAAAAGAAGCATCAGTCTAGAGACCAATCTGAGGTGAATAGAGCAGTTGTTTTCCCCCAACTCCTCTATGCATGTGAAACGTGGACAGTGTACCAAAGGCATGCCAACAAGCCTAATCACGTCCAGACATCCTGCCTCAGAAGATTGTTAAACATAAAATGGTAGGACAAAAATCCCAGACACAGGTGTACTGGACCACCCAGGCCTGCCGAGCATCCACACCATCCTGATGCTGTTTCAGCTTCGATGGACAGGTCATGTAGCTCGTATGCTAGACCACTGGCTACCCAGGAGGCTCTTCTATGGTGAACTGCAACAAGAGTGCGTTCCCTTGGTGGTCAGAAGAAACGCTTAAAAGACATTCTCAAAACATCCATGAAAGCGTTTAACACCAACCTGACATCTGGGCACAAACTGTTGTGGATCAATAGATCGCGCTACGCTATCCACAATGGTGCCAATCTATTTTCGAAAGGAGGAACAATCGAGAGGAGGTCTCACACATTCCCTGTCCAAGCTGTCACCGCACTTCCGTGCACGCATGAGCTTGATCAGACACCTGCGTATCCGCAAATCGTTTCACACCATCATTCCCAAGATGACTGAAGTGGTCCTCATCAACTCGACGGACGAACGAAGTTATCTGATTCCTGGTAAACATTTCATAGCAGCAGAAAAACAAATGATTCTCTTTGTGGCAGTCTACATAACAGAAAAAAAAGTCTCTTTATACCAGCCTGTCCCTAATGAATGAACAATGGCACATTTCCTGCGGACTCACTGTTACGAATTATTGTGGGTCGATTCAAATCCACATATTGTAGGTTCTGCCTTGTACGTTTAAAGTTGCTATGACGTTTGTTCTTCACAAGACGTATGAAACAATTGCGACACGAATCTGGAGATCTGTTTATGGTATCTAAATAAGGCAAAAATTGCAAGAAGCTACCAGCAATTGCTGTTCTGCACATTTAGATTGGCGGTAACATATAATGGTATTCTGTCCGAGAAAGTTGATGCATTTTGATTGGCCATGCTACGTCATCATTCTGGAACATTCTGTAATGCTCCGTGGTTTTCGATTGATTAAACCCCTTGCTGTTTCTTAAACTTTCGCATCTGTGATCTGTAAATAATTGAGGTAATGAGAAAGCAATGGATTTGAGGGAGAACTGAAATTGAAAAGGCACACTGAGCGCTTCACTTTCATCTCTACTATAGAATTGTCTCTTGAAGTCTTTCTCATAGAATATAATATTCGTGACAGCAGAAAGTTTACGCTACTCTCCACATCCTTATTCTTATTCTCATTCAGTTAGATTCGGTACTCAGTCCAAGACGCTGAGCCGCTTGCGCCTTGATCATTTCCCGTCTAGGTTTGCCAGTGTGAGTCATAGGAAATGCCTCAAACTCTAGATAATGGCGAGGGCAGGCTGACATTGGGTCGTCTTTTGACGCAAAACCCCCCTCTGCAAACTCACGGACTTGCTCAGCGGACATGCCGTCTGACTCCAGCACGAGGCAAGCGCACAGCTCTTCGTTCACGATGGGATCAGGCACACCCACCACCATGGCTTGGCTGACTCCCGGACATTCCTGCAGGCAGTTCTCGATCCACGACGGGTAGAAGATGTACGAGCCCCTCATGATCGCATCACTGCCTCTTCCATCTACGATCAAGCGTCCTCGTTCGTCTAGTCGGCCCAAGTCTCCCGTTCTGAAGAAACCTTCTTCCGTGAAAGCATCCGCCGTGGCTCTGGGGTTATTGAGGTAGCTTTCCATCATGTTGGGTCCTTTGACCAGGATGTTTCCAACCTGACCAACTGCACAGGGCTTTGACTCGTCTTCCAAGCTCACGATCTTCACCTCGACGTTTGAATACGGGCGACCCACGACATGGTTGGTATAGGTCTGGCTGTCAGAGACCATCACTCTGGCCACATTTCCCACCTCGGTGGACCCGTAGGCCACGGTGACGTTGTGAGCCACGGTGAGCCCTGCCTGAACTAGGGACTGAGTGCATGGGCGACCAGCAAGTGTCAATTCACCTATCTTCCAGATGGGTGTCATTGTGTCTGCTTGACCTTTTTCCTGTTCTTTCTGGGTAATTTTGGCCACTTGGACAAGCTGAATGGGCGAAAGCACAGCAGTGTTGCACTTTTCTTCTTGAATGACGGTCCACAGATAGTGGCCTGTATCATCAGGCGTGCCTGGTCTCATATCCAAAGTAAGAATGGTAAAACCGAGAGCAATGGGGATGATGAGGCAACCCCCCATCCATCCCATTGGCGCGGTGTTAAGCCGCACTCTCTCTCGCCAGATTCTTCTTTCAAGAAAAGGTGATTGGTACGCACATCCTGGATATAGGGCCCTTGTCTCCGGACCACTAGCTTGGACATTCCTTTAGACCCTGATGTGGTCATTACGGTGAAGACATCGCTGGGCGTCACATCGTCCGCACGAAACCACTCCCCCTGGCCCTTCAACTGGCCAATGAAATCTCCCATCCCCTCATTCTCCACACGTCGCACAAAGATGACAGTCTTCAAAGACGGAAGCTCAGCCGACGTCACGCGTCCCGTGTCCTCCATGACGACACGACTTTTCAGCACGTTCCAAGGACTGTTGGTGACGTCAGGATCAACGAGAATGGCGGGAGCGCGGGACACGCTGATGGTGGTCAGCAAGTCCGACCCGTCCGCCCTCAGACACTGACCGTTGACAGAGGCCGCTCCGGTCATCCAGAGGCCCGCCTCACACACCACCCTCTCCGGACTGTTGGGCAGTGTGTCGATGACCAGACCCCCACGTGCTATTCCCTGGCTCTTCAGAACAGCAGCGAAGCGGCCCGACACAGCCTGTAGAGCCAGCCCCAGGTCAGAGCGCTGCGCTGTTGGTGCTTGTCTCGGAAGACGAAGGCTTCAGACTCAGGTTTTTCCTGCGCCCAGTAATGCAGGGCTTCTGGTATGGTCTGGAAACGGGCCATGGTCCGTTGTCGTTGGTTATATATTTGGATGTAGTGGCTGTACATAAAGATCAGTATAACATGTTTACACACACACACACGCACGCACGCACGCACGCACGCACGCACGCACGCACGCACACACACACACACACACACACACATATATATATATATATATATATATATATATATATATATATATATAGAGAGAGAGAGAGAGAGAGAGAGAGAGAGAGAGATAAAACGATATTATAAATATATATATATATATATACATATATATATACACATGTGTGTGTGTGTGTGTGTGTGTGTGTGTGTGTGTGTGTGTGTGTGTGTAGAGAGAAAAAAAAACATAAAAAAGAAACAGAGAAAGAAAATGTTCACGAAGAAAAAACATGAGGGACAAGAGAAAAAAGAAAGAAGAGAAAGACGGAAACTGCCCCTCTCTATTCCCTCACCACCACCAAGAAAAAAAGAAGAGAAAAACAAACAAAACAAAACAAAACAAAAAAAGAGAAAAAATCGAACAAGCATATAGGAACAACATCAAACCTTGATTTTTTTTCAAAACACAACAGGAACAACAACAATATCAATAACAGCAACACAAATTGCAAAAAGAAAAAAAAAATTAAAAACCCGCACCGTATTCTATTTTAACCAAAGAAAAAGAAAGGAAAAAAGCGAACAAATAAATAAAAAAGACAAAACAGCCTTCAAATACACAACAACAGTAACGACAATAACAACAACAACCTGCGTAAATGCATGGCACAAAACACTAACACCTACCTGTGAAAAGAAGACCGACGAAGGTTGTTGCGTGTCCAAAATGAAGATATGCTGTCCTATATATTTGTATGTATATATATACGACCCAATGGCATGATTTTTTTCTTCGCCCAATTACGAAGATAATTAAGCGTGTCAGTTGATTGAAAATGCAAAGAGAGGGTTAGGGTGGTGGTGCGCGCGCGCGCGCGCGCGCGCGCGCGCGCGCGCGCGCGCGCGTGTGTGTGTGTGTGTGTGTGTGTGTGTGTGTGTGTGTGTGTGTTCTTGTCACTATGTTAATCTGACACTAAATGGTTTCAGTCAGTCAGTGTGTGTTCATTTTGGTTTTGGTATGCGTCCACAGAAATAAAGAAATAGGGCAACACTACCGTGAGCTGTTAACCGTGTTCCTGACTTTGACTGCAATCACGATTTCACTTACCTGTGTGTGTGTGTGTGTGTGTGTGTGTGTGTGTGTGTGTGTGTGTGTAAGTGAGTGTACGTATGTGTGTGTGTGTGTGTGTGTGTGTGTGTGTGTGTGTGTGTGTGTGTGTGTGTGTTTTTGCGTGCGCGCGCGCGTGTGTGTGTGTGTGTGTGTGTGTGTGTGTGTGTGCGCGCGCACGCGGCGCGCGCGCACGAGATATGCAAATTCAGTAATAACTGTGACTTGTTGTGGCAGTTTGCATTAGTTGTATTAGTTTTCAGTGTTCCCGACGATTACCACACAGGTTTTAGGTGGCAACCTGAATGCTTGGAAGTTTCATTTCAGTTCGTTTCCATTTCAGGTCTGGTCCAGACAGACTCCAAGGACTCTTCCAGGGAGACAACACATGGAAACACAAGAATCAACCCTGTGGCGAACTTTGTCTGTCGTAAACACCCTCTGCCATCTCCCATCGCCCCCACCCCCTTCCACGACACACCCACACACCCACACACACACACACACACACACACACACTGCACGAACCCTGCAACATTTAAAAGATGTCTGCTACAGCGACGTCCAAGTATTTCACAGCCATGAACACTTAGTAACAGATGTTTTCTCGTTTTTTTGCTGCTTTCCTTCAGTACCTCAGTGGGAAGAATCTCTGAGGGGGGAACGTAACAGCAAAGACTTCACATACAGTCCCCGCCCCCTCGCTCCTGCCCCTCCTCCTCCTCCGACAAATGTTCGGCCTTGAACTTTCTATCCTCTGAAGGTGCCGGGGCAGATCATGTCTCGTAGGTGCCCTTGAGGTGGTGTCAGAAACCCAGCTCCGGATAAGAGCCGCTTAGCATCAAAACTTCCCATAAGAAATGGCTCTGCCGGGAATCGAACCCACGACCTCCCAAACTGCAATCTCCGGCGCTATCCGCTGATACACGACGGCTATAGATTAATGGTTTGATGTTGACCTGTTAAAAGTGGTTGGTGTTTTGTATTATCAGTTTCGCGTTATCTCTTTAATCGTGTTTTTTTCTGTGATGTTAACGAAGCCAGTCAACCAGAACTCTCTAAATATGTCTGTGTGTCAAGCTATCTCAGTGTAAGCTTACTAGGCATGTTCAGTTGCTTTCTAAGGCCAAGGTCAGATGGCAAAAAAACAGAGTTACCTGTTTACCTGTAACCTTTGATGTCACTAATATCATTATTTGTCACACGTGTGTACGCCCGCCATCTATCGCACCTTATCTTCAGTCTTTCCCCCTCTCTCTAGCATTTCCCCTCAATCTACCCACGCAACCTCTCTCTCTCTCTCTCTCTCTCTCTCTCTCTCTCTCTCTCTCTCTCTCTGTGTGTGTGTGTGTGTGTGTGTGTGTGTGTGTGTGTGTGTGTGTTGTGTTTCTCTCTCTCTCCCCCTTCTCATAGTGAACGATTTACCATGTATCGGACATTTTGTTCAGTACACGATGTCAAACGTTATCCGCAAATGGATGTAGGTAAACAATTGAAGCTGATAATGACCAAATTTAGACTGGGAATTCAGATGTAGCAGGGCACCGGTATTGTTACAGTAAATATACTGGGATGGATTTGACTTGTCCATTATGGAAAACATGGAAAAGAACACGAACTTCGTTTTGTTTTAGGCTGTTGTAAGTTATCTAGTCTAAGAGCGCAATATATACCGACAAAGTTTTTCCAAGGATCCCTGTCAGTTTCGGTTAAGTCTGCTCATGGCATCTCAGAATGGAAGCATAGTAAGAAATTTCTCAATGTACTCATTCAGGCATTTCAGTTTAGATCAGTCATGACTTCGTGATAGAGTGGTCCATCCAGTTTTTCTAGTGTTCTGTATAATTCTTATATTGTTGTTATGTTCTCCATAGCCCCCTTCATAAGGGGCAATGGCCTTTATATGAAGTAAACCATCTGAGGCCCGAGTTCTCAGTTCTCTCCCTCCCTCCCCCCCCCTACCCCCCCCCCTCTCTCTCTCTCTCTCTCTCTCTCTCTCTATTTCTTTCTCCTCTTTTTGGGTCAGCAGCAGAAAGTGTTGAACTGCAATACAAGAGTACATCACCATACTGTCTGCACACACGGTCATTTTATCTGTTAAGTTCCAAACGTCATCTACTTTACAGTATGAACATCGCCGGGCCTGCCGTCCCTGTGAAATGGCAATTAATGGGCATGTTGTTTTTTTGGGACATACTGGCCTGTTAACCTCATCTGAGACGCATGCCCTCGACTGCATTATCTCAAACAATGTGCGTGCGTGCGTGCGTACGTGCGCGCGCGCGCGCGCGCGTATGTGTATGTATGTGTGTGTGTGTGTGTGTGTGTGTGTGTGTGTGTGTGTGTGTGTGTGTGTGTGTGTGTGTGTGTGTGTGTGTGTGTGTGTGTGTGTGTGTGTGTGTGTGTGTGTGTGTGTGTGTGTGTGTGTGTGTGTCCCTCTCTCTCCCTTCCTCCCTTCCCGTCTCTGTCTCTCTCCCTTGTCTGTATTTATTTTTCTCTCTCTCCGTCTCATTCTTTTTCTGTCTCTCTGTTTGTCTGTCTGCCTCAGTCTCTGCCTCTGTCTGTAGCTCTGTCCCTCCCTCCCTCCCTACCTCCTCTCTCTCTCTTTCTCAAGTACACACGCGCGCGCGCGCGCGCGCGCGCACGCACACACACACACACACACACACAAACAAACAAACACACACACACACACACACACACACACACACACACACACACACACACACACACACACACACACACACACACGCACGCACGCACGCGCGCGCGTGCACACACACACACACACACACACACACACACACACACACACACACACACACACACACGCACATAGAAACAATTGCTCTCTGTCTAATAATTAAAATTCATAGGTTCGCAGCTGGCACTCAAATGGTTCCCACCACTGCTGGTATTTTAATTCAAGAAACGTCTTGTGTTCACACCTCCAAGATGACTGAATGAAAGAAGACTGTTGATGCCGCTCCATCGATGGCATCCTTTTGCCCTGAGTGCTCAGGTAAGGTAATGTTGCCTCTAGCCCAGCCGACGGCAAAGGGCCACATCAAGGTTGTTATCGCGTTGGAAGTCAACTCACAAATAAAAAACAAAAAACAAAAACAAAAAAAAAAACAAAACAAAAAAAAACTAATACACTCAGCCCTTTGAAATTTACCTTCTGAGAACATACCAGAAATTTATTAACATTTTTTTTTCTTCTATAAGATCTTAGATCAGATGAAAAATTAGTTTCTAAACGAAGTGACTGAGGGCGGAAAATGAAACGAGATTTAGAAAGAGAGGGGGTTAGTTACCGCTAAGGACACACAGACAAACAACGTACAAGACAAAACACAATGCATTTCGATCTTTTGGGTCTTCTTCAGGCGAAAACAAATAACATTTAAAACAGTGAAAACGAAGAACGAGAAATCACTTATCTTCTCATATTTGGCTCATTTCAAAATGGCCGCCATTACTAAACAGATGAAAAATGTTGAGCTGTTTCAGAAATTCAGAGATCACCTTAGGTGGGACATCTCTGAACAAGGTTTTCATGGAGTCTGCTGTAAAGTGTTTATGTCTCACATCATAAGCTCAAGGAGGAGAACCGGAAGCAAGTCTTTGACTGTCTGAATACTCAGCATGTTATATATCAAAATCACACGTTATCATGGACGAACCAAAGCGCCGCCACACAGTGTGAACATAGGCATAACACACGGAGAGGTCTCCACAGACCTGCGTGTCAAACCTTGTGATGCAAACATGTATCTGCTGTTCCATTCTTGCCACCTCTGCCACTGCATGAAAGGAAAATCTGTAGGGTCGGTGCCTATGTTGACGTAGATCAAAGGTCTAACGCACCTGCTATGGACGTCATGCATTTTCAAGTTTAAAAAAGGAGTGACTGAGGGAGGAAAATGAAGCAAAATTTAGAAAGAGAGGGGGTTAGTTACAGCCAAGGACACAGACAAAGTTTTGTCCTGTACTTTGTCTGTGTCCTTGGTGGTAACTAAACCGCTCTCTTTTCAAATCAAGCATTTGTAAGTTTGAGTTTCACATAGAGTTGACTTTAACTCCCTTTGTTGTCCCTAAGATTGAAGACACGAAGTAAGCCTTTAAGGTAAGTTTGTTATTCCAAGCAGGTGTCCAATAGGACACGTAGAAGAACACAATGCGAAATGAAAAAAATGTTCTTGAAAAAAAGTGTGTGGAAGAGTCTGACAATTAGGAGAGTTGCAGTACTTTACACAGGGAATTTTTTTTTCTCTGAAAAATGTTTGCATTGCAATAAGGCACATATTGCTTCTGCTTCTATTACTGCTGCTGCTGCTGC
>JADBJO010001152.1:10000-30000 GCA_016801955.1 Conus betulinus | reverse complement strand
GTTGAGAAGTGGTCAGTGCTTTCTCTGTGCAGCGTCCATCTTGGCCCGAAGACAACATTGAAATTGATGGTGTGGGGGATGCATTTCGTATGACAGAGTTGGACCACTGGTGTTCGTGGAAGGCAGTATGAACAGTCAGAAGTACACTGATGTGCTGGAAAACAACTGTCTGCCGTTTGTTGCCGACCACTACCCAGACAAACGTTGGTACCTGCAAGAAGACAACGCCTCTGTTCACCGCTCGACTCACACCGAGACCTGGAAACGACAGCACCGAGTTCCCGTGTCTTTCTGGCCCCCTCAGAGCCCTAAATCCGATCGAGAACGTGTGGCAAGTCCTCATACTGTTGCAGATCTGCGCTGTGCACTCACCACTTACTGGAATCAACTGACTGTTGCCTACCTCCACTCCCTCTACAACACTCCACTGAGACGCTGTCAGTGCGTTTTGGGTCGGAAGGGTCAGATTACCAAGTACTAGGAAGTTAAGTCCAGCCTGGAGGTAAGAATAAATAAGTTTTCAGCAACACGTGCCTGTAGGTAGTCAGCGCCGGAAGTGCCGAGTGGGAAGCAGACTTTTGTTCCATGAGTGTTATAGAATACCTCTAGATTGTTTTTGTTTTTAGAGTTTCAGTTGGTGTATAGGCAACATGATTTAAAGACTTAACTGATTGCAACACTGACAAAGAGATAGGTGTTGGTACTGTGAGAGGAGTGATGTAGACGGAGTAGACGAAGAGAACAGGAACGAAATGTACAGGCAACAATCGCAACTACAACGAAACATGCACAAACAAGGATACGGATGGGAGAACAACAACTTTAAACACTTATCTGTTAATGATATTGTTAGAACTCGTCTCTTTTGCAACGTGTGTGCCTATCGCACTTGTTTTCCTACAATGTTCATTCATACGGACAGAGTAGGTCCTCAACCAAAAACGTAGCCAAACTTTTAATTTTTATTTCTTTATTTCTTTCTTTATTTCTTTATCTGTTTATTTTACAATTCAGTGAAAAGTGACCTGTACTCAAATGATTTGAGCAACTGCTTGCAAGGATCTTGGAGGCGAGTTCGAGCCACTTGTGGAGTCGGATGTTCAGGGCTTCCAAACTTTTTGTATTCACCCAGCAATAAACGCGTACCTGATTCATTCCAGGGAAGGTTAAAGGTGGCAGAAGGAGAAGGGTGGGCACTACATTCCATCATGCCCTGCGCCAGACATGCTGAACCTCTGGCAGTGTACTGTGCTATGGCCGTTAGGCTCAGAGACCAGGAACACACGTTTTTTCCACTGAGGTCCGGGGACGATGTGGGAGGGGCGAAAAGTGTCAGAGAACCAAAGAGGATTGGGAACCAAACTCAAGGCTCTTCCTCCCTGTGTTTCGGTTGATTTGGGTGAGGGGGTTGAGGGTCATGTGCTTAGCGTGATTGGCAATGGGCGCGGTGGTTGAAAGCTGGGCAGGTGGGTGGATAAATCACACTTGGATGTCCTCCATAGATGGAGGATAACTTGAGATGTCATGGGATTTTGTGGGGAAGGATTTTCTTCGTTTCATAGCCAGTCAAATTTGATATCTGTCTGTCTGTCTGTTTGTCTGTCAGTCTGTATGTCTGTCTGCCCCTCTCTCTCTCTCTCTCTCTCTCTCTCTCTCTCTCTCTCTCTCTCTCTGTCTGTCTGTCTAGCGAAAAATAATGGTGCATATTAGATGCTGACAGCTCCTCATATTTATGTCCATAATAACACACACACACACACACACACACACACACACACACACACACACACACACACACACTCACACAGTCTCTCTCTCTCATCACACACACACACACACACACACAGTCACACACAAGTCACACACACAGAGTCACACACACACACACACACACACACACACACACACCACACACACACACACACACACACAAGAGACGAGAGAGAGAGAGAGAGAGAGAGAGAGAGAGAGAGAGAGAGAGAGAGAGAGAGAGAGAGAGATGAACTGTAAGTATATTGTAGTTGTGTGATCCTTCACAGGAACTTGCCGTGATATCACTTTCGGTCTTACAAACATTCAACACAATGAGAACAATGTCTGAAACTTCACGATACCACAAAGACAGAAGGCTTATTCCTTGTTTTTTCTCCAAATTTCCGAAGAGTGTGTGCGTACTCACTTACCACTTCCAGGAGGAGAAAATCATTTATAAGACATGGCATGGCGATTTTAATGCAATGACGCTTCTGATCATCATGGGAAGAAGAAATAGAACACTGACCTGACATTCACAATTAGTGGGCTGGAAACAGACCACTAGCGATCACTGGCAGAGGATATAGACATTGTTCAATCTTCTGCACATCTCATTGCCTTAATGCCTTTCCAGTCAGACACTGTCAGTGTGTCCATATATTACTTCTGAGTGAGTGCCGTATTTATTCTAACAATTGCACTGCCTCGATGTCCCTACAACCAGTTAATGTTTCCCAGCGAGTACACAAAACTGCTCATCAAAGTTTCTAAATATATTTCTTCCTTTAATAACTTGATATGTGAACGTCCTAGTTATTCATCATGGTGCGTGTACTTCTTTTTGTCCAAACGTCATGGTAAAGAGAACAATTTCTTTTCTTGAAGAAGTAGTGGTTGTGGTATGTTGCTGATGGTGGTGATAGAAAAACACAGAGATTCTGATGTAATTAGGCCTAGTTTTGCAGCGTGGGGACGGGTGTGAGAGGGAGAAGTATACAGACTCTGGAAAAAGAGGGGTTGGACAGGCCAGTAAAGGAATGATGAAAGTGGGGCTTGTTGCCCTTTTGATCGACTTACTTTGCTCGTACCTTTATTTCGCCAAGATACTTTTTTCCTTGTATACTTGATTTTAGTTTTCTAACCGTGGTTTTATATCTAGTTGAAAAGCGAGGCGACTGCAGGCGGAAATCTGAACACATTTTAAAATATAAGTGTTAGTGCACCCCCCCCCCCAAAAAAAAAAAAAAAAAAAAAAAGGACAAAAACGAATCACAAGACAAAACGAAAAAAAAAAAAAAAAGTGTTTTTTTGTCTTGTGATTCGTTTGTCCACGTCTTTTTTGGACGGTGTGCTAACAGTAATACTTGACATTCGTGGTTTTATGGACAAACTCTCTGTAAAGAAACCTATACATTGACCTAAAGACTCCATCGTTCCTTTTGTCTGTCCTAGAACATTTTACTTAACCACGTACTCTTCATTTTCATAACTCGTACCATGTCCTTCAACCACCCATCCTAGCCTCCCATCCCCCTCCCCCCCAAAAAAAAAACCAGCCCACACGTGGTCACAGTGGTCGGCTGCGCGTTAAAACAACACACAACTTGACAGTTCCAAAAAACTGTCCTGTTTTTTTTTTTTGGCTGATGAACAGCAGTCATGTCCACTTCGATAAATACAAACAAGAAGGAAGATGAAATCACAGAGGCTGAAACGTATCTTGAAAGTTTGGCAAGAAGCGCTGTAAAATCGCCGAGAAACATTGTGCAGAGGAGAGAGGCAACGAAGCAGTGGGGTGGTGATAAAGTTGCGGCGCGCTGGCTCGGAACTAAGCTGTACTTACAGTGTCTGGGCGGTGGGGAAGCGTCAAGTTGTGAGATGTGTAAGAGATTGGACAGCGGCTGTCACCCCTTCAGGGGGTTGTCAGTGGTGCTGTGAGATATATCCGCTGTAAATGTCATGTCATGGTTGTAAGCTTTTTTTGTTTTTAAATCTCCGATGACCGGAAGATATATGGTTGACATTCCTGCTGCCATGTTATTAGTCTTTCCCCTGGGATATCATTATAAGTCAGGAGCTGAGCGCTGGCATGTTCGAATTAGGAGTTAGTTCATCTCTCATTGCAGGGATTTTAAAACCTGACACATCCTGCTGCTGATCATCAGCCGTGTGTGTGTGTGTGTGTGTGTGTGTGTGTGTGTGTGTGTATTTCATGCGTGCCTTTGTAACAGTGCCTGCTGCTGAGTGGACATGATTCTGTCTGTCTATCTGCCTATCAGTCACACCGTCGTCTCTCTGTCTGTCTGGCAGTCTGTGTGTCTCCGTTTGTTTCTCTCTCTCAAAAACATAATCGTCCAGAAAAACCTATGTACGTGCGTGACAGAAATACAGCCTGAGACACACATGCCCGTTTGAACCCAATTTCTGCCAGCAGTCGTAAAAACTGCATTTTCCTGAGTTCGTTAGTGTTTACCGAAAACAAAAAATCAGACAACCATAATTTCCACAACATTTGTCTTATTTCTGTCACATCATACAGGCTCGTGTGTCCAACATGCAAGTCAGTGTCCTTCATAGCCGACAAAACAGCGTACTTTACGAGCAAAGCTTGGTGCCAGAAAACTCCTGTAATCTCCAGCCAGCCCACCGTTCCCCACCTTCCTTCAGTAAGCGAAAACACGATGCCCAATCTTCCATTGCGTCTCTCACGGCTTGATGACTGTCCACCCAGACGCTGTGAATGTGTCGGTATTTTTTTAGTTCTGAGTGAGCGCCTGTCTCATCAGCAACCCCCCCTCCCCATTACCTTGTCATGCCCTCTTCTCGCCCCCGCCAAGCCGTGTCTACAGGAGGCATGAACCGTTTAAGACATTTCACCGCTTCTCCCCCCCACCCAGCACTTTTTTCCTCCCTCTCCCCAACCCCGTGGACCCCCCTTCACCCACCATTCACCCCCTTTCCTTCCCTGTCCCTATATTGTCCTGTCTCCTCTGAATTTTCTATCTAGCTTTTGTTTTTGTTATATACATTTTAGCCACAATCGTTTAAAAACCAAACTGATGATAGCGACGAGAGGGTTGGTATTGGTAGAGTAGAGCTGGTGACGCAGACAGGGCATATGAAGAGAAATGAAAGACGTTTATGGCGACAGTAACGACAGTTTCAGTTTCGTTAGGGAGGCGTCACTGCGTGCGGACTACTCAATAATAATATGCTACACCGCATCCGCTAAGTTTTGAAACCACACTACGTGTGATTTAAAGCTGACGGATAAACGAATTAATCACTAAGATGAAATAATTTAATAAGCGGGTCTCGTGGCTATGACTTAGCAGACATATGACTTAACGCATTTGCCCAACGCGCCAGTCAGACCTTGAGTACCTACCTAACATTGGCTGTGTCATTATTTCATTGTATGTGTGTGTAGAGAGTGTACACATGTGTGTGAATGGGTGTGTGGGCAAGGGCCCGTG
This sequence comes from Conus betulinus, assembly GCA_016801955.1. NCBI lineage: Eukaryota > Metazoa > Mollusca > Gastropoda > Neogastropoda > Conidae > Conus > Conus betulinus. The sequence continues at coordinate 24,769 of JADBJO010001152.1, read as the reverse complement.
TATGTGTGTGTGCAATTGCATGTGTGTTAACGTGACGTGCGTGTATGGGTTTCCTTTTTTCATTACTTGCCGTTACTATTCCACGAAGCTAGTGCTAAATTATACAACGTGTGCATCAAGACATAATTATACAAACAAACAAACAAATCAAATCAGAGAGAGAGAGAGAGAGGGAGAGGGGGGGGGGGGGGGGGGGGGGGGGAGAGAGAGAGAGAGAGAGAGAGAGAGAGAGAGAGAGAGAAATTAACCAAAACAGAAAAAAAAACAAACAACTCGAACGAATTAGTGGCTGCTAGATACATGTGGAAGTTAATACAGATATGTTTACACACAAGGTTACAAATTGGAACAGGGCTAGAAAGTCCCAATTCTTCAGTTAAAAAAAAAGAATCCCAGAAGACAGAGTCACCGACACAAGCTTATGCACTGATACACATACAGACGAACAGAGGCAGTGCAATAGGGAGTGATGTGCTATGCTATGTCCGTTTCAACCATACTCCAAGGTAACATCCGAACTTGCAACCAGCTTGATCTGTGTTTCTATTCCAGCGTTCATAAGTCTCCAAGGACAACGACTTTTCCCAGATAGGTCACTGCCTGTGTGCACGTGCCGTTAAAAGTCTTCAGTGCTCGTGGGAGACATTTTGAAGACGAACATCTGTCTCAGCCTTGAATAATGTATGACTGTGCACACGTGTACTTGAGTGTACACCCACACCCACACCCATATATATAAAACAAAGTATTAAAAGTGACTCTAAAACTACAAATTTGTTTCGAGCACACAGCTCTCTTCAGGATGATTTTTGGGTCGCCTACCGCCGATGTTATATAGCTTGTAGGGCCCAGTGTCACTGTTTGCACGTGCGGGTTGGCTGCACGTGTTTTTTTTTTTTTTTTTTTTTTCAGGTTGTTATTCAGGGTGCGTTTGTTGACAACCATTTCCATTTGTGCCTGCAGTTGTTTACTATTTCTACTTCAGTATTTAGAGTTGCTAAGTGTGGTTTACATAGTATTAACCATTTTTCTGTTGAACATAGATTGCATCTTTTTGAAATATTATTGTACGGTGATGCCCTTTTTATGATTTTCCAAGATATATTATAGTTTATTTTTATCTTTAAGTCTCCAAATGTATTTGCGCAGTTCTGTTTGGTTTTTGCATTTTTTTTTTATTTAATGACTGTTTATGGTTTGCGTATCTGGTTTTGAAGTGGTTTTCAGTAACCCCTATATATGTTTCTTTTTTGATTTTCTGATGTCACAGTGGCTTGGTATACAATGTTATTATAGAGGCATTTGTGCTTAAGGGAGACTGTTCTGTTTTAGTGTAGTTGCAAGATTTCCTTTCTTCACCCTTCTTTACTGTGTTGCTTTTCATTTTGCTGGATGAATCAATCAATTATATTTTTAAGGTTAGGCATACATGAATATAGTCTGATGGTGTTTTGTTGAATATTTTGGACAGTTTGTGTTCTTTTGGGAATGATGTCAGAATTAAACAAAATTCTTTCCCTATTTTTTTTTTTACTCTTCCATTGTATGGAGGGATATACCATGTGGTTTTCCTTTTCCTGTTTTCTGTTTTTTCTGTCATGTTGTTTATCTGGGCTGTATTGCAGTTTGTAGCTGTAACCACCTTTTTGCAACGCTTCTTGGTATTCTGCTGCTGCTGCGTTGTTGAATACTCTTTCGTTACATGACAAATTAGATAATCTCTTGTTTATGCCGTTGGGTATATAGTTTTTAGTATGGATGGTGGGTGGTTACTTTTGATGTTTACGTAGATAGGTGTATCATTAGGTTTCTTGTATGGATTATATGTGGTTGTTGAGGTCAAGCGTTATGTCTAAGTAGTTCACTACCTTTTTATTTGCTTCGATGGTGATTTTTAGGTTTTGATTTTGGAAGATTTTGCACGGTTCTTTTTTCTTGTTTTCAATGGTTCTTGGATTGTCGGTTAGCGCAGCGAGGCCGTCATCTCTGTATAGTCCGACTTGCTTTCCGAGTTGTTTCTGGATGTTGGATAGCATGAACAGTCCGACCAATTCGCATGTTTCGGCACCGTCGTACGATCCCATGGTCACATCAGATGTTGAGTTTTTGTTCGTTTTCTTGATCCAGGTTTCATCTTTGCTATGGAGGAAAGTTTTCTTGGTGTGAAGAATGATTTCCATTTCTGACCCTGTTATGTCTGTGTGTTTACTGGCAAATTTCAGAGCTTTAGTGAGTAGTTCTTCATCTATGGATGGATAGAAGTCTACTATGTCGAATGTGATGAATACTGTATTCTTCTGTTTGTTGAGTTTTTTTAACCATTGGATAACTTCATATGTGTTCTTCCAGAGGTTGTAATCAGTGTTTGATTTTACGTTTTTCTATGACTTTTTCTAAAATTTCTCTTACTATTTTACCCAGTTCAGATTTAGATGGGTTTATCAGTCTGCATGTTGGGTCATTGTGAAAATTAGGCTTATGGTCTTTAAGGGTTATAAAGGCTTCTTTTGTTACTGTTTTTCCACCCTGTCACTTAGATCCATGTGATGTACAAGTTCTTTTTCGTTTTTTACGGATGTTGTCATGTATAGTCTTATCAGCTTTTTTTTTTGCAGTTTTTCTGGATGTTTTTATCAAGAAGATGGGAGTACTCGTTTGGTTCCATTTTGTAGCAGTTACTAGTTTTGTCAGCCTTCACGAATGTCTTTTTGTCATTTTGCATTTGTTTTTATTTCATTTGTTAATGATGTTTGGAAATCGTTGTTAGATTTTTTGAATTCAATGTTAGCTATCATTGTTTTCATTTTATCCTGGAAAGATTTCATTTCGTCTATGGCCGGTGGAGATCACCATGATTTGAAGCCATATGTGTTTTTGTCCTTTTTTTTTTTGCATTCGGGCTCAGGAAGAAAAACGCTTTCCATCTCATGTTTCGTACGAATTTTTCAGTTTGTTCTATTAATCTTTTAAAGTAAGATTGTGGGTCGGAGAACGGTATATTTTTTTTGTTGATTGTCTAAAATTGATTTCCTCCATTTTAGGATTATCATGAATACCACTAATATATATATATACATATATATATATATATATATATATATATATAATATATATATATATATATATGTGTGTGTGTGTGTGTGTGTGTGTGTGTGTGTGTGTGTGTGTAAATGAATAGTGTGTGCTGTTGACTAGATATGTTTCTGTTGCTCTCTCTCTCTCTCTCTCTCTCTCTCTCTCTCTCTCTCTCTCTCTCTCTCTCTCTCTCTCTCACCCCCGTGTGTATGTTTATATTTCTCTGTCTCAGACAGAAACGTTCAGACAAACCCATACACATTTGTGACAGTGTCTCAAACTGTGACAAACAACCACACTTAAACAACAATTCTGAATGCAAGAATGAAACCGCCTTTTCCTAAGTTCCTCGGTGTTCCTATCCCCACCCCCCTCCCCCTCTCTAAACAAGTGAAATTACAGATGCCAAACTTTCACAACACATTTTGTCTTATTTTCGTCACATCATACAGACTTACGTGCCCTACCTACAGGCCATTGCCCTTCAAGGCTAGCACAGCATTGTACTTTATGAGCAAAAACTTGCTACCAGGTCAAACTCCTCTAACTCTCCTCAATTTTCTCATGTGACTGAGGAGAGACGATGCGCAATCTTCCACTGCGTCTCTCACGGCCTGATGACTGTCCACCCAGACGCTGTAAATGTGTCGATATGTTCGTTCTGAGTGAGCGCCCGTCTCATCAGCACCCCCCATTACCATGCCATGCCCTCTTCTCGCCCCCACCAAGCCCTGTCTACTTGATTCCCAGCCACCAAGTCGCGTAAAACATTTCAGATGGTTTACCGCTTGTCTGCCCACCCAGCATCTTCGCCTCTCTCAACCTCCTCCACCTCCCTTTTCCACCATTTACCTCCCTGCTTCCCCTCTCCATCTCTGTGTCTTTCTTTCTCCCCCCCCCCCCCCCCCCCCCCCCCCCCGCCTCCCCCCCCCCGCTTTCCCAGTTCAGTTCAGTGGTTTATTTAACGTCTTTTCATCGCCAGATGATATTAGACATTTATTTATTAAAAAGAAGAAGAAGAAGAAGAACTTCACACTCAACTTACAATCCTGTCAGTACTTTCAAACCCACATCTGATACATGCATATTTACATAAACGAAATACCCTGGAGGTACTCAAATTCTTTTTATAGAGAACAACCCTTTCCCAGAGTACGTCTTCTTGGGGTTTTCTTTACAAGCGTCAGCTGGGCTATAGACGACATTGTCTAAGGATCTAACTAATTAAAACAAAGACATAATTAGGTATTGGTAGGTGTTTGGGACAAAAGACGTAGTCAGGGTAGACGAAGAGAAAGAGAAATACGTGTGTAGCAACATTACCAACAGCCAGAATGATGCAAAAAAACAGAGTTACATGAATGAAAAAATGACCACTTTACAGTTGATCAGTATTTATGAACAAATGTGGCAAATATTTGTCGGTAGTTGTTGGTCTTCTTGCAGCAAGTACCTGTCATTTTTGGTTTCCCTTTATTTTTTATTCTTCCTGGGAATGGAGTAGCTCCGCCACAAAAAAAAATGTCGCCAGCAATTTGTTTTAGTTTGTTTTCATCAGTTACAGGGCCAGGAGAATCTATCTATCTGTCTGTCTGTCTGTCTGTCTGTCTATCTATCTATCTATCTATCTATCTATCTGTCTGCCTATCTATCTATCTATCTATCTATCTATCTATCTATCTATCTCCTAGAATATTTCTCTCTCTCTCTCTCTCTCTCTCTCTTTCTTCCCCCCCCCCCCCCCCCCCCACTCTGTATATAAATAAAAAACCTTACATATAAACGTTTCTGCCGGCTTTAAAGCTTCCCTAAACTGAACCAGATATCCATTTACTGTTGGATGGACAGAGAGGTGTTTCAATCTGAAAAAGTCTGACCCCACGTGTGTTTCCAGCTCACGACCTTCAGCTATGCTGGGTAAATGCACTGACCATTTGTCCATGGGCTTCTTTGTGGTCTGTATCTGTCTGTCTAGCTGTACATCTCTCTATCCAACTATTCATCCATTCTTCCATCCATGCACCCGTCTCTCTCTCTCTCTCTCTCTCTCTCTCTCTCTCTCTCTCTCTCTCTCTCTGTGTTTTACGCTTAATTCTTGCACTTGTGATACTCATGTACTCAGCAAAATGTTTTGAAATATGTAAACATGGAAAAGATAAGGTTTAACCAGCCTTGTCTATGGTTCCGTTTTTTTTTTTCTGATTCAAATCCACTTCGTCAACATTGATTTTGATTGTATGGAAGTTGAAATGAATTTTAAATGGAAAGGGGCAGATTTAGAGACTAGCCGTCTCCCCCCCCCACCCCCCCATCATTGTTCCTCCTCTTTAAGTGTGTGTATGTGTGTGTGTGTGTGTGTGTGCGCGCGCACGCGCGCGTGTGTGTGTGAGTGACTGAGAATATGACAGTATGTATTTGTATGCACGTTAATAGAGATTTGTTTAGGAGGGAAGGGTAGTTTACATCTCGATAGATGGCACACACTCTGAACATTAAAGGAAAATATATGTGTATTTCATATGTGCAATGCTTTACGCAAACAAACACTGGTATCGATTTTTGTAATACACACAATGAACATGTTTCTTTTCTACAGGACGATGTCTTGAACTTCAAAATACCACAAATTCCCTTTTTCCAAATTTTCAATATTTCGTGTGCTGACTTACAGTTTCTTTGGAGAATAAGACTGCTGACAAAGCAGGACGATTCCATACAAGGGATCTTCTGGTCATCATGGACATGAGAAATATCATCCGGACATGACATTGGCAACTGATGTAAATCAAACCACCTCCGGCAACCCTATATAGAGGACCTAGACGTTGTCCAATCTTCCGCACATCTCATGCCTTAATGCCTCTCTGGCCAGACACTAAGTGTGTTGATATATTACTTCAGAGTGAGCGCCCTGTTTCCATCCAGAACTCCCACTGCCTCAGCGCCCAAACTGCTGGTAACTGTTCCCACCAATGACACAACTGCCAATCAAACTTTTTAAGATATACGTCTGCCTCAGTAATCTGATATGAGCTTTCATGCTGATGATTATGTCGGAATGACTGTTGTGTGTGAGTCTCAAGGAAAAGAGAAAAGTTTTTGTTAATGGGAACAGTGGTGGTGGTGGTTGCAGTGCTGGTGGGGGTTCTTGTAATGGATATGTTCTGCATCCACAGTTATCACAGACGACAGTGTAACAATAAATTTCGTTTTAACATGAAATATTTGTTAGTTTTAATCTCTGTATTTTATAAATCAAAAGGAAAATGTTTCTCAAGCTCGACATCAACATTCGACTCATTTCTAGGGCTGAAACATAGTTACAGGCTTTTGGAGGAAAAACAATAATCATAAACTTAGCAGCACATCCCATAGCAATGTAACTTATAGTGGTGCTAGGAGGAAGGCACAAAGTCCTGACATGGCGTTTATGGCTGATTTCGCTTAAACTACCACTAACAACCCGCTACAGAGGACGTAGACGTTGTCCAATCATCTGTACAACTCGTGCAATGATGTCTCCCCAGCCAGACGCCATAAATGTGTGGACAGGTTACTTCTGAGTGAGCGCCTCATTCATCTAGTGCTCGCACCGCCTCACTGCCCATTCCTGTCTGTGGATGTTTCCCGCCGATTTCACAATGCTCATCAAACGTTCAAGAATGGTTCACGCCTATGTGATTTGATCAGATCTTCCTGTTATATATTGTGGTGTATGCGATGTGGTGGTCAAGTGTCTGGAAACACACACACACACACACACACACACACACACACACACACCGTTTGTTTTTGTTTTTCTTGGTGAGATGGCTGAAAGAGAGGATGAATGCTTTCCTATCTAGTTATACTGAATCACGTGATTTATGGACAAAGGAAAGATGTTGGATGGGAAGTGGGATAGGGCTGAAGAGCATGGTAGTGGTTAGAAGTGTGTGTGGAGTGGTACTGGTGGTGGTGGTGGTGATGGTGAGTGGTGCAGTGAGATGGGGGACAAAACGATGGGTGAAGCATTGAGAATGCGTGTCATCTGCTTGGTCATCCATCTCTTACAAAATCAGTATTTCTCCAAAGTCTTCTAGTCGGTTTCACTGGTAGATGTGCATGTGGAGAGATTTTTTTAGTACTTATTCCATAATGAAGAAGGGAATTTCGTTTTGTTGTAGCAAGTAATGCACCACCTGACTGTTTGACCCATTGTTTTGCACTTATCATGGTCATTATTGCAGTTTTTCCGACGATTTCTCCCGCCAAGGGGACTATATTTTCATCCAAACCAGTTGCTTTGTAAGTCTGTCGGCAGGATCAAGCATAAATGGCTGAACCAACTGGTGGATAGATGGATGAACCTGTTAAACTCTTGGGGGAAGGGTTGGGGGTGTGGGTGGGGTGGGGGCAGACTTCGATTGAAAAGTGGATCCAAGGATTCTTTTTCAGAGTTTTCATTATTACAAGATGGGTGTTTTATTAATTTGTTTATTCATTTACTTACTTATCCATTCATCTAATTATCTATGGTGGATTAAAGTATTGTTTTCAGTTTATCATAATTGCAAGACACGGTAATATGCTTATTTATCTATCTATTGATTTGTTTGTTTGTTTGATGATTTGGTCTTTGGTGAGTTTCTCAAGAAATGTACCTTGGGTGTTGGGGGGGGGGGGGGGGGGAACAGAAAGAAAGAAAAAAGAGAAAACGTAGAAAGGTCACAAAAATATTTCTCCAAAGTCCATTCAATTTTTTTGTACTTTTAACATTTGTTTTTTTTAGGGTTGTCATGATATTCCTGAGAGGATCATCCGTGGCTCTGAGTGCAGGCTTGTCTGATCTCCTTTTAAGTTGTTAATACTTTTAGCTGTGATAGCAGTAATTGTTTTTGTTGTTTGTTCACCTTTTTCTCGTTATTGTTGCATTTTTGGAATGGAAATTCCTACCACCTGTCCCCCACCCCCCACCCCCCACCCCCCAACGCTATATGTTGACAGTTAGCTGGACTAAATTAATAAACCATTTGGAAAAAAAAACCATTAACCGTATCATTCACGAAATAGTAAATAATTGGAGCTTTTAGTTCTGCTATGATGTTGATATTTTACTTGTTTTCATGGATGTTGATGAGTTTGGTGTTGCTGCTCTCCTTAGTTAGTGCGTGCCTGGCATCATTGTTTACTTGACATATGAAGTGTTGTTCGTGTTTTATCATGAACATTTTGTCTTGAATTGCGTCCATTTGTTCGTAGGATGGATTGTCTACCAGAGAACACTAAAACTATGAATCCACTCGAAGGAAACATGGTGGGAAAACGGACTGTGGCTGAAGGACGAATCCATTTCATTTCATTACAGATCCAGATCAAATGTCTGCCTAGCAAAACTGTTTCCCATTTTCTTCACTAAATATCAACATTTATGCATTGTGCAATCTTTGTTAAATAATGACTGCTATCTATGCTGTAACTTTATTTCATCGAAAAAAATAAATCTTTTTAGTGTTCAAATGAATGTGTTTAGGTGCATGTGTGTGTGTGTGTGTGTGTGTGTGTGTGTGTGTGTGTGTGTGTGTGTGTGTGTGTGAGTAAGTGAGTGAGTGAGTGTATGAGTGTGTGTGTGTATGTATGTATGTGTGTGTGTGTGTGTGTGTGTGTGTGTGTGTGTGTGTGTGTGCATGCACGCGCATAATATGTGTTTGTGTGCAGGTGTGTGAATCCACAAGAACATGTGCATGTCAGCATGTTTTGACATATTTAGCAGCGGAATATTCACGCTTCTTTTTGAACATATATTTCATCTACAGTTATCACAGATTGCAGTGTAACAGTGAATTTTATTCTAATTTCATTGCTGTTTTAATCCATTGTAAACAAGTTTCCCAAACTAGACACATTTCCCTGACTGAATATAGTCACCAGTTTCTGAAGACCACCACCCCCTCCCCAAACGATCTGAAGCATTGCAGCACATCCCATAGAAATATGATTCCTAGTCTGTAAGAAGGGAGACAAGCACTCCTAATATGACGTTTACAGCCGACATGTCTTAAATCAAGACTAACAACCCCCTATTGAGGATGTAGACGTTGTCCAATCTTCTGTACAACTCATGTCTTGGTGCCCCTCCAGCCAGACGCTATAAACGTGTCGACATGTTACTTCTGAGTGAGCGCCTCATTTCATATCGCACTCACTTTGCCTTACTGCTCATTCCTGTCTGTGGATGTTTCCTGCTGATTTAACAATGCTCAACAAATCTGTAAGAAACGTCTACACCTCTATGATTTGATCTGATCTTCCCTATCATTGTGGTTTTTTGTGACGTGACGTGATGTATAAGTGTCTGGAAACGAGAAAAAAAAAAAGAAAGCATGTTTGCTTTCTTGGTAGGAATGAGTAGAAGAGATAATCAATGCGCTGCGATCTAGTTACACTGAATTGTGCGATTTAGAAGAGAGGGAAAGGGGTTGGTGGGAAGTGGGATGGGAGTTAAGTTGGGTGGAAGTTGTGGAAAGGGGATGGGAGATTGGGGGGGATAGGGGTATGAGGGATGTGATGGGGAAAAAATGGAGCATGGTTTGGTCAATGAGGTATATAAAAAAAGTTTGCCATTTGTTCAGTCATCCATCTCTTTGGAAATTGTATGTTTATTCATCATTTCGGTTACTTATACTGCATTCATAAACTTCCTTGATTACCTATTCTATTCACTGATTTTCATTGTTCATTATATTCATTTATTATTTCACTTATTCATTATGCACTTATGGCATTGTTTGTTTACCTATTTGAATACCCACTGCAACTTCATCATGTACAAAAACGTTCGACAATATACAGGATTATTCTTGGTATTTCTATTTAGCATTATCATCCACTTTGTCATTGCCATCATCATTGCTACATCATCATCATCATCATCATCATCATCATCTTCATCACCATCAGTATCATCACCATCATCATCTTCAACGTGATCATTATCATCATTACCACAAGTATCACCATCACCATCACTATTGTCATTGTTGTTATCCATAGAAAAACACACACAAAAAAAAAACAGTGATAGCGGTAGCAGCTGAAATGGCAGCAGCAATAACAAATTCCACAACAGCAACAATGATAACAACAATTCGAATGACAATGGCAAAAGTAGCAATACTTGCTATTGTATCATGAAGTTGAAACAAATCACTGCTGCTGCTGCTGCTTTCATAAATCTGTTTTTTTTTTTTGCTGTCCCATCTTCTGTGCCACCTCAGTGGCAGTGCACTCATGCTGCTCATTCCGTGAATGCATGTGTGTGTTTGGGAATATAATTGTATGTGGGAATGTATGTTTGCATGCGTGCAGGAGAGAGAGAGAGAGAGAGAGAGAGAGAGAGAGAGAGAGTGTGTGTGTGTGTGCGCGCGCGCGCGCGTGTGTGTGTGTATGTGTGTGTGTGTGTGTGTGTGCCCTCAACATGCTTCAAGATATTTGCCAGCCATGAGTTCATGTTTTCTTAACACATAATCTGTATCCACAGTTAGCACACACCCCAGTGTGACAGTAAACTTTTGACTGATTTCATTTCAGTACAAAAGATTTATCCGTTTTGATTGTTTTCATTTCATAAATAAGAAAAAGAAAAGTTTCTAATGATGGACATCAACATTTGCAACATTTTTACCGCTGAAAAATAGTTTCAAGTTTCTGAGGAAAAAAAAAAACCCAATGTTTACCAAAGCAGCACGTCCCATACAGCAATACAGTTCCCAATCCTGTGAGAAGAAGGCATGCAGTGCTGACGTGACGTTTACGGCTGACATAACTTAAACTACCACTAACGACCCGCTATAGAGGACGTAGACGTTGTCCATCATCTGTACATCTCACGCCTTGATGCCCCTCCAGCCAGACGCCATAAATGTGTGGATATGTTACTTCTGGGTGAGCGTCTCATTCATCTAGTGCTCACATCGCCTCACTGCCCATTCCTGTCTGTGGGTGTTTCCCGCTGATTTCACAATGCTCATCAAACGTTCAAGAAACGTTCCCTCCTCATTGATTTGATCTGATCTTCCTGTTATTGATCGTGGTGTATGTGACGCGCTGTTCGAGTGTCTGGAAAGGGAAGAAAGGGAAAAAAAAGGTTTGTTTGTTGAGATGGGTTGCGTGGATTGATGAATGCTGTCCAATCTAATTTAGGGGAGAATTGTGTGATTTGGGATGGACAGAAAGGCTTTGGTGGGAAGTGGGATGGAAGTTCAGTTGGGTGGAAGCGGTGGGAAGGGGATGGGAGATTGGGGGTAGGAGTATGAGGGATGTAACGGAGAAATGGAGGATGGTCTGGTTGATGGTGTATTGAGAAAGCTTGTCATCTGTACAGTCATTTTTTGTCATCCATTTTTTTTTTTGAGATCTGCAGTTTTTTTGTTTTTTTTTGTTTTTTGCAAAGCCAATTCCACTTTCTGCATTTGTTGTTGGGGATCATTATTTTGATATTTGTGAAGGCAATGCCTGGCTCTCTCAATACAACCCTTGTCTTATCCCAGGTGCTGAGACGATAAATGCTCTCCGATCTAGCTAAGCTGACTCACGTGATTTCTGAATTAAGGAAGGATGTTGGATTGGAAGTGGGATAGGGGCTGAAGAGCGTGGTAGTGGTAGGAAGCATGTGTGTGTGTGTGTGTGTGTGTGTGTGTGTGTGTGTGTGTGTGTAATAAATAATAATAATGTTAAGTTATACAGCGCCTATTCTCTAAAAATTAGGGCTCTAAGCAATTTACATTACCAACAACACAGACACACACACACAAACACACACACACACACGCGCGCGCGCGCACCCGCACAGGACCGCGCGCGCGTACACGTGCTCACGCATGACCAAACACCCACGCTCTCAGACACATGCACGCACGCACGCACGCACACATCAACACGGCCTGCACGTACAAGCAACAACCACCAGGCGTGCACGCAAAAACCCACTCGGACACTCGAAAGGTGGATTGGTAAGTTAGTGGGGGGGGGGGGGGGGGGGGGGGGGGGGGGGGGGGGGGGACTGATGAAAGAAGTTAGTTTTCACGGCAGATTTGAAAGAAGAGGGTGAAGGTAGGTGTCTGACACTGATGGGAAGTGTATTCCACACAGTTGGTCCATTGGAGGGAGAGAGACGTTGACCAAAAGATTTTGTTCCGACAGAAGAAAAGCGCAAGAGGCGACTGTCGGTAGAGGAACGAAGTTGTCGGGATGGGGTGTAGATGTGGAGGATGTCGGAAAGATTGTGTGTGTGTGTGTGTGTGTGTGTGTGGTGAGTGGTGTAGTGAGAGGGATGAGGGACAGAATGATGGGTGAAGTATTGAGAATGCCTGTCGTCTGCTTGGTAATCAATCTCTTACAGAAATCAGTATTTCTTCAAAGCCCATTCATTTTTTTTTTTTTTTTTTACATTTGTTATTGAGGACTGTCATTATGATATTCACAAGAGAAATATGTTACTCTGAGCACTGCCTTGTCTATGTGTCCTTTCAAGTTCTCAATACTTTAACTGCAGCGGTTATAATTCTTTTCTTGTTTGTTCATCTTTTTTGTCTTTATTGCTGCTTTTAACTTTTTCGCAACATGCTGCGAGAATGATCGCGGCGCCCGACTTACCACTCGGCGACGTGTGGCGAAACTACGCGTGGCAAGCAGTCCGTCACTCAGGGACACGTCGCGATGGCCTTCTGATCTAATTAAGGAGAATTGTGTCATTTAGGAGGGTTGGAAAGGGTTTGGGGGTAAGTGGGATGGAGGTGCAGTTGGGTTGAAGTTTTGGAAAGGCGATGGGAATTTGGGGATTGGGGTATGAGGGATGTGATGGAAGGAATGGAGGTCGGTTCGGTTGATGAAGTATTGAGAAATCTTGTCATCTGCTCAGCCATCCATCTCGTTTAATATTAGTATTGTTTTTCAAAACCCATTCCGTTTTCTGCATTTGTTATTGAGGATCATTGTTTTGCTTTTTCTGAAGGGAATGCCTGGGTCTTTCAACACAATCTTGTCCTATCCTGGCTGCTGTGGCATTGACTGTATCTATTGTTTGTTCATCACCTTTGTCTTTCTTTCTCAGTGCTCTTCTAGGTGTACATTTTCTCCTGGTATGATGACAGGCCCCAGCAGCGTGCAGTGACCTTGCAATAGTAACATAAAAGGCTTGAATAAAGGATGTTATCATACCAATGTAATTATGAAAATAGTAAAAGTAGTAGGTTAAACAGTGTTATCATGTTGACATTTTATTTTTCATTGATGCAGACACAGTTGGCGTGGCTGCTGTCTATGCAGTAGTATGATTTTATGCAAAACTAGATCTTTGTAGTGATATAAACCTGCGTGTGCTTGTGTGTGTGCAAATGTGTGTGTGGGTGTGTGTGTGTGTGTGTGTGTGTGTGTGTGTGTGTGTGTGTGTGTGTGTGTCCACAGGAACATGTGTGTTAGCATGTTTAATCTATTTAGCAGCCAAATATTCACGTTTTTTTTAAAGATATATTGCATTTGCAGTTATCACAGATTGCAGTGTGACAGTGGATTTTAAATTGATTTAATTTCTGCATATACTAAATAGAAAAAAAGTTACTCACGCTGGATATCAACATCTGAAGCATTTTTCTGTCTCGAAATAGTCACCAGTTTCTGAAGACTACCTCCCCAAAGATGTTAAGCATAGCAGCACAGTCCATAGAAATATATAACTCGCAGTCCATAAGGAGGAAGGCATGCAGTGCTGATGGGACTTTTATGGCTGACATAACTTAAACCACCACTAACGACCTGCTATAGAGGACGTAAACGTTGTCCAATCATCTGTACATCTCACGTCTTAATCCTCCAGCCAGACGCTATAAATGTGTTGATTTGTTACTTCTGAGTGAGCACCCCATTTCATCTAGTGTTTGCTCACTGCTCATTCCTGTCTGTGGATGTTTCCCTCTGATTTAACAATGGCCATTAAACGTTCAAGAAACTTTCCTACCTCTGTGATTTGATCTGGTCTTCCATGGTATTCATTGTAGTGTATGTGATGCAGTATTCAAGTGTTGGGGAAAGGGGGGAAATGGAAAAAAAAAGGTTTGTTTTTCTTGCTAGGGGTGGGTGCATGGCATGATGAATGCTCTCCAATCTAATTAAGAAGAATTTTGTGATTTAGGATGGAGAGAAAGGATTGGTGGTAAGTGGGATGGAGGCACAGTTGGGTGGAAGTGGTGGAAAGGGGATGGGAGACTGGAGATAGGAGTATGAAGGATGTGATGGGAGGGAAGGAGGATGGTCTGATTGGTGAAGTATTGAGAAAGCTTGTCATCTGTGCAGTCACTGATATTATTTTGTTTAAAATTAGTATTGTTTTCAAATCCCATTCCAATATCTGCATTTGTTATTGAGGATCATTATTTTGTTTTTTTATGCAAGGAATGTCTGGCTCTCTCAACACAACCTTGTCTTATCCCAGCTGTTGTGGCATTGATTGTATCTATCGTTCTTTGATCACTTTGGTCTTTCTCATTGCTTTTCAAGAGGTGCATGTTCCCATGTTATGATGATGGGCTCTCAGGAGCTTGCATCAGTGGCCTTGCAAAAATAAAATAAAAGGCTGGAATAAAGGAAATTAGCATAGCAAAGTACTTATGAAGACAGTAAACAGTAGCTTTTTTGATAGTGTTATCACGTTGACGTTTT
>JADBJO010001151.1:465000-475000 GCA_016801955.1 Conus betulinus | reverse complement strand
ACGGTATGTGTTGAAAAAATGCATTTGCGGACTTGCTCTGAGGAGCATGTTAGACTTCAAGTGGAAGGTACTAATGCTCCTTCGGCCCCCGAGGGATCATAGAACGTCAACAAAAACTCTGTAGTGGCCTAACTATCAGCCGCATTTTCGCCCTCTGTCCAGCTGATTCTCTTTTTCTTTCAGTCAGTGTATCTGCGCCAGTATGCTCTCCCCTCTTCTTTCTTTTTCTTATGGGTTTCAATTCAATCAACTTTATTGTCCATCGGAAATTTTTCTTCTGCTCTACATCATTTCAACAAGTACATCTGACATTACAAAAAGACATTATAAATCGTTACATAAAAGCCTGTTAGTATATGTATTTGTATATACATCAACACTCACACACACACACACACACACACACACACACACACACACACACACACACACACACACATGCACACACACCCACACACACACACACACACACACACACAACACACACACACACACACACACCACACACGAACGCACGCACGCACGCACGCACAGACACACAGACACAGACACAGACACAGACACCCAACACACACACACACACACACACACACCACACAAACACACACACACACACACACACGCACCACACAACACACACACACATGCACACACACACACACACCACACATGCACACACACACACACACACACACACACACACACACACACACACACAAACACACACACACACACACACCGAACGCACCGCACGCACGCAAGCACGCACAGACACACAGACACAGACACAGACACAGACACACAGGACACACACACACACACACACACACACACACACACACAACACACACACACACACACACACACAATTACATATATATATATATATAATACACGCGGCGCGCGCGCGCGCATCACACATGAAATAAACATGAAAATCCATAATAAGACCATAAAACATTACATAGATTATAAAAAAAATACATAAAACCACAAACTCACCCGCACCAAACGCCCAAACACTAAAACACACACACACATACGCAACCCCCTCCCCTCCCACACACACACAAACCACACACACACGCATGCACGCACACGCACATACACGCAGTCATAGTCACAGTAAAAGCATAATGTTGCAAAACTGAATTGTTCTGTATTGATGAGAGGAAAAGGGTTATGACAGTCAATCACAGGCTTTAGAGTTTCAAATGCTAATTTTAGACACTGGCTTCCTTAGGGCGTGTCACTTCCAGCCCCCCCACCTCCCTCCTCAGGTTCTCGTTGAAACTGTATCGGGACAGAGAATGCAGAATCCAAACTGGACCCCTAATCCATAAGTTACTTACCTTGATATTTAAAAAAAAAAAACCTATTATTCTATTGGAGACAAAAGATAATAAACCTAACGCCAGTTTTAATTTGGTGGTAAAGGTCACAGAGTTGTGACTGTACTAATGAACATGTGGGGGGCGGGGGGGGTGGCTGGGGGGGGGGGGGGGGGGGGGGGGGGGGGAGGCTGGGGGTTCTTGAAAAACTCCAGGGTGACCAAAATTGGCATTTTTTTGGCATGTTGCCCCAAGTCCTGCCACCCAGGAATGGAATCCCAGACCTCCCTTTGGAAACCCCCATTTTCACGGCACCGATTCGGGCCTGCACTGAGTGAATGTTGATCAGATCATTTACTGAATTTATGTTTGCAGGAGGGTCTTTGTACTCCTACTGGTGTTCTCTCCGGCAAAACAGTACAGGAAAAACTCAGGTCGAAGGACAAATTATTAGCAAACACAGTGTGCGAGTGTGTGGTGTGTGTGTGTGTGTGTGTGTGTTGTGTGTGTGTGTGTGTGGGTGTGTGGTGTGCTGCAGGTGCAGCCGGCTATAATTCTGCACTTGTTGCTGTTTTAGACATCTCTCGTTTCTTTTCTTCTTTTGACATACACCAACTTGTTTGACATACAGCTCTAGTGCCTACGCAGCTTCTCATTTTTCTACGAACCACAGTCGTCATGTATTTGTATTCAATTCCTGTCCGTCTGTCTCTCTCTGTCTGTCGAACTGTCCCTGTGCGTCTGTCTTTCTTCACCAGCAGAGTTAGCCCGTCTGTATCTGTCCCATTCTTTTTTTTTTCGCTTTTCGACAGCAAATTTGAGTCTTCAGTATGTATCTCATTTTCTGTCTTCGTCAGCAATAAAACGTCTGCGTTGTCTTTTCTGTCTTCGACAGCAATGAAACGTCTGCGTTGTCTTTTCTGTCTTCGACAGCAATGAAACGTCTGCGTTGTCTTTTCTGTCTTCGACAGCAATGAAAACGTCTGCGTTGTCTTTTCTGTCTTCGACAGCAATGAAACGTCTGCGTTGTCGTTTCTGTCTTCGACAGCAATGAAACGTCTGCGTTGTCTTTTCTGTCTTCGACAGCAATGAAACGTCTGCGTTGTCTTTTCTGTCTTCGACAGCAATGAAAACGTCTGCGTTGTCGTTTCTGTCTTCGACAGCAATGAAACGTCTGCGTTGTCGTTTCTGTCTTCGACAGCAATGAAACGTCTGCGTTGTCGTTTCTGTCTTCGACAGCAATGAAAAGTCTGCGTTGTCGTTTCTGTCTTCGACAGCAATGAAACGTCTGTGTTGTCGTTTCTGTCTTCGACAGCAATGAAACGTCTGTGTTGTCGTTTCTGTCTTCGACAGCAATGAAACGTCTGTGTTGTCTTTTCTGTCTTCGTCAGCAATGAAACGTCTGTGTTGTCGTTTCTGTCTTCGACAGCAATGAAACGTCTGTGTTGTGTCGTTTCTGTCTTCGACAGCAATGAAACGTCTGTGTTGTCGTTTCTGTCTTCGACAGCAATGAAACGTCTGTGTTGTCGTTTCTGTCTTCGACAGCAAAGGTGGTTAGTGTAGGAAGAGACTCTAAGGAGAGCTTGAGAGAGAAAAACCCTCAGACAGGTGTTTCAGCCCTGAACTCGTTACACTGTAAGGGGGCTGGGCCACATGCAGGTCATGACTCCCAGATGTCCTTCTACTGCCAGTCCTTTTTTCTGGCGCTGCTGGGATTCGAACCCGCATCTTTTGGATGGGCTGGCATCTCAAGTGGTGCATTTTTAGACGGATGTCTAAAACCCACTGCTCACCGGACACTTGTTCTAAGTGGGGAAATTTAAGCCTTATGAAGGTCACTTCGTTTCTCCTCGACTAGATCCAGCTGGAACTCTTTTCTGCTGCCTTTGCCATTGCCTTCAGAGTTCTGGTTCTCTTCTTACCTGAACCCCCGATCTGTTTCATGATATCATAGGCTGATGAGGCCATAAATCCCCTTGCTCCAAACTTCTATGGCGAGAACATGGGCCTGGGTGCCGGATTCCTTAAAGCTGCTCGCTAGACTGGCATACTGCTCAGTGTTGTAGACATGCGTTTGCTCCATTCTGCTTTCGTATCGAACAGAGAGTTTGATCAGAATTATTTGTTTCGATGAACCTGAGAGGAGAACAACATCCGGCCTCATGCCATTTTTTTTCCTGATAATCTCTGGATAGTTCTCCCATTCTGCAGGGCATACTGTGTATTCCCAGTCATCTGCTCCATCCAGTAAACCCTGCTTCCATGCTCTTGATATCATAGCTGTTCCAGACCATGATATGTTGTCTCCTGTCGATTAGAACTTTGTTGCTGGAGATTCTGGTAGCGTAGAGGTTCCTCCAGCAGTGCTAATCTCATGCGCGATCTCCTTGAGCACTTGGTCGTGTCTCCATGTATATACCTTCCCTGGGTCAGCGTTGGTTTCCATGTTCCCCTCTTTGTTTGCCGTGACAGGGTGGACATGCAGGTTCATCTGATCTGCCTCATTTGACCAGTTTTGATTTCAAGGGCAGGAAGTCATTTACAGATCTGAGGATTAAGCTGACCCTTAAGAGGTGCCATGTGCCATATATCATTCCAGGTAAGTCTTGTTTGCAGTGCGTTTTTTCCACGACGTTCACCTTGTTGGCCTTGCTAGACTGCCTTCTGGATTCTCCTCCGTGTCTCTCTTTGTTTTTCCCTTCTGCTTTTGACCACTATTTTATTTCTGTTGATCCCAGCTTCAGTCCGTTGCTCTGTGTGTGGCCTGTTATTTCCTGGATCTTGAGGTTTTCCTTTGCAACGTCTACTGTCTCGCTAATTTTCCATTGTCTGCCAGTTTTTAGCTTTGGCCGGACTGATCTCACAACTTTGTCTGCGGAGTCCTCAAGTGTGGTTAGTAACCTTGCTTTACCCACTTGTATTCCTCAAAGATGGATTTTAGAGAAAGCTTCAGCTTTGCTTGGCGGCAGTAGAGTGCGACGTCAGTGAGACCTGGTGGGACTCCTAGCCATTTTCTTGTATATTTGTGGATTTTGGCCTCTATTGACTCCAAAGTGCTTGTGCTGATACCGTATATCAGAAAAGGCCACCGAAGCTTCGGGATCAGAATGAACTGCAAACACCTGACCTTTTACTCGCCAGGGAGCCAACACTGGTCTATTATCTGCAGGCTTTCTTCTGCCGTTTGCTGTATGTCTTTACCATTATCTGTCTGCATCAGCAAAATTGGTCAGTCTGCGTCTGTCTCATTTTCATTTTCTGTCTTCGTCAGCAAAATTGAATCTTCAGTGAATCCTCTGTTCTGTCTTCGACAGCAAAATAAGTAAGTCTACGTCTGTCTTATTTCATGTCTTCGTCAGCAAACTTGGTCCATCTGTACCTGATCGGTTTTGTTGTTGTTGTTGTTGTTTTTTTGTTTTTTTTTGCTGTTTTTTTTTTCGACAGCAGATTTGGCTTTTCTTGTTGCGTCCGTCTCATGTTTTGCCTTTGTCAGCAACATTGGTTCATCTCTGTCCTTACCTGCACGGAAAATCCCCCGTCCTTCATCCATCCCTTTCTTCCGTCCTCTATCTTTTTTTCCCTTTCTTCCCTTTTCTCCCTCTCTCCCTCACTCCTTCCTCCCACCTCTCTCCCCTTTCTCTTTTACGTCTTTCGTTTCAAAGGGCATCCTCATTCTCCAACACACAGGGAACACGTGCAAACAGCTGCCTTTCATGGATACACATACGCTGAAGTTTGCACATAAACTTACGATGCGGAGCACGTGTGCGGGGTTGAATTGGGGTGTTGGTTGGGGAGGTGGGAAGGGGAAAGAGCGGGGGTGGGTGGGGATGGGGATGGGATTCGGTAGTTAATCTAGCCGACAGGAACGCAGCATTTTGTTTGCCTGGGTCCGTCTGGCGGGGTAAATCGATAGCTTTTCACACCGACCAGAAACGGATGTCTGTTGTCTGCAGTGTGGATCGTGGTTTCCCTGACACTGAAGAGGATACAAACAGTGATTACATTGGGAGTGCTGTCGTATTATGAGGTAGTGTGCGCCGTGCGTGCGTTTGATTGAATGATGTGTGTGTGTGTGTGTGTGTGTGTGTGTGTGTGTGTGTGTGTGTGTGTGTGTGTGTGAGAGAGAGAGAGAGAGAGAGAGAGAGAGAGAGAGAGAGAGAGAGCATGCACGTGTGTGTGGAGAGAGGATAGAGAGAGTGTGTGTGTGTGTGTGTGTGTGTGTGTGTGTGTGTGTGTGGTGTGTGTAAAAGGGGACATGGAAATTTAAAACAAACAAAATGGAAGTGCTTTAATTGGTTTAATAAAAAAAAAAAAAGAAAAACATTAATGACCGCCTTTTTGTCCTTGGCTCTCCTTTTCAGCAGAAGAGGTTCTTTAGAAATCGAAATGGTGGTAAAATGGGATCTTTCAAGCAGTTTGTGGTCACAACTCTGAGACGCCTCTCGTCTATTGGAACCCCTTAACTTGCTTGCGTTGCCGGCATTCGAACCCAGCACATACGTGATGGATGGGCGCGTCCTGGTGAGTCATTGATGACTGACACCTTACCCACATCGCTGTCGGACAAGTGTCGAAGGTAGGCAATTTATATTATTATTATGTTGGGTATTTATATAGCGCCTATCCTCGGTCACAGACCAAGCTCTAAGTGCTTTACAATAAACACACTACCTCACTCACTCAACGGGCTGCCTACCCAGGTAGAGCCGGCCGAAGAGCAGCCTACTGGCGCTCATTCAGTCGTTTCCCGTACCATTCAAATATCAGTCACTCATTTTCATTTTTTTCATTTATTGCTCCAGTTTCTCTCATAGGATGCATGCGATGTTTATACGTGTCCTCCATTTCCACCTGTACACGATGGCACACAGTAACAGTAAGTGACAATTTTTTGTGGCTTGGTAAGAAATACCAGGCGGCTATCTTCAATCCACATCAATTTTGCCAGGGCAGCGGGGGAACCCCCCTGCTCTTTTCGATTTTCAACTGCCGTGGGTTCTTTAACGTGTGCAGGGGGTCAGGAAGACACACGGGTCAGACTCGCTTATAGTCCCCATCCGATGGACTTGACGTTCAGTTCGATTTGTCATTCAAACTGGGAAAGAAAGGGCGAGAAAGGCAGGGCTCGAACCCATTCCTCGACCAGATCCAGCTGGAACTCTATTCAGCTGCCTCTGCCATTGTCTTTACGGTTTTGGTCCTCTTCTTATTAGAAATTGCGCGCTCTTTTAAGAGGTTATAGGCTGGTGAAACCTACCAGCCTTCTTGCTTCTTCCTCTATGGCGAGGACATTAGCTTGGAAGCTGGATTTACCTCAAGCTGCTGGCTAGACTGCCATACTTCTCAGTCTTGTAGACGTTAGCCTTCTTCGCGCTCTACTTTATATGGCACAGTGGATTCAATTAAAATCCTTTGTTTCGACGAACCTAAGTAGAATGCAATATCTAGTCTCGTGCTACTCTTGCTGATGTTCTTTAAACTGTTCTCTCCCAACCTGGAAGGTTGATGCACACTGCCAGCCATCCGCTCCATCCAGTAAAACCCGGATTCCGCGCTCTTGATGTCACAGCTGTTGCACACCCATAATCTGTGGCCTCCTGCGGTGTAGAACGTCATTGCTCAAGCTCCAGTGGCGGCATGCTGTGTCCTCTGGCAGTGCTAACCACATGCGCGCTTTTCTTCAGCGCTTGGTGGTGTCTCCATGTGTACTTTCCCTGGGTTATAGTGGCTGCTTCGCATTCACTCAGAATGTGTTTCGTTGTTTGTTTGCCCTGGCAGAGCGAACACTGTGTGAACACTATGGGTGGTCTGATTTCCCCCCATGTCACCAGATTTAATTTTCAGGGCAAGAAGCCACAGATAGACTTAAAGATGACGCTGCTCTGAAGAGGTGCGATATACCATAATTATTTCATTTCAGCTGAGACTTCTTCGGAGTGCGTTTTTTTCCAGTAGTCTCCTGCCCCCATTGGCCTTGTTGGCTGCTTTCTAGATTCTCTTGACATCCTCTTTTTTTTTTTTCTTCCGCTTCTGTATTACCATGTCTTTCTTTGCTTTCCCGTTCGCCTTTGGCTATCACTTCATCTCTGTTGATCCCAGCTCCTGTCTTTGCGTGTCCTGCTATTTCTCTAATCTTGAGGAAAAGACAGAAATAAGCTCTGTCAGGCTTTAACAATATCCGTGGTTAAAGACAATGTTAAACCCTGACGATTTTGAACCTTATCCATTTCCTTAGATACTTGTAAATTCTGTTACACTTGAACTTTATCTTTATTTGAAAATAAAGTTAAACCCCATCAAATTTGAACCATCCTTAGTCAAATATAAGTTTAAACTCTGTTTTGAACAATAATCATCTATCATGAAAAAAAAAAATGAAAAACTGAAGTGTGACATATACCCATACCTGAAGATAACGATAAACTCAAAAGAACCGTTTCCCGTGATAAATTATGAAATGAGACCCCCCCCTCTCTCTCTCTCTCTCTCTCTCTCTCTCTCTCTCTCTCTCTCTCTCTCTCTCTCTCACACACACACACACACACACACACACACACACCACACACACACACACACACACACACACACACATGTAAATGGGATGGGGAGAGAGAGAGAGAGAGAGAGAGAGAGAGAGAGAGAGAGAGAGAGAGAGAGAGAGAGAGTGACACAGACACTGATACTGTCACAATTTTATTTGCCAACAGGGCATTTTGCTGATGGCAAGGGGGTATCATGAATCATTTCTAGCCACAGCGGCTCACAATAGCGTTTGAAAAGGAAACAAATGCAAAACATTCCCTTGTGATATTACAAATACTCCAAGACATATCACTGTTACAAAAAGATCAACGAATCAAACACATCAATTCACACACACACACACCACGCACGCACGCACGCACGCACGCACGCACGCACGCACGCACACACACACACAAGCGCGCACGCACGCACACACACACACACACACACACACACACACACACACACACACACACACACACGCACACACACACACACACACACACGCACACACACACACACACACACACACATACAAGCGCGCGCGCGCACACACACACACACACACACACACACACACAACACACACACACACACACACACACACACATACATACATACGCGCGCGCGCGCTTTCTCTCTCTCACATATACAAGCACACACGCGCACACACACCACACATACACACACGCACGCATGCACGCACGCACAAAACGCGCGCGGGCATGCACACACAATATACCATTGACTGAGACTATCAGGTTATGAACATAACTACTGAGCCAATGCACCTTTGATTGTCTTACTCATTTGTAATATGCTTTTTACGAAATGTACTAACTTCTGCAACATACTTCGCAAATTCTACAACAATGTTTTCGTTTCCACTTGCTAAAATAGCTACTAAATCTCTTTTTTTTTTTAGCAGCTGATTCGTGGGAAAAATCGTACACCCTCTGCGCGGATATTGGCGTATGCGGGATAATCAAACACAAAATGTATTTCATTCTCAGCACTGTCTCTTTCTTTACACACAGGACAAGATTTATTATTTGATTTCTCGAATCATTTTTAGTTTGCGTTGAGACCGAGCATTCTGGTTCGAAATTTTGCTAAAACATATTTATGCCATTTATGCGTTACAGTTTTTGAGATATTTCTCTGCTCCGAAATTGCTTTTAAACGAGAGAAACCATTTTTTATCATTTCCATCCATGCCAGCATACCAGTTTTGTTTATAACAAACTAAACGGTCCTTTAATTCAGAACTCTAATTGGCCACATCATTCGTCGTAACACCCTCTCCAAAACCATCCTTCAAGGTACCGTTGAAGGAGGGCGCAGACGAGGACGGCAGAGAAAGTGTTGGTCCGACAATATAAAGGACTGGACCAAAATGACCATGCCAGATCTCCTCAAGACAGCCACCAACAGAAGAGCCTGGAGAGAAATGGTGGCTGCCTCATCACGTCCCCCCAACGACCCCAGCGGTCAGGGAATGACTGATTGACTGAATTCAGAAATACATATTGCTTTATTACCGACTCCTTGTGACAACAAAAACGATGCCAACACTATTTTCTGTCAATATTTTCTTAACACAGGAGACCCAGTTAAAATTTTTCCATTTTCATGTTGCAGCATGATCATTTCATACGCCTGACCACAAAGTCTGGTTAATGGTAGGTTTACTGATTTCAACCCAGTATTTAATACATCTAACGTGAGTGGTAATACAGAGAGGATATCGTCCGCTTCCACCGTAAACCATTTCGTTTGATGCGTGCAAGGGTACGTGGATGATACGCTTTATCGCATAGGTATGCATTTTTTCCATTTGAATATTATCCAACATGCCCCAAACTTCTGATGCATTTTTTTTCAAAATAGGCTATATCTGTGAATCGAATAACTTGCAAATAGATTTACATCATTGGAGTTCAATTTCTTCTTAGTTCTCAAAATATCCATGACACCTCTCTTTCTTTTTTCTGCACATCTCAAACTAGCACTTACTCAAGCTTAATTTTGTTGTGAAGAACATCCCAAAGTATTTATAGCTACTTGTCACTTTAACTTCGACTCCACTATAAAACCATCTTCATATTTTGATAAGTAACCACCATTTCTAAAAACTATTA
>JADBJO010001151.1:460000-462500 GCA_016801955.1 Conus betulinus | reverse complement strand
CACACACACACACACACACACACACACACGCACGCACGCACGCACGCACGCACACACGCACACACACACACACGCACACACATACACACACATGCGCGCGCGCATGCTCGCTTACACATGTATACATTCACGTGCTTGACAGCTGTCTGTATTTAATAATGTTTGAATCAGTGAGCTTCTCAATGCGTTGCGGATCCTTTGGTTTAGCTGGAGTCAAAAAATAGCCACTAAAAGTTGCATCAGAAGTTAGAAGAGCACGCCGAAGATCGTTGATCTCTGCCGAATTCGAACGAATCTTTGTAGAGCACCCCCTCGAGTCAGCTCATAAGTGGAAACAAATTGATTTTTCAATCAGGGGAACTAAAAGTTGGTAAGGAATGAAAGCGATACTTCGCGTATACTTTTTTTTTTTTTTTTTTTTTTTTTTAGAGAAGAAATGCAAAAACACGAAATCTTAACTTTCTATCCATAGAAGGTTTTCTCGTACTTCATGAAAATATAATAAATTCACAATATTAACTCGATAGTGTTCAATATCAGTGAAAAGTATGTTTTGATTTTGTTCATTAACCTTACGTTTATTTGAGAGATCCGAGGGAGTGGGTAGTAGGTGTGGGGTGGGGGACTCATTTTGTGTGTTCTCAAGGGTCCCATGTTAATAGGGCATAAATCTCACTCTAGACAGGCTACAATTCATCTCAAATAGGAGGCGTAGTTTTTGTTGTTTGTTTGTTTTTGTTTGTTTTTTTTCAAGATAAAACGCGTAATAATCTTGCTGAATGATCCAGGATTATCGGCACCACAGATCAACACCACAGATCCGTACCATAGATCTACATCATAGATCCGCACCCTAGATCCGGCACCACAAATCCGCTCGGAAAGTTTCATGGGATCGTCCCTGGATCGCACGCCATTTTTTGGACGAAGTTTGGTTCAAACATGCTCCATAGTTTTCCTGTAACCTTGTCAACAGACAAACAAACACACAGACGCCAGTGAAAGCATAGCCATCTTTGGTCGATGTTGCAAGGCTTTGGATTGTGGATTAGTCTAATGAGCTCGCGAGCGCTCGTGCGTGCATGCCTGCTATCCCCGTGAAGCGCGTGCATGAGCGCTAGTGTGCGTGTGTGTGGGAGGAGGGGGGGGGGGAGTGTGTGTGTGTGTATGGTGGTTTGTGGTGGTGGTGGTTGTGGTGGTGGTGGTGGTGGTATGTGTGTGTGTGTGTGTGTGTACTAGTTAGTAGGCTCGGTTAAATATGCTTTATCATCATCAGCAGCAGCATCATCTTGGTGTGGTGATGGTGGTGGTTGTGGTTGTTCTTCTCCTTCTCAATATTGCTATTGCTATCATCTTGATGATTAAGAACAAGACCAGTACGATGCCATAATGATTCACGAATTTTATCCGTATCTCCAAGCAGATGACAGCGTGTTTAGACAAAGGAAGACCAGCACATTGTTTTGCAGAGGTCCGTTGGTCGGCTAGAACGGAATGCGACTGTCCCTGTGTGTTTGAACACGCTCCTCCTGGATTGCTGACCGCTGCTGTGTAGGATAACATGTTAATGACAGTCAAGAGTTTATCTCCTCTATCCTCATTTCAATATCATCAGCTGCTGCTATATTTGTTTGCCGGACATGGCGCGAACATTTTCGCCGAAGGTTAACAGAAAAACTGGGTTAGATTTCCTTCTCCGACCACTTCTCCTCGTTCTTCTAATAATTGCCCTTTTTCTTTCATCATCATCATCATCATCATCATCATCATCATCGTCATCGTCATGATCATCATCATCACCACCACCACACCACCACCATCACCATCATCATCATTATCATCATCATCATCATCGTCATCGTCATCATCATCATAGTCATCATCATCATCATCACCACCACCACACCAGCACCACCATCATTATCATCATGATCATCATCATCATCATTGTCATCATCATCATCTAATTCGTCTTTTCTATCCGCTTCTTTTTTCTTTTCTTCTTCTTCTTCCTCCTTCTCCTCCTCCTCTCCTCCTCCTACTCCTCCTCCTCCTTCTTCCCTTGGTTTTATGCCTCCTTCTTTTCCTTCTCAAATCCTCCTCTTCCCCTTCCACCTATTCCTTCTTCTCTTCCTCTACTACTTCATCGTCTTCTCCTCTATTCTTTCTCCTTCTCTCCCCCTTCTCCTTCTTCTTCTTTATTCCTCCTCCCCTCCTCCTCTTTTCTCTTCTCCTCCTCCTCCTTCTCTTCCTTCTTCTCCTCCTCCTCCTCCTCCTCATTTTCCTTCTCCTCCTGTCTTCCTCCTCTTTTTCCCCTTCCTCCCTTTTATTTTACTCCTCTCCTCCTCCCTCCCCCCCCCCCCCCCCCCCCCCCCCTCCTCTCCCTCCCCCCCCCCCCCCCCCCCCCCCCCCCCCCCCCCCCCCCACCCCCCCCCCCCCCCCCCCCCCCCCCCCCCCCACCCCCCCATTCCCTCTTCTTCGTCGTCGTCGTCGTCGTTGT
>JADBJO010001151.1:430000-435000 GCA_016801955.1 Conus betulinus | reverse complement strand
GACCAGGTTCCACACATAATCGTTGCTCTTGTGCTCCTTGTAGGAGATGCGGAGTAGTTTCCTCAGGCACTTCGTCTCAAACGCCTGGATTCTTCTTTCTGTTTCGGCCATAGAGATATAACCAGGTCCTCAAAGAATTCGCACTCCCGGTAAGCACTGCCAGAGGAAATAACCAGGTCCTTAGAGAAACTGCACGTGTGGCTAGCACTGCCAGAGAAAATACCTCACCACCAGAAGCTCAAGCGATATTGTACACGGCAGGACGCCATAAATCATGGTCTGAAAACAGCGGTGAGTTGGAGTGCACAGCAGAGCTTCCAGCATGGGAAAACCGTTCACAGACACCAGGGAAAGATGCATGAGACCAGACATTGTGCCGTACTCCAGTTCATTGAAACGCATGGTTCTGATTTAACTTACTATAAAAGCAGAATGGAGCAAGCTCACATTGGCGAGACTGAAAACTACGTCAGTCTGTCCAGCAATGTGAGGGAATCTGGCTTAAAGCCGATGTCCTCCTGGCCCATAGAAGTCAGAAGAAAAGGAGGGAGAAGGTGGTGGAGTGCTCATCAGCCTACGATCTCAAGAAACGGCTCGGGATTTCCGATGAGAAGAGAAGAAACCTACTGTCAGTGTCCGTTGAAAAGAGTTCCAGCTAGATCTGGTCGAGGAGGAACAGAAACGATCTTCATGAGACTTGAATTTCCCAACTTTGAACAAGAGTCCATTGAGATGACCCCCTCTACCTTATCATCGAGAAGTTGCTGGTTCGAATCCCGGTAGCACCAGAAGCGGAAAGGGAATGTCTTTATGCGGGACGGTCTCCTTAGAGCGTAAGGAGTTCACGGTCAAAACACTTGTTGGAGAAGGGTTTCTTCTCTGAAGACCTCTGCTGTCAGCCTCTCTCTTGACTACTGTGGCTGTCTCTGTCTCTGTCTCCCTCCCTCCTTCCGTCTCCCTGTGCTTGCTGGCATATTGATACTTTACACATTGTGTGCATTTTTATTGTTATGTTTTGATTTGAAAAAAAAATCGACAAGATATCTCCAATCATTGCAGAACAGCTCCTGACCGTTGAAGCTTTGTTGTTTCACTGGAAGAGGTGAAAAGTCATCGTCTGTCTGTCTGTCTGTCTGTCTGTCTGTATATCTGTCCGTCTGTCAGTCAGTGAGTCAACCAGTCTGTCCGTTTGTCTGTCTGTCTGCCTGTTCATCCCTTCCGCCCTTCTCTCTGTCTATTCCGACTCAACCCCTCTGCATTCCTAACCACCACCACCACCTCTGTCTGTCTGTCTGTCTGTCTCTGTCTCTCTCTGTTTTTCTGCTGTTGATAATCTGTGTCCGAAAGGAATGCGTGACAGTGAAGAAACTAGTGAACTATTTACTGCTCTCCCGTTCACTGATTCAGAAGACAACATCCTGCTGCTAGTTGAGTCGGTGCATGCTTTGTGTTAGCTTTTATACTGCATGGCTCAACTCCGCATGAGTTTTTATCCTTTGTCCTTTTTTTTCTTCTTTTTTGTTCTTTTTTTTTTTTTTTTTTTTTTTCTTTCTTTCTTCTTCTTCGTTTTTTTTTTCACAGTGCTTGTTCACTTTTTTTTTTGTTACGACCCGGTAAGTGTCTGTTGTATGGCAAACGGACAGTCACAATTTATTATCGTGTGACAGCTAGATGTTGACGTAAGTCCTGAACTACTGAATGCAAGGCACGCCTTAGATTATGTCGCTTTCTGCTTGTTCAAAAGAAGCTGGCGGTCCACCACCGCATTTTGTTTTGTTTTGTTTTTTTTTGTTTGTTTTACACGTAGCTAGCTAGCTAGCTAAAGGTCATCACACACGAGCCGCGTGGTTTGCTCCAAGAGGATAGTCGTCCGATCTTTGCGAGGTCAAAATTTTTCCCCAGTTCGTGTATAGTTTTTGTTATGATAGCCCAGCCGACTGATACAGCGCCTTCTTTTTTTTTTTTTTAGGGGTATTGAGGACAAAAGTCACATTCTGAAAAAACAATCTGAGAAAGGCTTTATCCTTTGAAAAAAAAAGCAAGCTATAAACAAACAAAAGAATTTGAACTTAATGACATCGTTTTCAAATTACTGGTATCTTTGAAATGCAATGATACAAGGCCAGCGCTAGAGATTTCACTTCATTTACCGGTCGCAGACTAAACCAAAAGAAAACGTGTGAAAAAAAAAAACAATGAAAAGCAAAAAATATGCAACGAACAGTTCATGACAACAAATACTAAATACTGCAAAATGGACAGCTGGTGGTGACCACTCGAGATCAGATGTTTCTGAGTGCAACGCACTGGGTACCATGGTACGTACCAGGAGTTCTCAGTCTCAGCATCAATTGTGTCGCCGCTTTCTGATAATTCTGTGCTTGCAAATGTCTCTTTCATGACTCTCTCTTTTTACTCTATTTTTTGTTTCTTTCAATATAATATAGAAACGGTACAAAAATGACATTCCGCTTTGTACATGATATGGCTTTGTAATACAGGCTAAAAAAAAAACAAACTTGTAGTTCACAAAAATATTAGGTGTAGAAACTAGACCAACTATACAGAGACGAGTAATAAACTGCAGTTGAAACAGTAGAACAACGAAGGTCACTGTGGTTGATTTATCTCGTCTTCAACGATTGGGCTGTTACGCAAACGCATGGAGGCGAAAGATAGGGGACGTTAGCAGGTCAGACAAAGTGTGGTTTTCGTTACATCTCCCGGTCAGGCCTCTGTTTGCGACGCTCACGTATACAGACCCGATTGAAAACAACTGGGAGGTAACCTCTCCTCCCTCCCCAATCCCTTGTCTATATTCCTATCGTCTAAGCCCTGCTCATTTATTACCATTCTCCATTACTCCTCTCTCTCTCTCTCTCTCTCTCTCTCTCTCTCTCTCTCTCTCTCTCTCTCTCTCTCCCCCTCTCTCCCTCTCTCTCCCTCTCTCTCTCTCTCTCTCTCTCTCTCTCTCTCTCTCTCTCCTCCCACTCGAGCAAACAAAAATATGGAGAAACGAGAAAGCTGAAATCAAGTGGCCTGCTTCCTTCCCTCGAACAAGACAGACCGGTTTTTAACACTTTTTTTTTGTATTTGCATGTCTTTTAGACGCGAGCTTCATTGGATAATGAAGCAACCCAAGAGTGCACGTGGAAAAGCCGTTAGCACCAACGGCAGATGAACGGTTCTGCTGATTACTACCAACGGCCAGACCGTTGGCAGAATTCATCCAATCGCGCAACCCAACACATACGTCAGTAAATAAAACTGAAAGAGAGACAGAGATGAAAACAAACAACAACAACAACAACAACAATAACAACAAACAACAACAACAACAACAACAACAAAGTGAAAGTATAAAACCGTCTGGTCGCTAATTCAGCTTCCTTTGTTTATAATCCATGATACAAACACAAATGAATATTGTTTCTAAGAGCAACAGGTGTAACTATGGTTCCCCAGTAATCTAGGAACTTTTGTCCTTTATAATGATGCACCACCACCATCGTTTTCCACGCAACATGAATAGTAACGTCCTTTGATAGGTATACATTCTGTGCGTCGTTCACACTCTGCCTCAGCTAACATGTTTTTAGTTACGTTGTCACAGTCAGATTGTGTCGTTCAAAGTGCATCTTTCTGGATGCAAAACTTTACAAGTGACTGGAAGAAAGTTAGAACTGGACGAATCACGTACCCCCAACATACGACAATAGTTACAAATGAGAGAGAGAGAGAGAGAGTGATGAGAGAGAGAGAGAGAGAGAGAGAGAGAGAGAGAGAGACCGCCCGATAAAACACTCGATGATATTTGCGGGTGGGAGAGAGAGAGAGAGAGAGAGAGAGAGAGAGAGAGAGAGAGAGAGGAGAGGGCGAGGGGGTGGGGGCAAAAGGAGTTTTTACCAATGCAGAGGCTGACCCAAGGGATTCTTTTTAACCAATGCAGAGGCTGACCCAGATTTTTATCTTTAAAATCCATCTTCATCTTCGATATGAACGAGATAATTCGTCTTGATGGGCTAGTGATCAAAGAGGAAATCTTTCCAACTTACAGTTCGCGGTTATTCCTGTCTCTTTGCAACAACACAGTTAACCCTCTGATTAGTATGAAAGGCCCTCAGGCTTTTCCCTGTCTGTGATGATGTGCAGCCTCTTGTTCTTTTTCTCTTAGGGCCGGGATTTAAAACTGCTCCTGTTCAACTCTCCTCGGTGTACATCTGATGCCCATTCAATCCTAAAGAACAACTGACAAACAAGGGGCGCCACTGTCATGATTGAGCGACATAGCAATATACGATGATGGAAGAGACTTGCACATTAACAGAACTGGACCGAATCCAGCAAAATATATACAACTACGCCCTGTCAGTTTACCATGCCAGACACAAGGCTGTTTTGATATTATTTTTCTGGACGAAACTTTCCAAACACGGAGTACGCTGGAGCAAAGACGAATATGGAAAGGAACACCATGTCGCTTCGTCTTCTTGTTATTCGCCTCTGTTCTTGTCCCGTTCACTCGTGCAGGTGATGAACCGCTTCCAGGTGAGAGAAATGTTCAGTTGGCAGTGCTGCCCTATCCGTTAATCACGTACGCACGCTTCTTCTTCTTCTTGCTGTTCAGTGAGGTCAACCTCAAGCCTGAACGTATCCTTTGCCGTATTTAAACCACCGCGTGTGTGCTTCAATGTTGGCAGTTTGACCATCTCAGTGACGAGGTGTTGTGAACAGGTAGCCTAACCCGTTAAACGAAGGCAGACACCTAGCCAATGAGACCAACAGGAAGTGGTCAATGCCTTCGACGGGACTCTTAACAGGCGAAAGACGAAGACATTAATCCCGTATCCTCTGCTTACATGGCCCGACCAAGATGTTCAAAAACGGTCACCTGTCTGCAAGTGCAAGATGCGTTCACCAAGGAACAAGAACTGAGTACATCTTGATGTATGTTGCTGGGTGGAATTTTGATTCTGACGCTGACGTCCTGTTTGCGATGG
>JADBJO010001151.1:422500-425000 GCA_016801955.1 Conus betulinus | reverse complement strand
TCACATAGACGCCTCGACTTAGGGGCTACATTAGCTGCGCTGTTTTGCGTAAGCGCTACCTTTTGCGTAAGCGCTACCTGTTTTGCGTAAGCGCTACCGTGAGGGTTAAGCGCTACATCAGCTTGCGTTGTTTAACTAAAGCGCTACATTAGCTGCGCTGTTTAACTTAAAGCGCTACATTAGCTGCGTTGTTTAACTTAAAGCGCTACATTAGCTGCGCTGCGCTGTTAACTTAAAGCGCTACATTAGCTGCGCTGTTTAACTTAAAGCGCTACATTAGCTGCGCTGTTTAATTTAAAGCGCTACATTAGCTTGCGCTGTTTAACATAAAGCGCTACATTAGCTTGCGCTGTTTAACTTAAAGCGTTACATTAGCTGCGCTGTTTAACTTAGAGCGCTACATTAGCTTGCGCTGTTTAACGTAAAGCGCTACATTAGCTGCGCTGTTTAACGTAAAGCGCTACATTAGCTTCCGCTGTTTAACTTAAAGCGCTACATCAGCTGCGCTGTTTAACTTAAAGCGCTACATTAGCTGCGCTGTTTAATTTAAAGCGCTACATCAGCTTCGCTGTTTAACTTAAAGCGCTACATTAGCTTGCGCTGTTTAACTTAAAGCGCTACATTAGCTTGTGCTGTTTAACTTAAAGCGCTACATTAGCTTGCGCTGTTTAACTTAAAGCGCTACATTAGCTACGCTGTTTAACTTTGCGCGCTACATTAGCTGCGCTGTTTAACTTAAAGCGCTACATTAGCTTGCGCTGTTCAAACTTAAAGCGCTACATTAGCTTGCGCTGTTTAACTTAAAGCGCTACATTAGCTTGCGCTGTTTAACTTAAAAAGCGCTACATTAGCTGCGCTGTTTTAACTTAAAGCGCTACATTAGCTTGCGCTGTTTAACTAAAGCGCTACATTAGCTTGCGCTGTTTAACTTAAGCGCTACATTAGCTGCGCTGTTTAAACTTAAAGCGCTACATCAGCTGCGCTGTTTAACTTAAAGCGCTACATCATCAGCTGCGCTGTTTAACTTAAAGCACTGCATCAGCTGCGCTGTTTAACATAAAGCGCAACATTAGCTTGCGCTGTTTAACTTATAGCGATACATTAGCTTGCGCTGTTTAACTTAAAGCGCTACATTAGCTGCGCTGTTTAACTTAAGCCCTACATTAGCTGCGCTGTTTAACTTAAAGCGCCACATTAGCTGCGCTGTTTAACGTAAAGCGCTACATTAGCTTGCGCTGTTTAATTTTAAGCGCTACATTAACTGTACGTCTTCTGTAAACCCGGGCCCAGCGATCAGCCAGTAGCATGTACATAGTCCACGGGCATTGTACTGTGCAGTGGCAACTGGGTACATCATCATGTTATTCATTTTTGTGTGGCGCTCGTGTGAATCTGACTGTTTGTTTATTTGTTTGTTTCTTTGCTTATACTTCAAGAAACAAGCCTATGTGCCGTCGGTTAAGCGGAATGAGCTAGTGCTTGCATAATGGCCTCTGTCTTCTCGGTGTCAGGAAGTGAAGGGTTAAACTAGTATCAATGAATTGTTGTATATTTGTACACATCGCGTGGTGAAGGGTTCAACTAGTCTCAATGAATTGTACTTTTGTACATATATGTGGTGGTGAAGGGTTAAACTAGTATCAATGAATTGTTGTACACTTGTACATATTATGTGTACAATGGTTTTTCTTGCCCCGAAGCCTGTGAATGTTTTTTTTTTCTCAACGACCAGAGGAGTTACATCACTTGAGCTGCCATTAAAAAAAAAAAAAAAAAAAACAGTCCTTAAAAACATAAAATGAAAAGATATAAGCCGTCCTGTTAGGAAATATTCTTCCACACTGTCGTGAGTACGCCGATGTTTATGATTGTTTATGTTCATCCATGGTGTTTTCAGGGCTTCAGCTTACGACCAGTCTTATCCACAGTTCGTCAGACATGTCCTTTAATTGGTCGAGAAGACTGCATGATTATCGTCCGACCGATCTTTCTGTCAAGAAATAAGGCTCGTACCTTCTGTCTGTCACACTCTGTCAATGTGTGTGTGTGTGTGTGTGTGTGTGTGTGTGTGTGTGTGTGTGTGTGTGTGTGTGTGCGTGCATGCGTGCGTGCGTGCGTGCGTGTGTGTGTGTGTGTGTGTGTGTGTGTGTGTGTGTGTTGTCTTTTTTTTTTCTTTTTCTTTTTTTTTTTTTTTTTTTTTTTTTTTTTGTTTGGTGTGCATCAGTTATCGGATCAATGGAGCACCTAAGGCGGTGATTTTCTTTTCTTTCTTTCTTTTTTTTCCTTTTCCTTTTTTTTTTTTTTCCAAAGCCAAAATCCACCTCTTCATTTTTTGGTGCTTCACACTGTCCTCTTCATCTGCCAAAAAAAATAGAAAAAGCGAAAAAAAAAAATCAACAAAAACAATTTCCACTACTATTTTTTTTTTTTCCTCAACCAGTCACTTACGCACCATGCAAAGTCTGTTTGTTCATTTAAAAATGGACACGCTTTTGCAGAT
>JADBJO010001151.1:412500-415000 GCA_016801955.1 Conus betulinus | reverse complement strand
GAATCACTGAAAGTCACGTATGTTGTTGGATCAGAACAGGCATCACTGAACGTCACCGAAGTGAGTCCCGGCAGTGGTGCGGAGTCGCCTCTTTTGGGTTGCCTCGTGACAGTTCAACATTGACTTGTCCCTGTGGACTGCCGTGCCAGTGCTGTGGAGGGACAAGGCAGGCTTTGGCCGTGAGGAGCTGAAATGAGAGGCATAGAGGTAATGCTACTGTCGTGGCATGGAAGAGAAGAGACAGAAAAAAAAAAACTGGTTTTATACTACCAGTTCTTATACAACAGGGAGTACTTTACAATGGGAACGAAGAAATGCTGTCTGTTATTCTGTGTGTCTGTCCGTGGTCAAAATGTGCTCCACTTGCTCCAGATAAAACTTTTGAGCCGATCTTGCTGAAAATTTGTAGGTATGTTCATTATGGGTCATGGATGATGCCTGATGTTTTTTTTTTTTTTTCTTTTTACCAGAACAGCTGTTACTAGCGGCTACAACGGCCCCAAACGGTTTTTCTTCTTTATGGAATATCTCTGAAAGTGCTTCGCCGAGGTCTTATCTCAGTGACGAAATACATTATGACGCATTTTGAGTGCGACTTTTTTTGACGCAAGTTTGATTGTGACTTTTTTTTTTACACGCCTATTAAAGATAGATCTAAACTGGGAGTACGTTTATATGCTTTGCATCTTGTTAACGTTTCAATTAGATTGAATACGTCTGGTTGAATACGTGACGTCGTTGAGAAACAGCAGGCTTTTGCTGACGACACATATTAGTTGTCATCACATGAGCAATCTAAATCCCTATAACATAAACATGCAATAAATGAATAAATAAATAAATAACAATAATAATAATATTATTAAAAAGAAGAAATTTCCAAGTGAGGCTGGCTTACAACACAGTTTCATGTACCTCAAGGATGGCGATATTTGAATTAACGTGTTCCATTTGCCCTAGAAAATTTGGGTGAGTGTGTTGGTCTGTATTCCTGTGTGACAGGAGTAACTTCTCTTTCCCCTGGTGGTGATGGTCCTGAAAAAGCTGAGTTGTAATAATGACACTGAAACGGAAATGTATTAATTCCGTTAATGAATACAGTAAGGAACAGAAAGAAAATGGAAAATGGGAATTTTTTTTGTTTTTGTTTGTTTGGGGGTTTTTTGTTGAAAAGGTGGAAGTGATGGAAGAAGACTTAGGACGGTGTACTGATGTAGAAATAGCCATCCAGTCATAGACGTAAAGGGTCCCCCAATCTGTCTGTGGACCAGACGGACTGAGACTGAGGACGATGATGTACTGATGTGTAGAAATAACCATCCAGTCATAGACGGAAAGGGTCCCCCATCTGTCTGTGGACCAGCCGGACTACCGAATGTGAAACACAGGTTTTATCGATCACCTATTTGTATGTTTATTCATTGTGCTTGATGATGATGATGATGATGATGATGATGACGATGACGACGACGACGACGACGACGACGATGATGATGATGATGATGATGATGATAAGTATAACAGCAACAATAATTTTCATACTAGCACACACCAACAACAGTAATGATAATGACAATAATCATGATAGTGATAATTATAATTGATGATATGATGATGATGATGATGATGATGATGATGATGATGATAATAACAACAACAAAAATAATAACAACAACAGTAATGATAATAATGGACATACTACTACTACTACTACTACTACTACTACTACTACTACTACTACTACTACCGAAAATAACCGTTGCATTCACTCATAAACTGCGCGGCGTGAGCTTTTAGGATCATACATTGGCTCACACTCTAGCAATCCATCATGATACACCATCGACAAATAAATAGCATAAAATACATATCGGCCTACTCAAACATGAAGTATAAACAAACCTAAGATGTCATGTCACACACACACACACACACACACACACACACACACACACACACACACACACACACACACACACACACACACACACACACACACACCACAGGCGCACGCATACACACACAGGCGCACGCACCACACACACGCACGCACGCGCGCACGCACGCACGCACGCACGCACGCACCACGCACGCAATCACACACACGCACGCACGCACGAACGCACAGACAGACAGACACACACACACACAAATATATATATATACAGTAAGGAACAGAAAGAAAAATGGAAAATGGGAATGATACATACACATTGATACAAATAAACAAAGATTATACAAAAGACACACACAATACACACAATAACACACACACCCCGTTTGTTCACACACACACTTATCACCTTCATATGGCCAGTCGTATATAAGGTTATCTTGACAATGACTGTGTGTGTGTGTGTGTGTGACGTGTAAGTGTGTGTAATTGTGGTGTGAGTCTGTATTCCAAAGCAAAAAAATTCATAATCTTGCACATTGATACAAATAAAAAAGAAATTATACCAAATTGGGAGAAATCTGACAAATGCAATTGTCTTTGTTT